>JAVXUM010000017.1:21650939-21674382 GCA_035590655.1 Pouteria glomerata | reverse complement strand
ATACGTTCGTTCCAACCCTCAACCCTCTTTTCTAGATTCATCGATATTGAATCAATCGAACGCACTTCTAATACCTGTTCCACTTTTGGAAGACCCTGCGTTATATCACCAGATCTTGTCATCACGTCAGCTAGAAAAAAAAAAAAAAGATTCAAGCTTGAAAAGTAAGAAAACGTTAGAGAAATTGGCCAGAGAGGGTCTTGACGAAAATCCCTCCGATGGTAAAGTTAAAAATGGCTTGAATATAAGTAAAAAAAATGATAGAATTTCATCTAACAATAGTGAACTTACCTAATTTTTGCATGAAGTGTTATTTTTATAGTAAGATAGGATGACTAAACAATTGAGAAACTAATTGAAAAAGTAATACTATTTTTACTCCTAGTATGTATGTATAAAGTAACTTACTCTGCATTTAATATCCGCCACCTAACATTCAATGTGCGTGATGGATATGAGAAGGAATGTGTGCGATATGACAATAAAGAATGTCCAAATGTTATATTATATTTGCCACTTATAAGATGATAACTTAGTTAGTCAGCAAGTTTGTAACAAATAAACAAGATAGCAATAAATGAAATAAATTTGTTACTAGATGTCACTAATGGTTTAGAGTTATTAGCATTAACTCTCTTCGCTTGTGGGACTCAGTCTTTATGGTTAGGGATGTTAAACATCAACGTTCATCTTACCTGGCACAATAGTGCTTGGGAAGTTGCTACGTGTTAAAATGTTTTTGTGCCAACATTATGTCCCTACTTTAGTCTAGATAATTTTCACCCAAGTAGAGTAATAAGAAAAGGAAACAAAACCTACTTGCTTATGAGAAATCTATTCGTTTCCCCTAACATTGCCCTTACTTTTAACATAGCATCTTCTGATTGAAGGCTTTATGATGCGTGAGAAACTCTTTCAACTTCCAATGCGTCACATATTGATAATTACATTGAAAATCCTAGAAGGTGGCCTACCATCAGTCTCATTTAAATCATTTCGAATGGCAACATTAAATACGAGTTTTGCTGCCTATCCTTCTTTTTGACTTTTCGTATATACATATACATATGCATATATATAAACTGAAACGACCATTGTTATCCTTTTTTGAATCTTCTGCACTTTGAATCTTCTTGTGCACCTCTGAAATTTTAAATTCCTCTACAAACTCTTTCTCTTGATTCCCAGTCTTCATTCAATGAGTACGAAAAATCCTTTCATCTCCTATTTTATCTTTTGCCATTTCCATTTCGTTTGAGAAAAATGGGTATACTAGTAGAAGAATAAAAAACTAGAAAATGAGTCGAAGCTTTTAAGCAAAAGTATAGCATCCCAACAAATGTCAATGTTAGGCTCGCTGGGGAAATAGAATACGAGTTAAGTGTCTTTCCTTTGGTTACTATAACCGAAGGAGGTCTTAGGTTCCCAGTGTCTCCCCTTCTCCATCGAATCTTCCATAGGATCAACCTTTTCACTAGGTGTGTTATCCACAATTTTTATAAAATAGTTAATGGGATAGATGAGATTAACCAGCGATATGAGTTTCACATATCCAAATAAGATTTGCTCTTCTGTTGCAACATCCAAAAAGTTAGAAAAAAATGAAAACAAGTAGTAGTTGAAATCTTGTCCTAAAAAAGCCTTAGTCTATATGCTCCTGGATAATATTAAAGGACTAGAGGATGATTTTTGCGCTGTCATAAAACATTAGATGCACAGCCCTGACAAGGACTCCTTTCTCTCAATTACTAAAAAGTCAATTGGCCTAGGTTGAGTAGCTTTAATGTTCTTTTTTTTTTTTTTTTCTATTTGTTTTATGATTATTTATCAATAATACTTTCTAACTGATCATTCTGTTTTGCAGATAAATGAACCAAAAAATCCTATGCAAAAGGAACACAAGCTGACTATTGAGGAAGTATTCAAGTTTCTAGGCGGTGCAGATATTTTTCCGTTTTCGAGGTCGGCTCCCATCCTATTCAACTTTGTGTCAACCTATCATTCCTTCGTCTCCCCATCATAAGGCTTTCACTTGAATGGGCCAGCGATGTACTGCATCAGTGGTTCACTTAGACCATTGAGAGAAAGTTGGAATTCTACTGTACCTATCATCCTATTTGGCGTCTAGTTCCGGGTACAGTAATTCCCTTAGACTAGTCTACCTTATCGACTCAATCGCCAATCTCAGTCATTATAGTTATGGATCCTCATATCTAGGAGCTATTAGAGGCTGAGGATAAAGAAGAAAATGTCGACCTCACCCCTGTTGATATCATTGAAGAGGCCATGGCTCTAAAAAATAACATCAAAAAGGCCATCGAGGAAAACACCAGGAGGTTGAATGTTGAGACTATTAAAAGAAGGGCTAAAGAAAAAAAAACTGGAACAACAGCTAAAGCCGAGCTCAGGAAAAAAATAAAAGAAAAAAAAATAGAAAAGCATAAGAAGAGCTTGGGGGTCACTATCGTCGAACCTTCAAGAGCATCTAAGAAGATGTCTCAAATAGAAGAGGGTGACTATAAAGCCAAGAAGAAGCAAAAGGTTGACCAATCAATGGAAATCGTCCTTCTAAATGATCCTTCTTAGACGGATGTGCCCCCGACTCAATTGAAATAGATATCTGATGCTTTCCAACCACATTCTCCTCGACGGTCAGATTCTCCACTTATAGAGGAGCAAAGGTTCAGAACAATTTCTCTAAAAACCATCTTTCATCCAAATCTAGTTCATGATTCCCCTTTGCTTATTCTAAGGATCCTAATCTCGAGCTTGGAACTTCCTAATGGTCGACCCTTCACCGTCTAGGATTCTGCCCTCAATCATCCTATAGAGTAACTCAAAGGTGTGGCTCCTTCGTATGACCAGCAGAAGATCAGGAAAAGTCATATTGAAGATCTCTATACCACACTTATGAAAAGCATAATCACAGTGAGTTTCTTCCTCTTTACTCTCTACTTTTTGATTCTTATTTCTATCTACTTGAAACTTCTTCTAAATATTCTTTCTTTATTGTAGTCTTCTCTGTATTCTTTTTAGATTATTACTTGGAATTAGACTTGCACTAGAAAAAAGTACTGATGATGTTGTGATCGATAACCTCAAGAGACAAATAGTTGAACTGGAGAAGGAAAAGAAGGAAATAAAGTAGTAGGTCAAAGTTGCCAACTCCAAAGTTGCCATTGCCTAGCAGAAAGCCCAAGCCATTGAGAAAAAAGTGAGTATAACAAAAAACCATCTGGCCTCTAAAGATGAAGAGTTGGTAGAGAAGATAGGCCTGCTTATTGCCACGAATGTCGAATTATCACAAACTAAGGCCAAACAAGTGGAGATGGTTGAGGAACTGATGAGGTCCAAGTTGGAGCAATCTAGCTTGAAATAAGAAAATGCCAGGCTAAGAATCGAGCTCAAGGGCAAAGCTGATGCCTTAAATAGAAGGATCTTGCCCTTAAAATTGTTAAAGAAAGGTTACCTAAGAGCTCGAGGATCAATTTTATGACTTCGTTTTCTAGATGGAGGGTACGCGAAACGAATACTTCCTGGATGACTGGGAAGCTGCAATGCAGAAGGTGTTCGTTTAAAATTCTTCTTAGCTTTATAGAGAAGTACCCTTTTCAAATCTAGATAATGCCATCCCATTTTTTGAGCTTTGAACAACCTATCCAAATACCAACAGCAGACGCACTACGAGAGAAAGACGTTGAGAAAGGTAAGGTAGAGGTTGATAGTACTGTCAAAGTTACTAATACTTAGATGGCCTCTACTTTTTATCCTAAGGACCCTCCTAAAGAAGCTTTTGCTCAGGGGCCAAGTGAAAAGATCGCCGAAGTGACTTAGACAATAGTAGCTGATCTAGAGAAAAAGGCTTTTAAACAAAGTGATAAAGAATAGAGCCTAAGCCTTCAACTCCTGCTTCTTTATGCTTATTTTTCTTTTCTTTTGTAGTTTGGATTGTAACGTAAAATTCTCATTTGAATGTAACGGAAATGAACTTTCAAAAATTACCTTTTGTTTTGTTTTTTTTTTTTTTTTTTTTTTTTTTTTTTTTTTTTTTTGTTGAGATTATTGTATCTTATCATGCATGACTTGATTTTAATATCAGCATGAAATAATACGTCAAACCTTTGAACTAAACACTATCATCATAAAGATTTAAGTGTTTGATTGAAATATCCAATCACAAAGAATGAAAGTGACAATTTAACCAAGTTTGTCAGCTTGGAACCAATTTGAAAAAGTATAACCTATATTAAATTGAATATTCTCATTAGGAAAACTTAAGTACTTATACTCAATACTCAAAAGTCACTGTAACCTAAAAGACACCCGACTAGAACATGCTCGGGTCAAGTTTTTCGATAAGGAACTTTCTTGTAAAATCTAAACCAGTGCTTACGAATGAAACATTCAATCGTTAAGAACGAAGATGACAAGTTGATCAAGTTTATAAACTTAAGGGCAATTGGAATAAGTGTAATTCATTTTGATTCAAGTTTTAGACTTTGCTCATACACAACATGGTCAGAACATTAATAGCCCCCTTTTCCTTATGATTTAGACACTGCTCTCAGAGTGTCGACCATAGATAATGTCATTTGGGACATAAAATCCTCATTAATTGAACTTTTTATAGATCACTTATCAAACTAAATCAATGAGATCATTCTTTTTCAAGTCAATTATTGAGATAAACTAGTGAAATTTAACCTTTTTTTAGTCAATCAATGGGATGGACCAGTGGGACACTCCCTTTTTGATTCAACCACTACGATGAGCTAATGATAACCATTCTTTTTTTGAGTCAGCCATTGGGACAAGTTAGTGGAGACAATCATTTTTTGAGTCAACCACTAGGATGAACTAGTGGAAACAATCCTTTATTTAGTTCAACTACTGAGATAAACCAGTTGAGACAATCCATTTTTGAGTCATCCATTAGGATGAATCAGTGGAGACAATCATTTTTCAAGTCACCATTAGGATGAATCAGTGGAGATAATCATTTTTTAAGTCAGCCATTGGGATGAACCAGTGGAGATAATACTTTTTCGGTTTAGCCACTGAGATGAACTAGTAGATACAATCCTTTATTTTCTTGCATGTCTCTAAAATTTCTCATCTGTATTGCTTGCATTGAATCCTAAACAAGAAACAAATAGATAAGCAAATAAATGATAATAATTTCTTACTCATTAAATTTATTCAAATGAGTAGCATTCCATGGTCTTTTTCGCACTTTTCCCTTCCAAGTCTGGTAGACAATATCATCATTTGTGTGCACTTCAGTTACTTAAAATGGTCCTACTCAATTGGCTCTGGGTTTGTATTTTGTCGATCCTTCCTTGCTCCTATCAATTTCCTGAGGATATAGTCGCCAACCTTGAATTCTCGAAGACTTAATTTCTTGTTGAACTTCTTTTTCATCTCTTGTTGGTAAGTTCCCAATCTTATAGTTGCCAACTCTCTCTTTTAATCAATTAAATTTACACTAACTCCCATGCCTTCATCATTTTCCCTTTGGTCAAATATAGCAATGCGAATGGTCGGCATGCCTATTTCCAGTAAAATTATAACTTCTATGCCATAAGCAAAAGAGATTGGAGTTTTACCAGTCGATCTTCTTGGGATTGTCCTGTATGTCCAAACTACTATGGAAAGTTCATCAACCCGCCTCCCTTTTGTTGCTTCCAATTTCTTCATGATGCTACCGAAAATAATCTTATTAGATGCCTCGGCTTGCCCATTGCTTTATCCCATAACTCGAGCAATAATTCTTGAAAGGTAAACTATCGAATTGCATTCCAATATCACAAATAAGAGTCCTCGAAATGTTGTACTTTGTAATGATGTTGTACCAGACAAAACGAATAATGTCTGCATCCTTGATATGAGCTAAAGGCTTCGTTTCCACCCACTTGGTGAATTAATTAGTATCGATAACCAGCCTCTTCTTATTTCCTATAGCAGTTGGTGTAGAACCTACTATATCAAGGTCCCGCTATGTAAATGGTCATGGGCTGGTGAGGGGACTAAGTTCCCAAGCAAGTTGATGTGAAATAAGAGAGAATTTTTAATGGTTTTTTTACATCTTTAAACATAAACTTAAGCATCTATTTCCATTTTTAGCCACCAATATCCCTAAGTGATTGTTCTGTGTGCTAAGGATCTATACCCAGTATGCACTCCACAAACCCCTTCATGTATCTCATAAAGAAAATTCTAACCTTGTTAGGATGAACACAAATAAGATAAGGACTTGTGAAAGATCTCTTGTATAACCTCTAGTCAGGAAGAGCTAGAACCTTGTTGCTTTCATCCTCAGTTTTGTCGTTTATTTCTTATCTTTAAGGAGAGTTTCACCCTTCAAATAAGAGATAATTGAATCTATCCAAGATGGACCCAACTTAACATAGGCCACTTCCTCTGGTTTAGACACACTTGGCCTTTCCAACACTTCAAGAAAAGTCATATCAATCAACATGGTCCTCAACATGGTCCTCAAAGAAGCAGCTAATGTTACCAAAGTATTAATATGAGTATTGTGATCCCTTCCTATCAATTCTATTCCAATGACATTAAAACCCTCCAACTTCTTTTTTTGACAGATCTAAGTATAATGCCATCATCTTGTCTCTTGCTACATACTCACCTTTCAATTGATTTGCCACCAGCTAAGAATATGTCTTGATCAATACATTTCGAGTAAACAAATACTGAGCAATATCAAGTTTAGCCCAAAGAGCTTTATACTCAATTCCATTATGGGTCCCTTCAAAACCTAACTTAGTGGTATACTCAATGGTCACCCGCTTAGAAGTTGTCAAAACTATTCCTACCCTAGCTCCCTTTCTGGATAAGGACCTATCTATTTCAATTTCCCATGATGGTGCAACCACTTCTGTTTTTGAGTTAATCTCCAATTGCCACACCCCATTTATTTGCTTGGGAACTAAATGAGTGAATTCTACCAAAATTAGCCAAGGCTTGTGCCTTTATTGTTGTCCTTAGTACAAATATGATGTCAAATGCTGCAAGAACTACTGCCCATTTTGCCATTCTTCCTATAATATTTACTTTCTTCAAAAGTCAGGCAATCGGTTGATTAGTAACGACCTTAATGGTAAGAGCATAAAAATAATGAGCCAACTTTTTGAATACCACCACAAGTGCTAGAGTAAACTTTTTTAGGGGTAAATAACTAGTATCTGCCCCCTGTAAAGTATTGCTTACATAGTAACTAAGTTTCTATCTTCTATATTTTTTCTTCAGAAGACTAGCATTAACCTTGTGATCCGACACTGCCAAAAACAGTTGTAAAACATCCCCTAGCTGGGGGTTGACAAAATAACAGCAGTTGTAAGATGCTCCTTCAGCCTCTCCAATGCTCGATCAGCTTCCTCATCCTAGATCATCCCATTGACCCTCTTCAATAACTTAAAGAATAGTCGGCACCTATTAGATGATTGGTTAATAAATCTATTAAGTGCAGCCACCATTCCTATTAGTTTTTCAATATTTTCTTTATACGTAGTGGAACCACTGCTTAGATAGCTCGAATCTAGTCAAGGTTTGCCTCAATTCCTTATCTTGTGGCCAAGTAATCTAAAAACTTTCCTAAACTTACTCCAGATGCACATTTGGCAGTATTGAGTTTCAACCCATACTCATCAAGGGTAGAGAATACACGTTATAAATGATGAATATGAGTCTCAGGCTCATTGCTTTTAACCACTTTATCATCGATGTAAACCTCCATCATCTTGCCGAGATCATCTTTAAACATTTTCGTAACCAACCTTTGATCGGTAGTACTAGCATTCTTGAGCCCAAATGGCATAACCTTGTAGCAGTAGATCCCCCTTGAGGTCAAAAATGAAGTTTTCTCTTCATCAAGCTTATGCATTGGAATCTGATATTACCCTCAGTATGTATCAAAGAATAACATTCTTGAACTTCATGCTGTTGAATCCACGAGCTAGTTAATCTTCGGTAGTGAGAAATGATCTTTAAGGCAAGCCTTGTTCAAATTTGTATAATTAACATAGACTCTATATTTCCCATTCTTCTTTTTCACCACTACTATATTTGTCAGCCACTCAAGGTAGAAAACCTCCTTGATGGCTTCAGCATTAAGTAGCCTGCGCACCTCATCAATCATGGCTTCTACATGTTGCATAATAGATTTCTTTGTCTTCTAAATCATAGATTTCACTCCTAGATTGACATTCAGTTTATGACTTATAATTTTATGAGAAATACCTAGCATTTCTCGAGGAGTTCAGGCAAAGGCTCTAATGTTTTTCAGCAGCATCTTTATTAACTTTGACTTCTCTTTTATCCCCAAGTTGGACCCAATTAAGAAGTATTTATCATCCTCGGCTAGTCTAATCTAAACCTTTTGTAATCTTTCAGTGGTTTTTTTCTCAAGATCTCCACTAACATCAATAATCTTGGGGGTATCCTCGGACATATCTGTGAGTTAAATTTGCTCAGGCAGGAGCTTGGACTTTAGGTAGCAGTGAAACACTTCGTTGACATGTTTTGGTCCCCTCTAATCTCTATTACTTCATCTCCATATGGGAACTTTAGAACTTGATGGTAGGTTAAAGGGACAACTTTTAACATATGGATCTGGGATCTCCTTCTAATGGCATTATAGGAAGATAGTGCATCCACGATTGTAAACTCTACTTTATATTCCACCGGGCCAGCTCGAACAGGAATAATGACCCTCCCCAATAGCTAATTGGGGTAGAATTGAAACCAATTGAAAGACAATTAGCTGGTTCCAAATTCTCCTTTGCAAGTCCTAGCTTTTTGAATAGACCAAGCAACATAACTTCAATTAAATTTTTTGTATTAACTAGGATCCTCTTCACATTCGATTCAAACATATTAAGGGTGACTAATAGTGCATCATTGTGTGATTGATGTACCCCTTTGTTTTCGTCTTCATAAAACGATATTCCCCAAGCATTATCTCTCCTTGGGCGTTTGCTCGGGGCCCGATAACTTTAAGCACTTTCCTTGCCTTCATGACTTGTTGCTCTTCTACTCCGGGATAAGTAATAATACTTTAAGAGTGATTTTCCATGTGGATGACATAAAAGACTAATGGTCATTACATATCTCCCTTTGGCTTGGCCCATGGTAGAGGTTATGCTTCATCCATGTAATCCTCTTTCTCTGCCTCTTCCCTCCTCCTTCCTTGATTTCCCTATAGAGCTCGGGGTTGGCCATCTACTACCCTAGCTTTTGCCTCATTAGTGTACTCCCTTAGATGGTCTTCTTTCACTAAATCTTTTAGGAAATACCGTAAGAACGACATGACCCTATATGGTGCCCCCTATCTTGATAGTATAAGCAATAATCTTTATGATTCTCCTTACTTGAAAAATCAAGTAACTTCTTCGGCCACCTGAAATATGGCTTATCCTTGATCTAAGAAAGGATTCTAAAGATCAGTTCCTTGAAAAATGTGTTGATAACTTCAAAAAAAAATTTCCTATCATTAATGGACTCTCCTATCCTTACTTTTTGCTTTTCTCCCTTTAATCCAGTTGATTTTGACTCATTCTGGTCCGCAAGCTTTATCTCATTTATTCTACACATTAGGTTAGAAATGTTTGCCGTAGGCTTTTTTTGTTAAAAAAAACCATAACTTCTTACTTTTCTAGAGTCCCAATTGGAAAAAAACCACTGTTAGCTGCTTGGTACACCATTCAACTTCATTGTACAACTCCATATACCTTCAGAAGTACTCTTTTAGACTATTATTGGTCTTTTTTTTTCATTGTGAGATGAATGTTAGGACTTTTTGGTTGTTTGGCATTAGCTAAAAAGCACGTGACAAACTTATTGGTGAGCTATCTCTAGCAATCGATGCTTCTCGAAGGTAATTTGTGGAACATTGCTGTGCCGTATCCCCTAAACTCAAATGGAATACCCTGCACATGAACTCATCATTCTAACTCCATAATGTCATGGCTTGCATATAATGATGGTGAGAGCTAACGAATCTGACTTCCCATCGTACAAAATGAATCTAGGTGTTACAAACTTTTTTGGGGGCTTTGATTCACAAATATCCATGATAAATGGTAAGGAAGAAATCCTCCCCAACGCCTTCCTTGCCATCTTACAAGTGATTTGATTAAACCCTTTGCACTCGTTATAATATGAATTCTCCACTTCTTTAGATTTGCTAGACCTCTTGGTTCTAGCATTGTGTCATCACTAGAAAAACTTTCACTCATATCTTGATACCCCATTTGGTTGAATTGTTTCTTTTTATGGGGGGTCCCCATTCCATTGAGACTTTAATAGCCTCTCCATTTGCTAATATAGGAGTTTTGGTTGTTGAACTTGCATTGAACGTATTCTAATGGGCCCAGAACCAATGGCGACCCTTTGACCAGCAATAATCTCTTATTTTGCACCTGTTTGTCCATTATCACAAATGTTTTCTCTCCCTTCAGGTTCATCCTCCTGCATTAGGTCATTATATAGGTTGTTATAATATTCATCCTCACTTGATCTTGGATCATCAGGATCAAAGTGAGCTTGGGTTATTGTCGTCCCCTTTTCATTACTTAACTTATAGAGTATTTCCTCTAACTTTACCTGTTTCACATCAGCCTAGGCTCGTAAATCTTACATCCGCTTAACAGCCACCGGATCATCTATCCTCTGTGGCCTGCTTAGTTCTTATCTCAGAGTCTGTATGACCAATGCACTCATTTTTCTACTTCAAAGGTGTTGTTTCATCTCCCACACGAGAAGAAAGAAGAGGTGTTGTGTTACCGTCTGTAATCATGTTGACAAGAAAAGAATTTTGTTAAAATAGAGTTTAGGGGACACAAAGAAAATGAGCCCCACGGTGGGCGCCAAATGTGTGGTAGTAAAAATTATCACCAAGCATTGTCACCACGCCAGTTGAAGAAAGAAGATTCAAGTCTAAAAAAGGAAAAAACATCAGAGAAAATGGCCGAAGAGGGTCTTTGACCAAAATCCCTCCGATTGTAAAGTCAAAAACGATTCGAGTATAAGTGAAGAAAATAACAGAATTTCAGATAACAATTGTGAACTTATCTAATTTTTGCATAAAGTATTATATTTATAGTAAGATGGGATGACTAAACAATTGAGAAAATAATTGAAAAATTAATATTATTTTGCTCCGTATATATATATATGTATGAAGCAACTTATTTTATATTTAATACCCCTTCACTTAGCGTTCAATGTGCGTGATGGATATGAATGTGTGCGATATGATAATAAAGAACGTTTAAATGTCACATTATATTTGCCACTTATAAGATGATGAACTTATTTAGTCAGTAAGATAGTAATAAATAAACAAGATAGCAGTAATGAATTAAATTTGTTATTTAACGTCATTAATGGTGTGGAGTTACTAGCATTTACTTTATTCTCTTGTGGGACTCAGTCATTGTGGTTGGAGATGTTAAAAATCAACGTTCATCTTGCTCGATACAATATTGCTCAAAAAATTGACACGTGTAGATGTTTTTGTACTAACATATATATATATATATTTGTGTGTGCGCGCGCATGTAAGTGAGACTGGCTGCATGGTTTAATGTCATGGCGGTGATTTCTATTGATTTAATTTGTAACAGAGATTTCTATTGATTTAATTTGTAACAGAGATACAGGCTTAGGTCACTCATGGAGAGTCCTGTAAATAACCAAAAGGTGGTAGGGTTTAGCTTGAACTCTCTAATTTACTTCTTGCTTTGTTTGAGTTGTGATTACTTTTACAAATTACTTTTATATTTCTATTGATTTCTGTTTCAATATCATTTTGATTATTGAAATAATCAAAACATTTCTAATTTTCTTAAAAAAAAAGAACCCACGATGCAATAACTAACAATTTTATTAAAATCAACAAATCATACCAAAATTCAACAAAATATATTAAAATAATAAATTAATTAATTTTATTATTAAAAAATTTTAAACGTTTAAATAAATTTTAAGATTAATTACACGATTTATATCGACACTCCTTCAATTATACTTGATTTTCAATTACTTCTTTATCTATTAACGTTAAAACTTTGACCCCTTTATTGATTTAAAGTGTATTGTTTTTAAACAGGAAAAAAAGTTACCTGAAATCAGATGAATAGTCTGCTCCTTTTTATAATATAATTTTACTAACACTAAAATACCCTCAAGTGAAAAAAAAAAAAAAAAAGATATATAAAATACATATATATACAATCATGTACAGATCAAGTGATTGCAACAAAGATTCCTGGAAGCAAATTAAGGTCTCTCTCCTTTACCGTATCTCTAGACAACAATATACCACATTTTTCATATATAAATGGAAAAAATTAGACCATCATGGAAGGAAGCTGTCCAAGCAAAAGAGTACTACATAAAGCGAATGAAAATGACAATCCAAAAGGGATTCAATTTTGTGCAGTTCTTATTTTGCAAATTAGTGATGATATGGGTGGTAATTTGTTCATGAAAATCGTATTGATGGGTGCGAATCATACATCTTAGCAAACTATGCATTTATTAATGACTTTTCTGTTACTTACACTACTATTACATATGCTCTCCAGACAAATTTTCTTTTGATAATCAAAGATCTGTTTCAGATGGGTGCGAAACTGTTTTTGTTGATGGCTTGCAAAAGAATAACCAATCTACGGCAGTGGAAGCAGAGCAAAAGCAACACAGCATCTCTCTCTCTCTCTCTCTCTCTCTATATATATATATTATTTGTTTTTCTTTTTGAATGGGGATATTTTATTATTACAAAAATTATATAATAAAAGATATTGACTATTTACTTAGTTCCATCCAACTTTTTTAACAATTTTCAAACAAAACTCTTTTTAAATAGGTGAAAATGCCAAAGTGTTAGAATTAAAAAATGGAAGGAGTAAATTAAAAATCAAGTATATTTGAAGGGATGTAATTAGTGTTATTAATCCTAAATTTTGACTCATTTGAGTTTTATTTGGTTAACCAAAAGAAGTCTTCTTATTTCTAGCTATATATATATATATATATAAAATTATTAATAACAAAATTTGATTTTCCTTTCTACTTTTAAGTAATTTTTTAGACTTCTTGTTCAAATTTTAAAAATATAAAAAAAAAATGCTAAAAATAAAAAAATATATTCGTGAAAATAATTCATATATATAAGACAAAAAAAAAAGTCAGTTTTTTTTAGTTTATGAAACTAAGCCTTTAATAATAATAATAATAATAATAATAATAATAATAATAATAATAATAATAAATCTATCTATTTTCATATTGAACTCAAAATACTTGGGTCTTTGTATTAGCCAAAAACTTTCTATGATTTTCATTAGCAGCCCATCGGCAAGCTGCAAAAAATGTGGGTAACAAAATAAAAAGCGTTGGCCATATATATTTGCCTTTTAAGTCATCAAATATACACAAAAGTGTAAATTAAAAACAATTCCACAACCGCCACACCATTGCCGGCGGTGGTGGCCCGTAAAAGGTGAGGTGAGGTCTAGCCATAAGTGAGCTGCTGCTGCTGCTGCTACCGGATACGGTTCTTGAAAAGAAATTCAACTTTTTCAAGACAGTGAGGATCTCTTCTCGCAGTAACCTGCAGGAGTGCACCATCCTGGAGCATTTGCTGCACCACTCTTGCTATGTTTCTCGCGTCGTCGATTCCAAGATGGTGACTTCCTACCAGCGGTATCTCAAGCTCCTTCATCATTGTGATCATTCCCGTGGCCTAGCATGCAAAAAAGACGAGCAAAAATGTCAACGCAGAGAAAGGCAGAGAGGAACTTCCATCATTAAGAAATAAAAGGGACTTTGGCTTGGGTCCTAAACCGAGCCTGCCCACCCAACTGGACTGGTGCTATTTCAATTACCAGACGCGGTAGCAGTTATGGGTGTGTTTAGAAAGCCCAAGGTTATAAAAAATTGAAATAAGTATAATACATCAATCACCTTTTTCGCTTGCAAGGCCAAACTAAAGTGATGCAGGTTATTCTCTAATGAGAGGTGACTACTTATACCTTCATCCCAAATTGTTTGAGTGAGAGATTGTAAAGTGTCTTATATATACAAGTGTCATCTCTACTTAACAGATCGGTCTTTTAAGTTAGAGTTCATTTGCATTATAAAACTTACTATTAGAATTCGTTGGAACGAGATTGAATGACTCATTCCAACTGTTATGGTCAGAAAAGTTGATAAAAACTTGTAAAAGTTAGCAAAAATTTGTGAAATTTAGTTTTAAAATAAATTTACGGAAAACAAAAAAAGGGCAAAAATTTGTAAAAGTTCGTAACTTTTTATAACTTTTAGTAATTTTTTGTAAAATTTGGCCATCCAAACGTGCCTATGTATCAAATGCAGTTCCAAAGACTGGAAGACAATGAAGATCCTGTTGGAAAAATTTCAACCTAATTTAAGCTGAGCTAAAATTAGGTACCTAGGTACTGCACTCCAACGAGTTTATCATTGTATACAGTATTTTTTGGTTCACAAATTTAGTAGCTCTCATTTCTCACATTTATGCTCCAGACCATTGATTTGGTTTATGTTTGATAAAAATTGTATTTAAAACAAACGAATCAGAACACTACAGACCATAAAGAAGCCACCCATCTTATCAATGCTATTAAGGGAAAATTGACAAGGAAAATATATTACCATTTCCCCGGGTAGGGGGGGAATTAAAAAATCAAAGGCCAATAACTCACCCTCCGTCTGTAGAAATTTAGATAGATGTCCTTCAGATTTATCCATTCCATAAAATACTGGGGGAGCATCATCCTTGATACTTTGCATTGTTGAGGGACTTTCGTCTTCAAATCCCAATTCCCACTACATATGTAAAACAAAGGCATCTCAGTAAAAAATTTACAGGTGTGCATACTTGCTCGAATTGAAATTGTATTTTAGGAGTGTCCGCATCATATTATTTTCATTCAATTGCCACTAGGTCTAAAACCTATCTGTGGAGCAGCTTCAACAGATAAGTTTGAGTCATCACCCCAAATAAAGGAAAAGGGAGGGTAATGAGGATATCAATCTGTAGATTTATTTCTTTTTTTTATTATTTAGACCTATTTGTTTTGGATTTTATTAATATTGAGTTTATTTTATTAGAGGTTATTTGGACCCATTTGTTATCAGCTATTCTAGTATTAGGTTTATTTTATTTTAGACCTTTACGCTAGGCCCATGAATTTTCTATTTAAACCCTAATTAGAGTTAATAGAGGGGGAGGGATTGAATGATATTTTTTATTGCTTCAACCCATTTGTTTTGGATTTTATTAATATTAAGTTTATTTTATTAGAGGTTATTTGAACCTATTTGTTTTCAGCTATTCTAGTGTTAGGTTTATTTTATTTTAGACTTTTACGTTAGGCCCATGAATTTTCTATTTAAACCCTAATTAGGGTTAATAAAAAGGGAGGGACTAAATGATATTTTTGATTGCTTCTTTCTCTACGGCTACTGTTCTTCTTCCTCTCCTTCTCCTCTTTGCTTCTTCTTCTTCTTTATTTCTTTCTTACTCTTTCAATATTCAATTCTACATCAACTTAGGTATCAGAGCAAAGGATCCTACAAGTTTTTTTTTTTTTCCTCACTCTTTTCCATATTCGACAAGAGTGAGCCAAACAACGAGGGCAGCCACCAGTGAAACCAGCCGCAGCGACAGCCGCTACCCCCACCCCCTATGTGCACTTAAATCCTTTGAGTATGCTTTTGTACATTTCTAGTACTATTTAACTCTGGCGAACCCTAGCGGTACCACCTACCTCTGATAAACTTGTCGGTGACCCCAGCAACCTTCAATGACTTTTTCGGCGATCGGCTGACGAACTCCGCGACTCCAGAATCTGCCCAAAACCCTTCCAGGCTAGTTTTTGTATCTTCCGAAGTCAATAGGACAGCCGACTATCTATTCGAACGTTTCAAAAGTGGGCATTTCACATAGTTTGGAGCAAAAGTTTAGATTAAGGTACAATTCTCTCATAGTTAATTATGATAAATGCTTCTATTATATGGCAGTGTGAATTACATAAATTTGAACTTAAACCTTACTAATTTATTTCATTTATCCTAGTTCCTAGTTTTCTTTGAATTAGTTAATTGTTGCTCATCTTTTAAAAAAAAAAAATAAATAAATCACCCATTGCTCGCTTAATTTATTTGTTGAGTTTCATTTATTAGATTCAGTCATTCCTATTCTAAGCATAATAGGATTTTATATTTTTATTACTATTTTCCAATTTCATTAATATCAGCATTTGAAAAAAAAAAAAAAAAATTGCTCGTGTCCTTTTACTATGAATTTTTTAAGTCAATCATATTGGAGTAATGAGGTAAGACTCGGTTCTATTCGTTAAATTTATATCAAAGATTCTCCTTATTTTAGTAGCACTATCAATCTTCACAAATTTCTTGATTAGGTAGATAATGTTGAATACATTTTTGACTATCACGACCTGTCAGATGACCAATGTATTCGTTTGGCCAAAACACGATTGACCAATTATGTTAGAGAGTATTGGCAAACAGTCAAGTTATACCATAGACCTGTTACTCGATGGGTTATGATGAAACAAATTTTGAGCAATCGATTTGTTCCTAAAAATTTTATCGATAAGGCATGGTCTCAATTAATGCGTCCTAAGCAGAAGCATTCTTTTGTTGATGATTTTGATCAATTTAAAACTCTCAGAAAGTGATTTAACTTTCAAAACGAGCCTTATACTATTAGTAGATTTGTCCTTGGACAAGACCTTGTATCCGTGAGAAGGTTCAGCGACACACTCATAAGACCTTAAATGAAGCTTATTCCAAAACTTTAGAGATTGAAAAATATTATGAATTTAAATCTTATGAGTCTATGTCAGAGTTCAGTGTCTTATAGAAACCGTTGAGTTGAAATGTCCATTCTCTGAACTTAGCGCCCCTAATTTTTCTATTGACATTTGTGATTCTCTTATTGATTATCCTCTTTTGACATTTAATAATGACGAGTCACCAAATCCTCAAAATGTGTTTGAAGTGGTTGAATTAGTTCCACCATCATCGTGTCTTAATTTTGTTTGTTTATTTGAGGATATCATAAATAATGACTGTCAAGATTGCATAGACTATATTATTAGTGATGGTTACTTGTTTAGAATATATTATTTAAACATCTCAAGAGCTTTTTTATTGACTTTATTAGTTGGGAGTTCCTTGAGTCTATGTCCAAATTGTTCTTCCGTGAGATCGTTCAATTGCACGAGTCCTCACTTCTAGTGCATAACAGAGACATTCTTGCATACATTGAATAGCTTTTCTTACAAGTTGTGTCTGGCATGTCTTATCACTATTCTGTCGATATTATTGAGTTATCTTTCATTCATCCGTCTTTGAGAGATTCTAATTTAACAAGTTTAGTTGTATCATCACTCATCATTTACTCTCAACCATGTATTCTACCTCTTTTCAATAATGCTAATATTAAACAGAAAATTAGATTGAGTAATAATTATTATAAATTTCTTATTGGTGTTCTTGATGGGAGTAAAGACTATAATGGATGTAACTCCATGTAATTTTCACTTTGCCTATTTACGACCCCATATCATCCTGTCAAAATTTGCATGCCAAAGATATTGAACCATTGTATGTCCTTTGTGATCCTGTACCCAATGTAATTGCTTTTACATTACCATGTAATATGAGTTTTATCGTAATTTGTAATGTGGAGAATTTGTTACCTTATCGAAGCATCTTTGGGCCTCGAGCATTGTCTGCAGGTTATGACGATATTTTCATACCAGTTCCAATTCTCCCACCTCTTGAGCAGTGTCCATCTGTTATCAGTGTTGAGGACCTCATTTTCTTTCAACTCCGAAGATGTCTTGTCCAATGGAAAATGCATTGGATACTAGTACGCAATTTTCAAGTCGACGGAGTCGAGTTCTTCTTAACTCAGCAGAGTTGATGAGGACATCAATCTGCAGATTTATTTCTTTTTGTTATCATTTTATTTATTATTTGAACCCATTTGTTTTGGGTTTTATTAATATTGAGTTTATTTTATTAGAAGTTATTTAGACCCATTTATTTTCGGCTATTCTAGAGTTGGGTTTATTTAATTTTAGACCTTTACGTTAGGCCCATGAATTTTTTATTTTAACCCTAATTAGGGTTAACAGAAGGGGAGGGATTGAATGATATTTTTGATTGCTTCTTTCTCTACAGCTACTGTTCTTCTCCCTCTTCTGCTCCTCTTTTCTTCTTCCTCTTCTTCTTCTTCTTTACTTCTTTCCTACTCTTTCAATATTGAATTCTACATCAGAGGAGAGAAAAAAAAATAAAAAATAAAGCAAAAAGGAATATAATAAAAATTTGTACTTAACTGTATATCATTTTTGTAACAGCTAAATCCTTAACGACCAAGTGCACCTTTATATGGTACACAAAACACAACCACCTATGTGACATGTTCAGAATTACGATCCGAAGAATACCGTATTCGTCTTTGCATAGGCAAGCAAGCAGGACAACATCCAATTAAGCTTTGCATAGTTTGACCGGAAAAATCAAAGTTATTTTTTCTATTTCTCATTAGCTTTAAGTTAACTTACCAAGTAACAAATGCAGCTCTTCTAAGACAGCCACCAGACTCTTTTCCCCACAAGTGATGTTGAGCCAACCAAACTTCGAACTGTTGAATTACTTCCTCAAATGGAATAGCTGTATCATGCCAAACGCTGCAATTCGACATTCATATTAACTTGCAGCATAGATTAAAAAAAAAAATTAAGGTTCATTTTTCTTGGATATTGTCCAGCAAAGTTACTAGGAATTTCTTTCAGATATCACCACGGACAGCATTTGATTGAGGCAGTAGAAGACACCACCAATTCTGTTTAGCATATATTAGAGATTTCCAAGCACTAGAAGAGTTAAATAGTCCTTAAGCATCCTCAAAATTAACTAAGAGAGGGCTGACATGGGAAACGGGCATGTTTATACAATTTATTTAACCAAGAAATCCTAGCACAAAAAAAGTACCATTAGTGCTTTAATCCTATGCAGTCTACACTTTATGAGTAAATAATTAGAACCCCAAAGGATAAGTTCCCAGAAGGGCAATATATCATGAGATTACATAATTTGAAAGCATGTTCATAGATGCTTATAATAGTTTATTTTTTTCATGGGCGACAGTGATGTGAGTTGTATGTCCCAATAAGAATTTTTTATGGAAGTTTTCTGCTCAAGGTTTGGGTACTTGTCAAAAAAATTCCTATTTTAGCTACTAATTTCCATTTAATTAGGATTAATTTTAGAAATTTTCATTCTCTTTGTTTTGTTTTATTTTTGATCAGTAAATAAATTTGATTAATATAAGACATTAAGAGAATGCCAAAATCTCATAACAAAAACAAAGGCTTCCCTCAACCTGATTCTACTCATTCAAATCTTCCACAAAATTCAAAAAAATAATTCAAGTTTGGATCTATTCCCCCCTCCACCAGACTATACAAAGTAATGCCAAAATCTCATACTAAAACAAAGGCCTCCCTCAACCTGATTCTACTCACTCGAATCTTCCACAAAATTCAAAAAATAATTCAAGTTTGGATATATTCCCCCCTCCACCAAAATATACAAAGTTGCAAAAGAAAGTTTACTTTTACTCTATACAAGGGCAACTCAAAATCTTGGAATATTCTTCTGTTCCTCTCTCTCCATGCTAGCCAATAGACACAGAATGGCACCGATTTCCATGCCTTCTTCTTAAGGATGTCAGGGGTGTACCCCCATCATTCACTTAGTAAGCTCTTGACGTTGCTGGGGAATAACCAGTGCACCTCAAATCTCCCAATGAAAATATTCCAAAGCTCTGAAGTCCACAGGCAATAAGTGAGCACATGGCTTGTGGTTTCTCCTGCTTGCATAAAGCAATACCAGTTCACAAGCATATAATCCCATTTCCATAAATTATCAATTATTAGAATGGTCTCCCCAATCAAACGCCATACAAAAAAGGCCACTTTCGGAGTGACTCTTGCTTGCCAAAACTTCCCGACCAGAAACCTTCCAGCCCCACTTCCTCCTAACTCCTTATAGAACGATTTACTTTCAAAGTTCCCGCTTTTCAAATGCAGCCATATTACTGTGTCTTCCCTGTCTATCGTTTCAACTTCCTACAACAATTCCATTAGAGCCACAAAACCTCTCTAATTCCCTATCATTTAGATTCATACATAGCCCAACCTTCCAAACTCTGTTGCGCGTTTTCCTGCCCAAACAATCCACTACCCTTATGTCTTTATGAACTGCCAATGCATATAATTCCAAGATCAACTCCATTAATCTCCCCTCAGGGACCAATCTATGACCACAAAATTTTATCCTGTTACTCCTACCAAACTGCCCACCTCACATTATTGTTGAACATATCCCAATCTCTCCTTATTCCTTTCCATCTGCCCATTCCGTTGAGTATAAATTGCTCCTCGATGCCCAACCTCCCACAAAATTTGGTTGCAATGACTTTTCTCCAAAGCCTGTCTCTTTCTCCCATGAACCTCCATAGCCACTTCCCTTGTAATGCAATGCTGAAGGTCTTTAAGCTCCTGATCACCAATCCCTCTTCCTTCAATGGACTACAAACCGATTTCTAATCTATCAAATTATATTTAGTGCGTCCTCCTACCTCTCCCACAAAATCTCTCCACGTCTTTTTCAATTATCAACACTAGTACCATGAATAAAGATACGTAAGGCATGCTTGAGAGAGTACTTTTAATTAATGTAATCCTCACCCCTTTGGACAGGAGTTTTTTTTCATTCGGCTAATCTTTTCTGACCTCTTTCTAAAACTACTCTCCAAATTCCTTTCACCTTATACTAAAATCCTAACGGCATGCCCAAAAATGAAGGCATCACACCCATTGCTATAGAGCCCATATTTTCCACCTCCCCACCAAAATAATATTTGTGCCCCAAAAACACCAGAAAATCATCTGCAAGTGTCACCCCACCCATTCACCCCGCCCCGCCCCGGCCCACCCAAAAAAAAAAAAAAATGAGAACCCTTCTAGAGCCGCTCTCCCCATTGTCTTGCTAAAAGCCTCCATCATTACAATGAACAAGAATGGAGAAATAAGATCTCCTTGGTGAAAACCCTTTGACGCTAAAAAGAAACCTTCAAAGGTTCCATTCACAAGAACTAAGAATTTCACTATTGACACAAACCGCATTATCCACTATCTCCATTTGATGCCAAAATCCATACGACCCAATAGGTAGATTAGAAACTCCTAATTCACATGGTCATAAGCCTTTTTAGTGTCCAGCTTGCAGATAATTCTCTCCTTCTAGCTACACAACCTCAAATCTATCACCTTGTTTGTTACTATAACTGCATGCAGAATTTATCTACCATCTACATAGGTGTTCTGAGTTTCTAAGATGATTAACGATAGTTAGAGTATCTATAATTATATCCTTTGTATTAATGTTTTGTGTATCCTTACACTAAACAGAACATTGCATCCAAAGGACAAGTTCCACAAAGGGCAAAGTTTCATGAAATTACATTATTTGAAAGCATGCTTATAGATGCCTATAATAATTTATTTTTCATGAGCCAAAGTTATAAACATTTCATGCAGGAGCTAGACCATTTGCCCTCAGACATGCTTATAGACATCGCGGTTGACATCTATAATTCCCCTTCCCCCCGCGCGATGTCTATCCTGCAGCAAAGTGGGCATTTAAGGGCAATTGACGTTTCCCAACACCACATGCCACAACAAATGAACACTTAGTCGATCTCAGGATATTCCCTCGAGGCAGGAGCAAGGTCCGAGGGCAAACGACTCACCTTAACGCGAGACCACCGGGGACAAATAGATTAAAGGCTAGAGCTAAGGGATTCGCCAAGGCATTACCTCGACCAACCCAGAGAGAGAGAGAGACACTTTCGCATCTAATATATTTGCACCCACATTCAATAACCCCAACCACCATAACCACGTGTCTAACTCCCATTCGGCCACAGACTTCATGTACTGTTGACCTTTCTACCTCGTATTGACATTCGAGAAATTGTCATTTCTATCACGAATACCTATTCCCCAGACCTAAGTACAAAAGTACAATTATGACCATCATTCCGTAGCCAACCCTCTGACATACTCCACCCCTATTAGCCTCCCTACGAATAAATAATCATTGGCCACTATTCATCACTATATATGCGTGCATTAAGCAAGCATTCAATTCACCCACTTACCACCTGACTCAAGGCATCAGCTCTGTGTGTGTGTGTGTGTGTGTGTCTTACTCCAGACTATCTTAACTCTCGTCCCCTCCCTCTCCGGCGAGATCCCACGTGGACGATGTTAAAGCATTATTCCCAGACCATCGGAGAATTGCCACTTCACTCCAATACCCCCACAACCATCAGCTTTAAGTTAACAAAATAAAATCCAAAGACACAATCATAACAGTTATTTTCAAAGGATGGAATTGATTAATTAATTCACTGTAATTAATATGTTTGTGAACAGGTGTATGTCCATGGATGCACCTAGTAAAAATATCTGAATATCAGATTATGACTCCTTACAAATGAAGCCTGGTAATATTGCTGATAGTCAGCAACTCTCTTACCAGTTTTGCATGTATCAACAGTGCAGAATTACCATTTTTCTTATAGGTATACCACATAGCACATTATGACTATTATGTTTCTCTCCAATTATACTTAAATTGGATAATCAACCCAAATAGATGGCAATACCAAGCTAGATTAGTTCATATAAAAGTTTTGACGTGCCAAACCAAGTTACATTTGTGAAACTACATGACAAAAATTATAACTGCAGCTCTTCATTTACTTTTGGAGCAAAAATATTACATGAGAATACAATGAAAGTAGAAGTAATACCATACCGATCGACTCCTAGTTTTCCATATTTTCCTTCAATATATTCATTTATTCTTTGCTCACTCATAGCGGAGGGCCTCACAAATCTGAAAGAGACACGTGAAAAAGAAGAATAGAAAAAAAGAATAATAATTGCCCCTGAAAAATTGTGCTGCTCAGCTGTAACTTATTTGAAACAGGTTAAGGAATAAAAAAAAAATAAGTTATCTTATTACAATTTAAGAATTGGTAATGTCAAGAACAGAGTTTCCAACAAAGTACTGTGTGACACGTGATATGGGGTCAATTCCACTTGAAACTTGACAAAAAAGCCACACATTATGTTTCGAAACTTGACACATCAGGTTTTGAAAGACTGCATGTTTCTCTAATCAAACATCATGTATTAAAAAAAACTAACCAAACCAAACTAAGCCTCTTCCCACTAGGTGGGGTCGGCTATATGGATTTGACGACGCCAAGAAAATCTATCTA
>JAVXUM010000017.1:21627894-21640452 GCA_035590655.1 Pouteria glomerata | reverse complement strand
AAGCTGCCAATTCTTAGCCGATATGTTTTTCCGGGAACAACAGTCAGAACATAGGGAGAGCATTCGGGATTTGTGGCGTTACATGCACCGGGTCCTATGCTTGGAGTCGTAGAACAATTGAACCGTCCCTTTCCTTGTATCAAAAGTGACTGCAAAGTAACAAAGGAATAACCATTAATTAGCAAACTAAATTTTTTATTTTTGGAACAAGGGAATGGTCAAAGCTGCAGGGTAAATTTAGATCAGAAGCAGTGAATGTGAGAGATGTACTTGAGGATCCCGAACCCAACGAAAGGGCATGGAAGACAGTCCAGTGGCTTCCTCATAGGTACTTTTATGGTACCAATCGTTGAGGAGGATGCTTCGATCATTCGTAGGAAAAGAGCTCCGAAGTTCCGTCAGGAGACAACACGAGGATTGATCCATATCGCCCTGCTTGTCTTTGCATTCCGTAGTGCTCGTGGTACAGATATCTTCGGGGCTGCATTTTTATCGAATGCAGATGATGTTATCAGTTTATAAGGTTGTCGTAGAGGAATTCAACTAATTAAGGAAACTGAAACATACTCTATCCACGGCAAATTTGTACACGAAGGTGTCTCCCGGCAAAATTGGGCACTGAGTCACCCCTTCTGTTCCATCAGACCATGGAGTTTCAATCTGCAATTAATCAAACATACAAATGAGAGAGAAAACTACGTCTATGTATATGTATATGTATATGTATGTATGTGTTAAATTACCTGTCGAATTCCCTGCCAATGAATCGGACATTCTCAGTTAACAAACTGTTCTTGAGTTCGACGACGATGGTATCCTTCTGTTGGGCCAAAATGGTTGGTCCCGGAGTCCGTCCATTAATGGCAATAGCAAGTTTCTCATCGCAATCGGGGGAATTGTATTCGTACTTCACCTCCCACTTGTAATGCCTAGTTCTGACCTCTGCAAATTGGACAGTTCCGAGACAAACAATAAGAAGAAGAAAAGGAATGAACGGAGTTAACACACTTTTTGGCAAGCATTTTGTTGCAGTGACAAAACTCAACAAATGCCTTCGATTCCTGAGCTCAAAATTGGCCCCGACGAGACCCTTAAGGGCTTGTACGGTGCACCTCCAAAAAAAACTTTTAACTTCCTAACTTTTATCAAAAAAAAAAAAAAAATACCTTCCACACAAAGCCACCAATTTGTTTTCAATTTTTGAAATTACCAAATTTTAGATTTTGTTTCCCTGACGGAGACGTTTAACCAAACTAAGGATGTTCAAAAAAATTGAAGGTTTGCATTTTCATTACGCGTTTCCGACCAAATTAAATATTCATGGGGAAGAAGACAATGTCATTTGTTCATTTTTTCATTTTAGTACTTTAATTAAGAAAGTAACGTTTGGTGGCGGTTGTCAGAAATTAGAAGCCAGCACGCTTCATCGTGTCGTAAAGAATAAAAACTTTCTGTTCACCGCTCAATGCATCTAGATTGTGTCCTGTCAGTGTAATAGTAGTGAGCCCTACGTGATTAAAAAATTAAAAAAAATGAAAGAACAGTGCCTGTAGCACCGCTTAAAATATGTTTCTGTGGGTTTTTCTCGGGTGAAGTTTCTTAGAAATGAGAGAAAAAGCTAATCCCAAGCATTGGGAGATAAAGTCCACCTCCTTTCAAGTCAGTGCGCTTGATTAACATATGTACATGCTTACCTGCGCTTTGGACTAAAAAAAAATTAATAAAATTTGATAAAAATTATATATTTATAATTTGTGTAATAAGATCAAAAATAAATAAATTTAAAAAAATTTTAACATTTTTCAGCGAATATTAAAACTCCAAACGGAGATTTAAAATAAAATAAAATAAAATAAAATAAAAATCTTTTTAATTAATGAATAAAAAAGTTTCAACGGTGGTTCTATCAAATCTTACTTTTCAGTTTTTTTTTACAAATACAAAATAAAATAAAAAATAATAATAGCATGTAAATTTGAATAAAATAAATTGACAATCACATTAAAAAAATAGAATAAGTACTAAACACAATCACATTAAAGGAAAAAAATAATAAAATTTGAGAAATATACCTTGTATATTTGAACAATAAATTGAAAAATGACAAAATATAAAAACCATCCCCATTATTTACATTTAGTGTCACTTTAGTCCTTTTCGTTTTAATTTTAAGAGTCAAATTGTCACGCCCTAACTTACTTGTCCGAAACGAATGGCATGAGAATGTATGAAATTAAATAAAATAAATATTAACTAATTTAAATTCTATTCAGAGTAAGTTTTGATCATCGATATCTTCAAAATCAATGTTCATTCCCATATAATAGGTTGTTTCAATGCATTACTATTATTGAATAATAATTTAATTCAACTTAACATTATTCTCAGTAATAGCATTCATGATCTACATAGTCAGAATATATATATCATAATCGTATTTAAATTTCTCAAGGTCATAATGTCACAGTATAAACATCGAACCTATTCCAAGGTTCACACAAATTACAATATTAAGAATTCAATTCACAATTAAAAGGGAATAAGCACAATTATTACCTTTCATAATTAAGATCAGATTTAGGCTACTCAAGACTAAGCTGCTTACGTATCCTATTTCGAGAATCAGGTTATCATAGTTCTTAATTTATTTTCTAGTACTCACAACCAATTCGTTATCAATAAATCAAACATTATTATCATTAAGAATAACCATCCAATGTCTCAATATGTAACAATAATACATGCAATCTCATGCAATGGGTATGATGGAATGCTATACCAATGCATGTTCTCTAATCTTCATTTACCCTCAACTTTATCTTAGGATGGGTGACACTTAGCTAAGCACACAAGGTCACCAACCACACCATTTTTAACAGTTACGGCAAACGTATATATCAATATATATCACGTGTGGGAAACCGACTTACACCCCTACAGGTGTAAGACTCAGAGGCATCGAGTTATACCTCCTGGCCATTCTGTTAGAGAACCAAGTTACACCTCAAATAGGGTCCAGCTGCAGTTCAGAGAAATCTCATAATCATATAATTCCAATATTAACGTCTCAACTCTACTTGATTAAGCTCTAGTCATATATATCGACTAAGAATCATCTACTATTCTCAAAATATCATTTTCTCATTTTTCTCAAAATCACAAATCCCATCAATATATATAACATGTGTCTTGGCACGTCACATAATAACATAGCACTCTCGGTCAATCAATACTCATCAATTTAACTGGATGAAACGATCCTAGCTCCAATGCACATGATATACTAAATTATGTAATTAAACATTAACTCAACATAAAAACACATTCTCATGAGGTTTGTGGATGATATGGAATTTATATTATTATTAAAAACCATTAATAAATATGTTGGGCACCAAAACATGCATTTAGAAGTCATTTGGAAAAATTTCTACAAAATTACCATTTTGTGGTCCGATCACTTCACCTATCGGTCTGAACACCCCTTAGGCAGTCCAGACACTAGTGTGTAGAACCCAGTTCGTTGGTTCATTCCAAGCCCAAATCCACCCCAAATCCATCTAATCAAGCCCCAATCTCAACAATAATTCAAGTAGAAACATTTAAACACATAAACCACATGTTTCCACAATATTTAATCAAAAAATAACTCAAATATATATAACTTCACATATATATATATATGTATATAAGCATATTCACACATATATACATATATGCATAAATCTCATGATATTTACCCAAAACAAGCATATATACTTATCAAAATACTCTTAATAGGGTCCAGAAAATGAATGTACGTCCCACCAACCTCAAATCCGAAGAGAAATAGAAAAAAATGGAGAAATCTAGTTCAAGCTCCTAAACTTCGAAACTTAATTTCTCCTATCTAGATATCTCCCCCAATCAGGGTGTCAATATCTCCCCCGATCCACCAATCTTCCTACCCGGAACTCATTTTCTCTCTTCTTTCTCTCTTCTCTCACTTTCTACTCCCTTTTTTCCCCCTTTCCTTTCTCTGTTTGCTGGACAACCAAACCAAAAGAAAAGAAAAAAAAAAAAGAGAAAAAGAAGAAAAAAAAATGAGAAGAAGGAAAAGGTTGAGCCCTTAGCCAAGTTTGCCTAACTCAATATTATTTCAGGCTAAACTCAGCCCAAGAAAATAAAATAAATTAACCCAAACTTAGTTTAAATATTTTATCGGTCCCAAAAAATACGTAAACGGACAAAATCAAATATCGGGTGTTACATTTTCCTCCCTTTTTAGAAATTTCGTCCTCGAAATTAAATTATAAACTTCCATCTAGAAACCAAGACAGCTATCTCGATCATGCACTGATTCACTTATCTTTGAGGATCTCACAATTCTATAATGGTGTCTTAGCGAACGAATCAATTAAATGATCATATATCAAAACTCGTCTCTCATAAATACTCAATCTATACTATTAGTTCTCAAATTCTCACTTTCGAATTAACAATTCAAGTCATGATGCCCTTCACCACTACCAAGGTGCACCACCATCTTGAATAATGATACTCTCAAACTTCTACTTCCAGAAGTATATTTATTTCAATCACAATCAATTTGTTCTTAAACTTTGACTTTTCATTTTGGTTATACTTCCATACTCCGTCTCTCAGTAAGAAGACTAACTGTGCCATATTTTCTGATAAAATTAGTTTTATAGCTAAAATCTAATAATCTTCTGTACTATACCATTTCTTCATTTCTTCATAACACAACCTTTAAAAATTTATTTCACCATTGTCATAATCCTTGTCCCAAAGAATTTCAAAGTCCTAACGTCATCTCAATGGCTTCAAATAAAAGAAAACTAACCATAATAGTTGCCAATTTCTTCAACCTCTTAATCCAGGCATCGGCCACTATGTTAGCCTTATCAGGACAACATTAGATATTTGAAACCATAATCTTTCACTAAATTAAGTATTCCTTCCAAATTGACTAACCCAATGAGTCTATTAGTTAGAAGATATCTAGAATAAGATAGTAGAGGTGACCTGCTAAATCTATAAACTTCAAATGTTGAATATAGGTCTCAATTGCATCCATTCATCATCATGAAAGCCCTTAGGAAATTCGCCGTAATACTTGAACCGGTTATCACAAAATGTAAAATACTATCTTGGGTAGTTAAAACTTATACATATTTTTCTTGACATACAACTAATCAACAGATTGTCAGTCCACAACAATAATACTTAGTTCTTAGTTGCCATCAAGCTTAACAACTTTTAGTTTACCCAAAATCGTATGGTCCTCCTCCCTTATCCAGTGAAAATCATTACTATTCTTCACCAACAAATATTGTAACCAATGAAACCACATACTAACAATTAATTCATCTAGCTAAAATCTCATTTCCCTCAATTTAACTAGTGTTAAATAATATAACATCATAGAAATATAAGGAACTCTAATGTGGACTCTAAAGAAAGACATATTATTTCCTATAAGTAGGCAAATCGAGAAATTCCCAGGAATCTTATTAATGCATGTATATTTCACACTAGGAAGATAGTAGTAATCATTCTTCTCATAAAACCTCAAACGAATCACAGTTCAAAAGTCATTTCAAAACACCTTAAACCTAATATGAGAGAAGGCATTACTATTCTTACCTTACTCTAATCACTACAGTCATAGAGCATAATGACCGTAAATTTCTTACATTAATAATTGAATTCCACATAAAAAGTAGACCACCCATTTCATTCTTAAATTGCTTTAACTTTTTAATTTTCAAAACTCTAAAGTTGATCCACCACCGCACATTATTTTATTATAACACACAATTTCAATAATTCTAAAATTTGCAAACCTAGACTCCCTAAACTTCCAAATAAACCTAGAATTACAAATTCTTCATAATCACCTATAATTATCATTCCCAATGCTATCACTATTGTTGGAACGCTTAGCAAATCTTACCCTTAGGGCCCACCGAATTGCCCTCGATTACTTAATCTATTCTTATATTTATTAGACTCAACATTAGTATTTATTATTCCGTAAAACTTTTATGTTTACTTACCGATGCATTTATTTCTCTAGTAACAACCTTAGCTATAACAATACCCACTCGATTAGATTTTGCCTTATTTCAAGGAACACATCCATAATCTAGACATTGTTCATGGAAAATAATACTAAAACCTTTCTCAATCAACCTTAAGTTACTACTTGAACAAAAGACTTCCCCATGCATTTAATATAAATTATGGAAGAGGCACCATTGCTCTTACCTCGTCCTAAATAGGAATTATTGAATTATCAGATAAAATGACTGTTACTAAGGCATAGTGCTAACCAATCACCACCTATTAAGTAGATAATTCAGTTATTTTAAATTTTAAATTTTAAATCAATTTTATTTACCTTATTACTTGAAGATTACTCCACTATTAGGGACATTCAAAGTCTTTGCACATTTTCATCTCACCAAGATGACTTCAAACTTCAAGTGACGAAACTCTTGAATCACCACTCTTCTAATTTCAATCGTATCATGTATAAGCACATAACCTTTAAAATTCACGTATCCATTCAGTGGCATACTACAATTTTCATACAAAGTATCACAACACGCAAAGTAATTTGCTCACCATCTAAAAATAACCAATACCAGGGTCTTAGCCAACCAGTACTAAGGTCCATGAAAATGTCTTCGCATATTTTTACTTCAAACAATTTAACTTTTTTTCAATTTAGCTGAATCAATGGATTTTCCAACTGAGAAGAACTTAAAAAAAATAATTGTAACAAATTATCAAACTCTTAAAACTTTAGATATAAAACACACTTCTTAGTCATACTCAATTAACATCACTAAAACTTTTGGAACCTCAACTAAAACAATCCAATCAAATATTACCAGGTCCTAAACTTCACCTCGAATAATCAAAATTCAAAGTTAAAAAAATTCAAACTTACTTTGAAAATCATGATTTGGTGACTGCGCACCAAACACTTAACTTTTCCACAAATCAAATTTTTTATTATTTTTTGTTGTTTCCGTTACACCAAACACTCCCATAATCAACAAAGTCAAAGAAGACACGGTGAAATAAATTATAGTTAAGAAAGAACCGCTAATCAAAAAAAGAAAAAAAAAAAGAATAATTGTCTTCATACCTAGGAGATGTTCGTTTTGGGGGTAACGAAGGGTAAATTTTACTAGGATAATTTTTACCCCCCACTATATCAGTTTGGATGACAGGATAACAATTACTCTAGGTTAACAATGACTCTCATATGAGAGAAAAATTTTTCTCTAGAGACATGTTTTTTTTGGGGGTAATGGGGAATAAACGTTATTAGGATAATTTTTACCCTCCATTACACATGTTTGGCTGAAGGGTAACTATTACTCACATATGGAGGTAAATTTTTACTCTACGGGAGGTGGGTAAAGAAAGGTAATGAAAATTTTTTACCCTTTTCTCATTATCCCAGTAAAATTTATCTTTACAATCCTTTATAATTAGTTTTTACTCTTCTAAAACTTTTAGCATTTCAAATAAAATATAATTCTTATCGAGTAATATTTATTCTTTCATTCTAAACATAAATACCATAAACTTATTACCCCAATAACTGTTACTTGAGTAAAAATTACATTCGTAATCTTTTACCCTTAAATTTTTCAACCGGTACCAAACATATCGTAGGGGGAGATGGGTAATGGAAGGTAATGAAAAAATTTTACGTTTTACTCATTGCTCCATCGGACATGCTTGTTTTGGTGGCAACGACAATAAAGTTTACTGGAGTAATTTTTAACCTCCATTACATATGTTTAGATAAGGGGTAACCATTACCCCTATATGGAGATAAATGTTTACTTCAGGAAGGAGTGGGTAACGGAGGGTAATGAAAATTTTTTATTCTTTTCTCATTACCCCTGTAAAATATATCTTTATAACCCTTTACAATTAACTTTTATCCTTTCAAAATATTTAACATTTCAAATATAATATAATTATTATCAAGTAATATTTACTCTTTCATTACCCCAATTATCGTTACCCAAGTAACAATTACCCCCGTAATCTTTCACCCTCAAATTTTTTCATCATGTACCAAGCATATAAAATATTTCTTTACTAAGTAATGTTCTTCTGTAAATAATTATAATAAATATTATAAAATAATAATTTATTTAATCAAACTAAAATTAATTAATTCTTAAATTATTTTATCAAAATAATATTTAATAAGTAATATATAGCTTATTATTAAAATAATTTATTTTATTTTATTAAAACAATTTATTTTATTTTATTAAAATAATACTATTGAAATATTAATTCATGACTAAAATTATTTATTTTATCAAATTAAAATTAATGTTTAATAAATAATAATGACATGTTAAAATAATTTATTTTATTTACTAGATTGTGTACTACATTATTATAATTAATTAAAATCAATAATTTATTTAAATAAAAAAAATTATTTGTTTTATTAAATTATTTTTGTCAAAATAAAAATAATTTTCAACAAATAATAATTCATTTTTAAAATTAATTATTATTTAAATATTAATCTATTATAAAATTATATTTTATAATTAATATTTTTATTTAAAGTTATATATTTTAATAATATATTTTTATTTAAAATAATCATTATTAAAATAACAATAATTATGATGATTTATTTTACTTTAATATTTTATTAAATTAAATATTAACTTTTTACCCGTGGTCAATTTATCTTCATTCTAAATGCAATTAACTTTTACTCCTTCAAAATATTTAGTATTCCAAAAATAATATAATTATTACTGGTAATATTTGTTCTCTCATTCCAAACATAAATACCACAAATTTATTACCTCAGTAACCATTACTAGAGTAACAATTACCTTTGTAATCTTTTACCTCTAAATTTTTTACCCCGTACTGAACATGTCCTTGCTGTATAAAATGTCAAAATCACTTACATCCCTAAACCTCATTATTCTACATTAATAACTCCTATACTTATGACCAAAGTGAAACATTGGACGGAATTGTTGAAGTTAATTGTGCTTGAGATACACACGTATAAAAAATGTAAGTCTTTAATATCTAATAAAAAATAAAGATCAATAGACCAAAATACCCTTCCAAGTGATACTCTCATTTTCAAAGCCTCCATTGCCAAAAATATGGCTTTCGATAGCCATATCGTCTATACAATCTGTAGCAGCCCGGGACCACCACCGCTAGTACGATATTGTCCGCTTTCGGGATCCACTCTCACGTGGACGGCTGTGCGCACATAGCACTCGGGCACCGCAGCCACCCGATCCGTCACGTTTTGGTTTGGCGAGGGTAACCCCGGTGCCCCCTCAAAACGCGTCGCACTAGGGAGAGGTATCCCCACCCTTTATTAGGCATCGTTCGTTTCCCTCTCCAACCGATGTTGGATCGTTACAATCCACCCCCCTTTAGGGCCCAGCGTCCTCGTTGGCACACTGATTCGGCACCGGCTCTGATACCATTTGTAACAGCCCGGGACCACCACCACCTGACGATATTGTCCGCTTTGGCCCCTCGGGTCTCTCCCCGGCACAGCCTCACGGTTTTGTTCTTGGCTAGGGTTACCCCAGTGCCCCGTAGCAGCCCGGGACCACCACCGCTAGTACGATATTGTCCGCTTTCGGGATCCACTCTCACGTAGACGGCTGTGCGCACACAGTACCCGGGCACCGCAGCCACCCGACCCGTCATGATTTTGGTTTGGCGAGGGCAACCCCGGTGCCCCCCCAAAACGCGTTGCACTAGGGAGAGGTATCCCCACCCTTATAAGGCGTGGTTCGTTCTTCTCCCCAACCGATGTGGGATCGTTACAGGATTGTATTATTAACTCATTTAAACTCATTAATTATGTGTTGTCTTGTCTTCCTAATTATACTTGTTAATAATTTTAGTTAAGTTCAAACCTATTTAATTTGAATTTAATTAGGTGGATTCATGGCATTGGGTAATTATTGTCTTCTTTAATTAATTATTATGGCTTTAGGTTAAAATCAATTTTGATATTTCTATGTCGTATGTCTCTCGAACTACAAGGCTATGGATGATAACGGAGTAGATCAGAGGCAAATATGGCAATATTCAAATTTGAACTTGAAACCCTCCGTCCACCTCCAAGTCTACCCTAAACTCCAAACGAATATTTTTTTAAACCTTTATCCAAACTCCAAACGGTGAACTGATTTATTCACGGATATCCCAAACTTCGAACCCTTCATCCGTCTTCGAATCTACTCCTAACTTGATACATAACTTGATTGTATATGTAATGCATTTCTACCAAATAATTCATCTCTAAAATTAAAATAATACATAGACATTATCACTAATAATTCATCAATATAATACATAAATATTTCCAAAACTTACATTTCACCAAAATACAATTTCACCAACTGATATATAATGAAGATATATAATTTCAAAATACAAGCATTGTCCTAACTCAAAATAGCAAATAAAAAATACAATAATCTATAACATAAATATTAATCTTAATTTCTTAAACCTCCAAAAAGCATCTATACTAAGGGGGTGTTTGGTGCGATGGAAAACTCTAAAAAATTTTAAAAATCTTTAAAAATCTTTATAAATCTCTAATACGTTTTACATTTCTCGTACTTCGTAAAATTTAAAATAAATTTATATATATCTACATATTCTAATAATTTTTTACAAACCCTAATAACTTTTTCATAAATCTCAAAAATTTTTTTACAAACCCCAATAATATTTTACAAACCTCAATAACATTTTTACAATCCCAAAAGTTTTCTCACAAACTCCAATAACTTTTTTATAAATTCTGATATAAAACCGTTCTGATGAATTTTCTCTGCAAAAAGTTAATACAAAAATCAAAAAGTTTCACTATTCATATTTAAAAAATGTGATTTGATAATTGCGCACCAAATGTTAAAAAATATCCAAATTACGTTTTTCATTATTTTTCATTTTCATTGCACTAAACACTCCTAACTTTCAAAATATCTCTTTGTTTGGATATTTTTTGGAATAGATCCGGGCAAATGCATGTCAAATATCAGATTCAGGACGGACTAGGATGAAGGTAGTCTCATTCACATATTCGATTCGATATCTAATTTTTTTTAAAAAAAAATCTAAATCTGATTTAATCTTCAAAAAAAAAAAAAAAAAAAATCTAAACTCTACATCCATTCAATTTGAGTAACGGACCGAATTCGTACGGATTGATCAAGATGAGCATCCCTGAAGGCTAGAGGCGTGAAAAATTGAGTGTGCTAACTAGCATGTATTTGCTTAGATACCATATGCAATTGATCTTTCTGAATAATTTTTTTATTCACACTACAATTAATATGGAGAAGAAACCTTTTATTAAGTAAATTTTTATAAAATTTATTAATATATTTTATAATAGAAAGTATTTCTATTTTAATAATCGTATATTTTGATTATGTATGATTTCATATTTTCTCAAAATAATTCAAACAAGAGATTTTTTTGGTTATCTTCGTGCTTTCTTTATTTAGAATTCCACTATATTCAATATCAGATGCACTTATTTCAGTTATTTTAAACCAGCTTGAATTAACTGGACTAAGATAAAATAAATTCTTGTTTTCAGATTTAATCTTTTTGACAACAAATATTCTGAGGTTCAGGAAAGAATATTATTATTTAATCTTGAACAAAGAATAGTTGTATTAGAATTTATGCCTTTATAATAGCACAAACTATTATTTAAAGCCTTACTCAAAACCTACTTACCGTGAGTAACTTTGTTTGAAAAATAAATTCAATATTTCTATCAAACTAAATTATTATTATTTTTTTCTATATGAATCTTATGACCCAAAGTATATCATCAATGTGTACCAAAACCAATTGAATATAAGAATTAAATATAACATTTGTAATATTTTTTTTTAATTCAAATGACATGATATTCTATTCATAATAATTAAAAGGTATAATAAAAATAATTAATTTTGTATATCTACACATGAATTTCTTTAATTGGAAGTGTTTTTTTTAATTTTTTTAAATAAATATGAATAACATATTTAAAAACGATCAACTAATAAAAGAAAATTAAAATTTGATAAAAAAATCAAATAAAATAAAAGAAAATGACTAATGATTCACGAACCAGACCTAAAAATATTGGGTTCTATCTCTTTAAAAAGGTCATCTCCCTGATTTTAGGGGCCCTCACCGCCCTGCTCTGAGTGATGGTGGAGGGGGTAAATCGCGAGATGTGCAACAAGTGGTCAGGATCCGAGAACTTGCCTTTTTACCGGTCGTGCAATGCGAGTTCAAATCACGTTACTGAGATTCAAATTCGCGCCGTCTAACTGCGGAACACCCGCACTCGTCTTCTTTACCACTTGACCTATGTCCCGGAGCGAGTTCTATCTCTTTATCTAACTAGAGATGGTGGATCTTATAATCAAGCATCATTCCCTTTCACACCCTCCTATAATATAGACATGATATTCTATTCATAATAATTAAAGGGTA
>JAVXUM010000017.1:21548161-21561386 GCA_035590655.1 Pouteria glomerata | reverse complement strand
GTCATGTCTTTGTTGTCACCTTGGTTAAATGCTTCCATGATTAAGCTTTGGAGCTCCCTTGCCTTGGCTCTCGTAATGGGTCCTTGATAACTAAATAATGATGGCATGTCTCCATCAATAACTCAGCTCAATTCATTTTAGTCTAGACAAATATTCTCAAATCATTAAACAATCTCAGATTGCTTCTTTCCCCCAACTAGGAACATGCATTGTCCTCACTGTAAGACTAATTCTAGAAATGAAGTTCTAAAGAAGAAAAGTACTTGACAAGCATACTTGATTTGATACAAATGAGAAGACAAGTCAAAGTACTTCCAATGCAATTTCCTTTAACTTGTTCAATGCCTCATACTCAACAAAGAATACATGTAAGTGTAGAAAAAAAATGCTACAAAAATTCAACTCAAATTTTTATCAAGTAAGTCCCCTCAAGTATGCTCAAAAATTGAAAAACTTAGATAGAATTTGAACTTTTGGATAAAAAGATATAATTGTTGTACAAGTACAAGTGAAAGAAGCTAAACGCTGATTTTAAACATCCTCTTAGCTCTTGAACTTTACCAATGAGTTTTGATACTGCAAATGAAACATTGTATTTGCAGTTTGAGATGAAGAAACTAGAGTTGAACAAAATTACATCAAAGATCAAATTCCTCATTTTCCTTAAATAAGCACTGCTTGCATGAATGCTAAAAACTAAAAGTTAGCATGGAAGTAAAGAATGAAAATTACCATGACTACAATAATTAATAAAGAACACGCTAGGAATTTTATAAAGATTACGGTTTTTAAAAAAAGCGTGAAAGAAATTTGTAAGTTAAATTTTTTATCTTTAATCGAATGAAAAAATGGAGATAAAAAGTTACTACTAATACTTTTTATCTCAGTTTTGTTAAAACTGTGATTAAAAAAAGCAAGATAAAAGATCAGTAATACTTTCTAACTTAGTTTTGTTAAAATTATTATTGAAAAAAAAGAGATAAAAAATCAATAATACTTTCTATCTTAGTTTTGTTAAAACCGTGATTGAAAAAAAGTGAGAAAAAAGATCAGTAAAAACCATCTCTAGAAAAAACTGAGATAAAAATGTGAGAAAAATCATATCCTGAAAAAAGTAAAATAAAAGAATAAGAGACAATATTATTATTTTTTTCTCTATATCTCACTCAAGTAACTTTGTTTATCATTTTATATAATTTAAATTAGATTTCATAAATTTTATTATAACATTTATTTATTAATCTTAATTAATTTAGTATTTTATAAAAACTACAATCATAGATTAATAAATGAAAATATTTTTAGATTAATGCTAAAATTGAATTTACTGAACCAAATTTTAATAATGCTAAATGTATAGTTATTTTTTTTAATAAATATATAAGAGTAGCCTTCATAATTTGTATGATTTATAAACAGGTGGATATTAAATATTTAATATCTAAAAAAATGTTTTATGTATCTTTAATATTAATTATATTGGTTATGATTTCAAATTATTGCTAAAAGCTAAAATAATTAAGTAAAAGTAAATTTTTTATTATTTTCCCCAGCCGATTCATCGGGAAAAATGCTACTTTTAGTTACTAATTGGTTGACAAAAAATGATAATAAATTATTGTAAAAAAACTTAAAATAATTAAATAAAAATAATATAAATTTATTATTTTTAGCGACCAATTAGTCACCAAAAGTAATAAAAATTTGTTTATATATATTAATATATAAAATGTATATATAAATGATAATTAGGACTAGCAGTCAACCAAAGCAACTTTTAAAGAAATAGCACGAGTTCGATTTTCGACAATAACAGAGAAATCTCAAATATATAAGGTCACTATGATGATAAGGCACCACATGGTGCAACGATGGCACGTAGTAGGTTGCCACTTAGATTTCTATTATTTTTAAAATTAATCCATTTTCTCAGCGTGGTCATTTGCCTATATTTTACCACGGTTTTTCAAAGAAAGTGATATCAAAACTCATAAAAGATCATATGAGATTTCTTTTTATTTCAGTTTTTACCATAAAAGATCACGTTTTCGGTGTGTGATTGTTGTAAGTTTTCAATCACGGTTGTAAACCGTGATAAAAAATAGATGAGTTACAATCTCACCTGGATCAATTATGCTTGTCTAACTAAGATAAAATGTGAAACATCACACTTAAAACCTATGATGTTTATGCATTTTTGTAGTAGTAGAAGAAATTTAAAAAAGAAAACTACACTACTATAATACATTGAGCAAAATTCCTTCATCAATTAACCACCTTCCGAGAGATCCTCATGATCCTAACTCTCAACCTCAACTATGAAATTCTCATGATATTCCTTGAGCCTTTGCCCATTCACCCTAAACATATTCCCTGAAGTAGGATCCTCAGTCTCAATAGCCTTAAATTTAGTTATGTTCTTAACCATATAAGGACCAATCCATCTAGATTTGAGTTTTCCTAGAAACAAATCCAACCTAAAGTCATACAATAAAACCTTTTATCCCATAAACGACTCCCTACTATCTATGTGTGCATCATGTCTTTTTCTCACTCTGTCTTTAGAGATCTTGGCATCATTCCTTATCTCTTCTAGCTCACTAAGTTATAATTTTCTTTGAAAACTTGAGTCATTGATGTTCTCATTAAAATGCCTCATTGCCCAATAAACCTCATGCTCTAATTCCACAGGCAAATGACAAGGCTTTTCATACACTAATCTATAGGGAGACACACCTAAGATGGTCTGATATGCAATCTTATATTACCAAAATGCATCCACTAACTTCACGGACTAATCTTTCCTATTTGGATTCAATGTTTTTTAAATGATTCTCTTGATCTCCTTATTGGCAAGCTCAACTTCTCCACTAGTTTAGGAATGACAAGATGTCCCTACCTTATGCACTATCCTATACTTTTCATCAAAAGACCAACATGTCTACTACAAAAATATGTCCCTCTATCACTTACCATGCCTTTAGGTATGCCAAATCTAAAGAACACATTATCTTTCAAAAATTTGATCACTACTCTATGGTCATTAGTCCTAGCTAGGACAGCCTCCACTATTTTGAAACATAATCAACAGCCACCAAGATGTATCCATAACTAGATAAATTCACAAATGGGCTCAGAAAATCCATTCCATAACAATCAAAGATATCAAGCACATAAATGGGGTGGAGAGGCATCATTCCTTCAACTGAGATAAACAAGTCTCTGACATCTATCACAAGTAACATAAAATGCATGCACATCTCAAAACATTGTAAGCCAATATAATCCACATTACAGAATCTTAGCCACAGTCTTTCTAGTAAAAAAAATGTCCTCCAAAGGCTAAAGTTTGATAGAACTTAATGGCACTATTAAACTCACTCTCAAGTATACACCTCCTAACGACCAGATCTTAGCAATACTTGAACAAATATAGATCATCCCAAAAGAAATGTCTCACATTCCTAAAAAAAATAATTTCTATCCAACAAAGTCTAGTGAGACGGTACCATACTTAAAGTTAGGTAATTAGCTATGTCTACAAACCAAGGTACCTTAAAGGATCTTACATGGAATAACTATTCATCAGGGAAAGTCTCATTGATGGGTGAGTCAAAGGATACTAAATCTTGATGTCGGAGTCTTGAAAGGTAATCAACAACTACATTCTTAATCCATTTCTTGCCCTTAATCTCTAAGTCAAATTCCTAAAGTAAAAGGATCCATCTAATGAGTCTAGGCTTTGTATCAGATTTAGTAAAAAGGTACTTTAGTGCAGCATGATCAGTGTATACTATGACATGAGAGCCTACCAAATATGATCTAAATTTGTCCAAAGAATATACTACTGCTAGCAACTCCTTCTTAGTAGTAGTATAGTTCTTTCATCCATCACTGTGGAATTTACTAGCGTAGTACAACAAATGTGGTTTCTTATCTTTCCACTGGACTAGCACTACACCAATGGCACAATCACTAGCATCACATATGATCTTAAATGGTAATGTCCAATCTAGTGTTTGCATTATGAAAGCTAAAGTGAGTAAACCTTTAAGTCTATCAAATAAGGCTTGACATTTTAGTATCCAATCAAATGAGATATTCTAAGATAGAAGATTGCACAAAAGTCTAACTATGGCACTAAATGATGTAATGGACTTTTTATAAAAACCTACATGGCTTAAGAATGATCTGACCTCCTTAACACACCTATGGGTGGGAAGTTTTAAATTATTTCCACTTTGGCCTTGTCTGCTTCTATCCCCCTAGACAACACTATGTGGCTAAGGACAATACCCCGAGTCACCATAAAGTGACACTTCTCCTAATTAATAGTAAATTTTTCTCCTCACATCTAGCTGACAGCTTCTCTAAATTTTCCAAACAAGTATTCAAGTCACTCCCATGTACTAAAAAATCATCTATAAATACTTTCAAGAATTTCTCCCCAAAATCACTGAACAAGCTCATCATGCATCTTTGAAAAAGTTGTAAGGGCATTACAAAAACAAAAGGCATACACTGGAACGCAAATGTACCAAATGGACATGTAAATGTGGTCTTCTCCTGATCATCTAATGTAATCTTAATTTGTTTATACCCAGAGTATCCATCCAAAAAAATAGTACAATGCTTCTCTTTCCACTTTTTCTAATACTTGATGTATGAATGGAAGAAGGAAATGATCTTTTTTTTGTGATAACATTCAACTTTTGGTAATCTATGTAGATGCGCGCAATGGAACTAATTTATCCTGCTCATTCTTTACCATAATCATTCTTGATTTCTTAGGCACTACCTGAGTTAGGCTAACCCACTTAGAATCTAAAATATGGTAGATAATTCCGATATCTAACAGTATGATTACCTCCCCTCCAACCATTTCTCTTATATTGAGGTTTAGCCTCCTCTACAACTACCTAATAGATTTAGCATCTTCCTCCAAAAATATCCTCTATGTGTAAATCAAGGGACTAATCCCTTGTAGGTCTACTATGGTCCAACCCAAGGCTCTTTTATGCTTCTTTAATACATCAACAAGCCTAGTTTCTTGATTTGAACTCAGCTAAGATGAAATGACAGCTAGATAAGACTCTTCCTTACCCAAAAATATATATTTTAAGTCACTAAGCAAAGGCTTTCTCTCAGGTATTGGTGGCATCTCAAAGGATGACAAAGGCTTGACTACTGGTAGCTCAAAGGTTCAAAAATTGGTCTCTACTTATTCACTAACAGCACTAAATTTTCCATTTCCTCCAATTCTCTTCCACCAAAATTCTCCAAGTCACAATCGATTAGGAAGTCCACTCACTCACTCTTGACTAAGGCTTTCTCCAAAGGGTCATCTAAATACTCCCTATCAAAGTGCTCTCGACAGATGGTTTGAATTAAATCAACTTTCACTAACTCCTCACAGTCACTTAGCTATCTGGTCACTTTGAAAACCTTTTTCTCAATTGTCATACTGCTAAAAAGAACTTGATGACCCCAGTTTTGTAATTTATTAAGGCATTTGAAGTGGCCAAAAATGGTCTCCCTAAGATGATAGGTGCAGCTGGTTAGTTCCTTTAAATGGGTTGGGTGTCTAGTACTATGAAGTCCACCAAAAAATAAAAATGGTCCACTTAAATTAAGACATCCTCAACAATATCTCTAAGGACTTTGACAGACCTATTAGCTAATTATAGTGTTACTCTACTGAGTCTAAGTTCCCCTAACCCAAGCTGTTGGTAAATAATGAATAGTACACGATTGACACTTGCACCTAAATCTAACAAGGCTTGATCCACCCTTTGATTCCCAATTATGCTAGCAATAGTTAGACACCTTAGATCTTTATATTTAGGTGGAGTTTTAAATTGCAAAATAGAGCTCACTTGTTTAGTTAAAAAAGCTATTTCCTTGACATTCATTTTCCTTTTCATAAGACACAAGTATTTCAAATATTTTTCATAAAATGGATTTTATTTGATAGCATCAAGTTAAGGAATACTGATTTTGACTTATTTAAAAACCTTATAGATAACAAAATTCAAATTTTCTTTTTTACTCTTGTTCAATCTTTAAGGAAAAGAAGTTTTGGAAAAAACTTAGATCTGTACATCTAATTTTCCTTTGATGTCCTTTCATTTTCAAAACCTTTTTCACTCTTTCCAAGCTGTGTTTTAGCAAAAACTTTGATTTTATTCTCATAAAATTTATTTTTATTCTCAAAAATTACCTACCATTTCCTCTGAATTCTAATTTCTTGCTCTTTATTGCTCAACTTCTATTATTGCTCAGTTTTTTGCTATTGTCTGGCTTGTTGTTCCCAATCTTTTTTTCAATTCTTTCATGACTTCCTCATTTCCTTCCTTAAGCAAGATATAGTCTGGTTTTGCAATCTATTTTTCATTTCTTAGAGTTGATACAACTTGCATATGCTTCAAATTTTCATTGGCACCAAATGATGATGATTCACTTGGAAGCACCTGACCTATAGTGTAATACCTCGAACATTTGTATTGTAGCATTTTGAATTTCAAATTAATTTTGTGTTTGTGTTACAACGTATTCTTGGTGTATATTAAAAGTTTTTGAGTATTAGGTATTAGTGTAAACTTTTAACTTGAATTAAAGTGTTGGGAGTTTCTTAAATTAAAGTATGGAAGGAGATGTAGACTTGTGCTTATGTAAATGGTGAAATGGGCAAAGAGTCGGCCGGCCATATGAGTTGAAGTTCTTACCCAAAGTTTGACCATAAGTCTTTGGTCACATGATAAAACAAATTGGAGAAAAATTAGGAGACTTGGGAGAAAACTAGAGGGAGTAGCCGAATTGTGTGTGGGTGAATGGGAGTATTGTGTCCTCTTCCCAACTTGGTTTTCCTCTAACAAGTCAAAGGTAATTAAGGAAGGAAAGACAGGTAAACGGCCATATGGGAGACAATTGGCCATCAAGTTCCTTGGTTCCACTTTGACTAAGTGGGAGAAAGTGGAAATTAATGGGGAGATGACTTGGCCGAATAGGAGGGTGTGCGTGTGTGGTTTTTATCTTTTCCTTAGGTTGTTCTTTGGTTTGGTTAACATGGGTCGAAGCCATTAAATGGGTGGGCCTATGAACTTAGACTTAGAGGGGGCGATGTGATCAAATTGTGGCCAAATTGAGGGGAGAATTTGAGTGACTTGGGAGGCTTAGAAGACTTGGGAGAGACCTTGGGAGAAAATGTGGAAGACTAGTTTGATTTTGACCAAACCAAGGGAGGAGTAGTTGGAATTGGACCAAACTAAGTTAGAGTAGGATTTTGAACATTTTTAGGTTTTTGTTGGTGAATTGGAAGAAAGAAGAAGAAAAATTGGAAGGAAGGACTTGAAATGCTCAAGTTGGAGCTTAGAATTCCTTCCTTGAATTCCTTGTAATTTTCGGCCAAAGGGAGAGGTAGGGGGTTTCTTACTTCAAATAATATGTATTTGAGTGTAAAGAGTGTGAATTAGAAGCATTGATGGAGAATAGAAACTTGAAAGTTCGGTGATAAATTTTGGTGAACTAGAAGCCTAAGTTTCAACCGAATTAGTAACCACGTTGAATGCTGGAATTATTTTTGAAATTTAGGCATGTCTTCTAGCTGATTTCTAGTTATTTTTTTGTTGGTTTTAATGAACATTCCAGCACACTTTTAAGCTATTTTTAGTGCAAATTCCAGCACACTTTCAAGCTGTTTTTAGTGCAATTTCCAGCGCACTTTCAAACTGTTTTTAGTGCTGTTTTTAGTGTAAATCTCCAGCACACTTTCAAGCTGTTTTTAGTGCAAATTCCAGCACACTTTTAGGCTGTTTTTAGTGCAGATTCCAGCACTGTTCCAAGCTGGTTTCATTAATAAAATTCAGCATGTTTTTATGTTAGTTGCAGTACAGAAATTCAGCATGTCTTTAGGCTAATTGCAGTGAAAAAAATTTCAGCATGTTGTCTTTGCAAATTTCAGCTTATTGTCCTTGAAAATTTTAGCATCTCGCACTTGAGAATTTCAGCATATTGCACTTTTATTAAACTTGAATAATTACCATGTGAAATTGATTAATTTAAGTTGAGGTTATGTTGTTGAAATGAAATTTGACCCTCATGTATCTTGATATGTGATGTTGATGTAATTAAATGTGTCAAGTATGAACATAATGAAAAAGAAATGAAATGGTTGATTTTTGGTCGGGGTAGTGGGGTACAGAAAATAAAAAGGGTCTTGAGATACCCTCGGGTTGAAAGTCTCGGAATCTGCACAGGGTCTGGTGTTCATGCTAGTGGGTCAGTAGCCCATAATATGATTAGTGTATCATGGCATATCGTCACCCTGGACTACGATTCTAAAGAACGATTAGTTATGTATCTATGGTTAATTCGGCATATCGTCACCCTGGGCTGAGATCCTAAAGTACAATTAGTTGTGTACCCAACCCCCGATGATTGTGTAAAAGAATTGTAAATGAAAGACTAAAAGATTGGTTAATAAAACCAAAATTGTTTGGTATAGCATTGTGACGGAATTAGAGTGGTGGTGAATGTAAATGTTAAGTGTAAACGTGAGTTGTATGCGATTTTTTTACATTATGTGAAGTTTCATGCTTTCAATATGCATCTTGATTAATTCTAGTATTATTTTGAATTTACCCATGCTTTACATCACTTATATACTATTGTGAAGTTTCGTAAGCACACGTGAATTAGTGCTCAGGCCCCTATAAATGTCATTGCAGGACCCACACAGGAGAATTAGCGGGGTCTCTGAAGCATTTTGATGTGTCTACATGAGCCACCCCAACCTTAGCTTAGTAGCATTATTTTGTTATGTATTTTGGAAATCATAATGTATATAAATGTTAGTTTGGATTTTGGGATGTAATGGCCATAAAACCTAGTAATGTAATAATAAGAGGTTGAGGTAGAACATGTGAGCCTAATTGTTGTTTAGGCTGGGTTTATTTACTTTCCATAATAATACTATAATTTGCGGGTATGTTGCGTAGCCGTTGTCTTACTCTGATAATGTTACAGGTTCATGTTATGTGTGTTTTTCACTCATCCCTCGGGTCCTCGGATCTAGGGTATGACATATAGGATTCAGTTTTGGTTGATATGGAAGCTTTTTTAATTCCCTAATGGTTAGGTGTAATATCCTAGAATTTATTATTAGTATAAATTGATGGTTTTAAACATATTTTTGGTGTGTTGATATGTTAATTAAGCAACATTGGTCATTAGAGATGCCTTATGGTTGAAATTTTGGAGAATAATGGGCTATATAACCTAAAAATTGGTATTTTGGCTTGAAAGAGTATAGAAAGGCACTCTAGGTAGAAGGACAGATGCCCAAGACCCTAAGTAAGGAGCCCAGGGTGCCCAGTAGGGTGCCCCACCTGTGTAAAAATATGATAGATTCACTTGGTTTGGTTGGGGTAGTTAGGGGCTTACTCATATTATCACGCCCCGAGTCTGGGGACCCGAGGGATGAGTGATAAACACACAAAATATGACTAATTTGGTAAAGAATATCAGAGCGATGCAACGGTCATGTAACGGACCCACAAAACTTCCCCTAATATATAATGGCCTAATAAGTTTAAAACCTGGACCTGTAACAATTAAACCTACCCATAATATTCACGCTGCCAACTAACTATGCAGCGGATCCACCACTAGGAATATTAACATTCACAAGGGCTATACATTTGAACTTAGATGTAAACAATCCAAACGTCGGCAAAGGAAATAATGAAATGAAAATCCATTAGTTTCACATACCCCGGCCTTAAGGCCATTACATTTCCAAAACCAAAAATAATTGTATTTTTCATTACAAGTTTGCTTTACAATATACATTAATCAAAAATAATTTCAATCACAGCTTTTTTTTTTTTAAGTACATCCACCAAAATACAACAGAACTGAGCTAGTCAAGACTTTGAGATGCCATGCACATCCCCTAATTCTGTTTTAAGCACGCCTAGTCCTCCTATGTAAGTCCTGCAATAACATCTGTAGGGACGTGAGAATGGACGGCGTGTGCTCACGCTACTCACTATAATATATATATGATGCAAATACTGAACATATTAAATGTGCAAGAATAACGACCACAAACACATAAACAAATCAAAGTCCACAAAGTATGAATAACATACAACCTTTCAGTTTTCCCATTTACAGCCTCCAACATTCGGTTCTTTTACATTAATTTTAGGTCGCCATTAAGTTTATTCATTTCACAACTATCTTGCACACAATCATCAAGGATTGGGTACCTAATGAATCATGCTTTAGGATCACCGTCCAGGGCAACGATACGCCATGACAAATTAGGATACACAGCTTAATCACTTTGTAGGCTACTAACCTACTGGCATGAAAGCCAATCCTGCGCAAGTTCTAGGACTCTTAACCCAAGGGTATCTCAAGACTCTTCCTATTTTTTATACCCCACTACCCCTAGTCACACAATCACATTATTCATTTCTTTTCCGTTAAGTTCTTGAAGTTAGGTTATATTTTAGGCATATATCAACCACATTGAACCAAAAGTACCCCAAAAGTGTGTCGGGTAAACTCATAACATTATGTCCATTTAACCACACATTCTCCTACTCATAAAGTTCATGTTAAGCATGCAAAAAGTCAGATATGATAAACCAAGAAATTGCAGAATTTTTTTGACATTTCAGATTCTCTTTTGTGCATTCCAAGTGGTTATAACACTAGCAATATTGCAACACAACACCACTCTAACCAAGCCATTTTCAACTTAAATAAATCATTTTAGACATGCTAGAACACTAATTTAGGGAGGGATTAAAGTGCAGAAATTTCAGTTTTGAAGCATGTTATTGTGTTCACTTTAAAGTGCCATAAACTTGGAAATTTTGAGTGCAACAACTAGCCAATTTCCATACACATTTCCACAAAGTCTCTAAGGTTAAAATGGCCTCCAATATAGTTTTCTAAGCTCAAAAAGTTCATATTTTTACATAAGTCATAAGAAGGTACAATTTTTGGGTGTTCAGGGCATCCAAAACAACATGTTACCGAACTTGGTTACAACTCACTCTAAAAACCTTATTTCATCCCAAATTCACATCAAACCATCACCAAGCATCAAAATAACTTCAAACCATCAAAATTCATCAAAACAACCATAATTTATACAAACAACTCCAACAAACCTAAGTTGTCAAATTTTACCTCCAACAAGCCTAAATTCACAAATTTTACATCTCATGCAATAAAATACATATTAAGGAGAGTAGGAAAGTTTCCCTACCTCTTCTTAGCCGGATTTTACAAAGAAGTCAAAGAGAGGATAAGTTGCTCTCAAGCTCCAAATTGTTAGGGTTTTTGCTCTTTCTTCTACTTTCTTCTTCACTTCCTTAACAAGGCCAAGAAGATGAGTCACTTCTTTTCTTCTTCTTCTGCTTCTTCTTCTTCTTCTTCTTCTTCTTCTCTTCCTTTCTTTCCTTGCTTCTTGGCCGAACATTCTTTTTTCTTTGCTCTAAGGTTTCTTTGGTGGTCTTTTGCTTGTGACCGAATAAGGAGAATGTGTGAATTGGCCGAATGAATGGAAATAAGCTCTCGAGTGAAATTATGTTCTTCCAATTCAAGGGTGCACAATTGCCCAATCAAGAGCTTCCACATACTTCCTTATACATTCAAACATATAGATACATGGACAAAAAGTCTTCCACCTTAATTAGCATGGGACCCACTAATTAATTTGCTTGACTTAAGGAACACCAAAAGAAGACTAAGGCACCAAGAAGACAAAAACAAGCTTATTCGGCCACTTATTCTTCCTCTCAACCGAATGCCTTTCATCTCTCATATATATTTACTTATGTAAGTATAGGAAAGTCAAAATTAAGTTCCTTAGCCTAGTCAAAATTAAACCAAAAGAGGTAAAAGACAACTTCCCTACAATATGCACATTCGACCAAAACCATTGCCATCTACTCCATGGCCGGTCAAGACTCCACCTAGGCATCCATGGCTTGGTCAAAATTAGACCATGTAAGTTGTTGGTCAAAATTAAAGAAAAGTCTTCTTTTTCATTTATTCCCAACATGTTCCTTTCTTACTAAATTAAAACACCCTCCTCTATATGTATTCTACACTTACTACTAAACAACTCTCTTAGCTCTTATAATTAATTCTCAACACTTAGAATTCATTAGGGTGGCTAAGAGGGTTAAATTTTTAAGTCTTGCACCTATTTAGACTCCTAACATTTCACTAATGTTAGCTTACTTCATGTTTGAATTGTTAACATGCTCCAACGTCCTTTTACCATTAGGTTCAAAATCAAGAACACATAATTATCTCTAAGGCATCTTAAATCCATAGCTTGAATGCCTTCAAAGTTTAAAGCTCGATTTCATTAAAAATGTGGCTCAAACTTATGACAAAGTGAAGGTATTACACATATTGCTTCTAGGGGGTAGGGGAAAGTTTTAGGCCACTGTGCATTGCCTGGGGGGCAAGATGAGGCTTTTATATAGGTGTGAAAGAAAAGAAAGAGAAATTTTGGTGCTTGGAAGAAGAGAATTGGGAGAGGAAGAGAAAGGAAGCAAAGGGAAACCAAGAGAGCTTGGTTCTTGGTTAATGACTCTAACCTTCACCAAAATTAAGTATTCAATGAACATACATAGCGTGAGGAGAATTGTTGATTTAAAGTTGGGAATCTAAAAACCAAGAGTCGGCCATCTTCTTATTTCACTTTGTTCAAGTTTGAGGTGGGGATTTCTAGCCTCATTCTAGCATATATGAGATTTATCGAGTTAGAAATGTTGTTATAATGATTAGTTAAGAATTTGGAAACATGTGGATGATATTCAAAGGGTGCAAAAAAGTGTGTACATGAATGTGTAGTTTGAGACCAAGATTTTGTGTGATACCCTCCCCTTTGGTATGAATGAGAATCATAAATTATTTTCTTGAGGGAACGAGAGTATAAATTGGTGAATGGAAAGCTTATATTCTTCAAATTGTTCTAAGTGTTAGAAGCTAGAGTGGATGGTCTTGCTTGGTTTGTGCTTAGTTGTAAAAGATATTCATGTGGTGGTTTAATAAAGGAAGAGTGTTAGAATAATGCATGAAGAAGAGTTGAGAATTAGAAAGCAAAAAGGAGAGCTGGCCATGCAAAGGAGTTGGCACCAATTTTGACCAAACAACTTAATTTGGACTAGGCAAACTTGAGTGTTTGAATGGT
>JAVXUM010000017.1:21445810-21460334 GCA_035590655.1 Pouteria glomerata | reverse complement strand
AAATAAAAAAATAAGAACATATATTAAAAGTAACAAACAATTTGAAATAAAAAAAGAAAGATCAGGTTGATTAGATAAGTTTGTTATTTAATGATAACCCAACAAATTCGGATGAGCACTAGATGGTCCGAAATGCGTCCGGGTCGCCTGAGGAAGCTGTCTGAACACCGGTGTGGTGTCTGCTAAGGAGTTTCCGATGCTTAAGTTAGCAAAAGGATTCAGAGAATATTTCAGCAGAGTAACAGTAATGCAAGAATTCCTTGTACCTGATCATCGAATGCCACTTTATTTATGGAGGATACCTTGAGCCGCCGCATGGAATTAAGGTCATTATCCATTAGTATCATGCCACGTATGTTACAAGATCTTACGCCGATATTCCCTGGCTAGTCGTCAGAACCGTCAGCAGGTAGTGCTGTTAGTGGGTCGTGCTGTTAGTGGACAAGCAACGCTTCACAGTAGTTATCAGCCGATATTACGGAAAAAGCCAGAGAATGGTGGCATGTGACGCGCGAGCGTTTTTGTCTCATTAGGAAGGACCAGTTGGATCGGTCGGTCGCTTCTGTGACAGGATAGATCAGACTTCCCGACCGTTAGCCATCGATCGGGTCAGCTTTATTTGGATCGGTCGGGTGTAAGGGATCGGTCGGGTGTGCACAATCAGATGCCCCCGATTCTTTCGGTCACAGAAGGTGGCCGAAAATGATTAGATTTCAGAAGTCCATCCTCGCCCGGTCGATCTTCCCATTAGGCCAATTTACTTGACACTGTTTGGAAAGTTCATGATGGTTCGCGAGTCTAAGGACCGCATAGCACTCATTGACTTCTCGTTCGGTCGCACCAGCTCGGGCGAACGCACCCTCTGAGACTGATCAGTCTGGTGTCGACCGCGCGTTTCAAGTGCAAGTTGTCGACTGGTCGATTTTGCTGCTCGTTTGGTCGGTTATACTTGATTAGAGATGCCCCCGGTTCCGCTCAAATTGGTTTTACTTAGGGATCGAGGGAATTTATTCATAAGTGGGAATGCAAGTGCAAATACGGCGCCGTTTAGGCGCGTATTTAATACACAGACGGCGTGTCAGCAGTAATTACGATGAAAGGACGCGGTCGTTTCACATGCCCGGCACGTGTAAATTCTTGATTAGTTGTACTGATGGGTGTGGGCGGAGCAGTTTTGAACCGTCAGATGTGGAATTTCACCCAGAAATCAGAGCCGTCAATTTTGAATAATAATAATAAGAAATTAAAACATTTAACTATAAAAGGTGGGCTTAGCGGGCCAGTTCCACTTTTCGCACCTCTCTTCTGTAACTGACATCGGTAATTTTCGACGCCGGGCTCTTCGCTGTTTTCAGTTACCGTAGCTTCGAAGCTTTGCTGATTTTGAGTTGGTAAGATATTTGCTACTTTCTTTTCTTCTTCTTCTTCTCTTTTCTTATGCGGTGGTTGTGGGCTAGGAGTGAGTATTTTTACAACACAAACCGTGTGCTCCCTGACCCTGTAGGATTCGTAGGAAACCCTAAGCACGTTAGGGGTGTAGTCCGTGAGTTGGTACTTTTGTCTTATTCAGTCCGTTTGGTTCGGGTTTTTTCTATTTCAGATATAGTCGGTGTTAAGAGGATTAGCTCATCGAGTTCATCGAGCACAGAGAGTTCTGATAGCGCTGATGGGCTTATTCGCCCATTCGTGAGAAATCCGGCTCCGGTCAGCATCAATGATCGGATTGTCGATACTTTCGAACTCAGGATTAAGAAGAAAAGAATGAGGGTTATGAGCAGCGATAGTGAGGAGGGGGGAATATTTGAGGCAGAGGGTATTAGTTCCGTGATATTGGAGAAGAAGATTTCGGAGCTGATTTCTGAGTTCCAATTTCTACCTGACCTCCACTATAGGCAACCGAGAGATAATGACACTGCCTGTTCTCTCCGAGCCAGCGAGATCGCGGTGTATGAAGCTGCCTTGCCGGGCGGTCTTCGATTCCCTCTGTCGAAGCTCGTTCGGGAGGTACTTAACCACCTTTCCCTTACCCCCGGTCAGATCACTCCAAATAGCTGGAGAATACTGATCGGCAGCGCTGTTTTTTGGAAAGCAACGACTGGGGATGAAATGACAGCCGACCTCTTCCTCTAGTTTTACAAAGTCACCGAGAGGGGTTTAGGCTGGTGGTACTTTTCAGCGAGGAAACCACAGTTCAATTTCGTGACCAACATTCGACCTCCCATAAGGGCTGGAAAAAAAAGTACTTCTTCATTCGGGGTAGCTCATGGGAATTCCAGTCGTGGGAGACCGACGAGGATAAGAAGGTCCGGGTTCCTCATAAGTAGGGTTCACCCTCAAAGCACGATACGAGTTAGTCCGTTCTCTTTTTTGTTCAACTTTTTGATTCTACCCAAATTTTAAAATCTAATTTTGCTATACCTCGTTCAGCCCGTGAGCAGACCTTCCTTACCCGGGCGCAAAAAACGCTCCTCCCCCGAGCACTAGAGCACGCCGTTCGGGAGGCACAACTCCTTATTACCGCGGATAATCTACCCGATTATCTACTCGGTCCTGATCCTACGCCTGCAGCTCTTGTCGCCAAACGTGAGCAGAGTGAGTTTAAATTTTATTGCCATTCTTAATTACGTTTGATTGTTATTTGACGGTGTTGTGTTTTGTGCAGCTAACGCTACCTTAGCGGAAGCCGAAGGACAAATGGCTTTTAATATGAACTATCTTAAGAATGTGAGCAAAAAGCAGTTGAATCGGGAAGTGGGAGATCAGCCCCCGCCCCTGAAGAAATCCAGGACGAAGAAGGCAAGGGCGGTGGAAGTTGTCGTGGTTCCCCCATCCTCGGCGTCCGTTCCTTCCTCTTCCCCCACCGGCGGCCACACTGCACTTGGGAGGGAGGAGTGCCGAGAGGAGATCGTTGACCCTTTGGACAACACGTTAGAGATCCCTCTTGCTCCTATAAGGAGAGCTACCTCCGGCTCGGGGTCAGATTCTGGCTCCTTGTCCACTCGAATCCAGTAGCGAGCTGGCGTAGCAGAGACTTATCACCACAATGACCGAGGCAGACTTAACCACCGTTAGGCGTAGTACCAGTAGCAGCATGGTCTATAAGCATAACCACGAAATTTTCAAGGTATATGTTACTCCCCTTGAACATTCAAGATTTTTTCTTTTTTTTACCCAAGATTTTGTATTATCTCGCAGTTCATGACCGATCCCTTGCCCTCTATTATCACCCTGGCGCGACTGAAAAAGCACTGAGTAATGAGAAAGGGAAGAATAGTACCCTGGCACTCGAGTTTGAGACAAAGGAGATGGGCTATTTGACGAAGATTGAGGAGTCGAAGGCTCTGGTTGCTGTTGTTCAGTTCGAGCGGGATGAGGTTCTCCGCCAGAACTGCTTGCTTAAGGAGGCTAATAAAGAAATGGATAAAGAACGCGTCCGTTTGTGGCGGGAGCTCAACGAGGCTTTAGACCGGAAAGAGGTGCGCGAGCAGAGGATCGCTGAGCTGGAGAAGGAGGCGCAAAAGGCAGGAAAGAAAGCTATCGAGAATTTCAAGTCAACCGAAGACTACCGAGAGGTCCTCTTTCCCGTTTTCAAGCAAGGCTTCAATCATGCCAAGAGAAAGATTAAAGCCTCCTTCCCCAGTATCGATCTCTCTAAAATTGAGCCAGTGGATTCAGATTCTGAGGCTGAGGACGAGGGGGCTGATAAACGCGAGGGCGACAAATCAAGTCCAGAGGGGAGTTCTGGGGATCGAACCGAGGTTACGAAGGAAGCTGCTGGATCAGATGCAACCGGTCAAGAGGCAACTGGTCAGGATCCAACCAACCAAGACTTAACCGGTCAAGATGTATCCGGTTCAGCAGTCGATCCAAGCGTCACTGAGTGAATGGAAACTTTCGGTTAAATTGTAAAACTTTTTTTTTTGAAGTGTAATAGAAACTTTTCTTTTTTCCTTTTCTATAATGGAGACCATTCTGTAATGGAAATTTTTGTTTGGACGTGCCTGACTGATCTCTTTCCTTATTTGTGAAATGGATATCCTTCGATGACTAGTATGCTGTCTTAATAAATAGAGGCGACGTATTTTCGTTAAAAGATTGACTTGCTCGTGCCCGTGGGCATTAGAAGGAAGAAGATAAAGTCAAGAGCAAGTAAAAAATTGTGGAAAGAATTTGCTATCTGAAACACCATTTGTTTTTCGATGCAAAACTTGTGTAAGTACTTCAAGAAAGCCAATGTTGTTTAAATAAACCATTAAGAAAGCCAACGTTGTTTAAATAATCATTAAGGTTACATTCACCTTATTATTTGCTCACTTTTGCTCATTTGAGTCAATCGATCTTACCAAAATCGATCGGTCTATTTGACAGAACTCGTTTAATTAACGTTGGGTTAGCTTTATGTAGTAACTTTGTTCGAGACATCTCGTCGGGAACCTCATGTTGCTTCGTGGTCGATCAATCGAATGTCGATTGGGTATGTCGGTCGACCATGTCGCTTTGTGTTGATCAGAATAGTAGATATACGCTTAGGAGTATGCTGCCCCGTGGGACTTACGCTCTCATTCGTATCGCTCTCATTTAGACTTGCCCCATGAGGCGTATGTTTCGTGAGCCCCTGGCTTCTTGAGCCTCTGGTCACTTAGACCAATTCGTAGTAGAATCGTTGAAGCAAAATTGTAGAATTGTTGAAGTAGAATTGTCGAAGTAGTATTTGCTGTAGAATTATCAATAAGGGATTGCTGTAGTAGAATTTTCAGTCAAAATGCATGCATAACCAGGTTCCTTTAAAGTCGAATCGCAAAACACAGTCGAATTTCCCAAAAATGGGGGAATGTTTGAGTCCTGCTCAATCAATGTGTACAATTAACGATGAGTAACGATTTATAAGAATAGAATAATAACAACAATCCAGAAAATCAAATTTTAAATATAGTGTCTTCTGAGCTGCTCAGCGTGCAAAGGATATGGTAGTTCTTTGCCCCCGAGTGCCTTTAGTCGGTATCTTCCCCTTCTGGTAAAGCCTAGCACTTGGTAAGGCCTTTTCCAGTTTGGACCGAACTTGCCTTCTTGTGGGTTTTTCGTGGACTGGTTGACTCATTTCAGCACCAGATCTCCAATGCCGAAATCGCTCGAGCGTGCCCTTGAGTTGTGGTACTGACGCATCATTTACTGGAAGGAAGCCATCCAGATTGCAGCTTTTAACCTTCTCTCCTCCAGTAGATCCACTTCTTGCTCCATTAGTTTCTCATTTTGATTTGAGTTAAAGTTTAGCGTCCTATGGCTAGGAAGTCCGACCTCTACTGGGATTACAGCTTCAGCCCCATAGGTGAGGGAGAAAGGAGTCTGTCCTGTTGGCGTTCTTTCCATTATCCTATATGCCCAGAGGATGTTTGGGAGCTCATCCGCCCAGAGCCCTTTTGCTTTATCCAGCTTCGTTTTGATAACTTTGAGGAAAGATCTGTTGGTAACTTCAATTTGCCCGTTGGCTTGAGGGTGTTCTGGTGAGGAGTAGTAATGACTAATCCCCAACTCATCGCAGAGTTCGTTGAATTGTCTTCCCTCGAACTGTTTACCGTTATCCGTGATAACCATCTTGGGGATACCAAACCGATAGACAATGTTTTTCCAGATAAACTTCCTCATGTTCTGTTCTGTAATGCTCGGGAGTGCCTCAGCTTCTGCCCACTTCGTGAAGTAGTCAATCGCCAGCACTGCAAATTTTATCTGTCCTTTTCCAGGAGGGAGTGGGCCAACAATGTCTATTCCCCACTCTGCGAACGGCCAGGGGCTTTGAATAGGCGTTAACTCTTGGGCCGGTTCTCTCGGAACATTAGAAAATCTCTCGCATTTGTCACACTTTCTGACAAAATGCTGGGTATCTTTCCCCAAGGTGGGCCAATAGTAACCTGCCTTTAAGATCTTGCCGGCCAATGCTTTGCTTCCTGAATGGTTGCCACAGACCCCTTCATGGACTTCCCTCATGACATATTCAGCCTCTTGCTCATTCAAGCACCGAAGCAATGGGGAGTTGTTTCCTCTCTTGTAAAGGATATTATCCATGATCAGGTATCTGCTCGATCTACATTGAATTATTAGGGCTTCGTTCTTATCTTCTGGCAGAACACTATCCTCCAAATATGCTCTGATCGGTCTGGCCCATTCGGCTACTTCTTGGACTTGGTTCACCTCTGGGGAATGGATGGTCGGTCGGTCAAGTATCTCCATTGGTACGTCCGGACAATCCTTCCTTGAGAAAGCAATCCTTGCTAGGCGGTCAGCTTCCTCATTCTGATCTTTTGGGACTCATTGAAGCTGGAGCTTGGAAAACTTCCTAGACCAGTATTTGGCCATACACTCCTCCCTAGCTTCATACTCTCCTTGAACTTATTCGACTACTAATTGGGAGTCGCTGAGCACCTTTATTCATTCTGCTCCCATTCTCTTTGCCATTTGAAGACCAGCGAGAATGGCTTCGTATTCTATTACATTATTGGTCGCGGGGAATTTGAACTGTAAAGAATATTCGAATCTATGGCCTTTGGGAGACACAAGAATTATTCTGGCACCACTGCACTTATTTGTTGACGAGCCGTCCACATTCAGCATCCACAGTTCACCACTACCTTCCTCCGGGTCTGGATGCTCTTGGCTATTTGTAAATTTTGTGATGAAATCTGCTACAGTTTGCCCTTTTGTTGCTATTCTCGGCCGGTATTGAATGTCAAACTGGTTGAGCTCGACCGACTACTTCATCAGCCATCCAGATGTTTCGGGTTTGTGGAGCACGTTCTTAAGTAGTTGGTTTGTGAGCACCACAATAGTATGGGCTTGGAAGTATACTCTCAGTCGCCGCGATGCGGTTACACGGGCAAAGGCCAGCTGCTCCATCTTAGGATATCTCTCTTCCGCTCCGCGGAGGACCTTGCTCGTGTAGTAGACCGGTTTTTGGATTCCATCCTCCTCCCGAACTAGTGCCGAGCTCACAGCTATGGATGAAACGACGAGGTAGATGAATAGTTCTTCCCTTGGGGTTGTCCGACTGAGCAGCGGGACTGACGCCAGGTATTGCTTGAGTTGCTCGAAAGCTTCTTCACATTCAGCCGTCCACTCAAATGCTTTTCGTAACACCTTGAAGAAGGGTTGGCATTTGTCTATTGATCTGGAAATAAACTTGTTCAATGCAGCCACCCTGCCAGCAAGTTTTTGAACTTCTTTTATGCTTCGTGGGGGTCGCATCTCCATTATTTCTCTGACTTTTCCCGGGTTGGCTTCTATCCCTCGGCTGGAAACCATAAACCCAAGAAACTTGCCAGACACTACCCCGAATGCACACTTCGTGGGGGTTTAGCTTCATTCCGTACTTCCTCAAAGTGTCGAAGGTCTCTTGCAGATCGGCCACATATGACTTCACCTTATTGCTCTTGACCAGCATGTCATTTACGTAAACCTCCACGTTTCGCCCAACCTGACCCTGAACATTTTATTCATAAGTCACTGATAAGTTGCTCCTGCATTCTTTAACCCAAAAGGCATGACATTATAGTAGTATAGTCCTCGGTCAGTGATGAAGGTTATATGTTCTTGGTCGTGCTCGGCCATCTTTATTTGGTTGTATTCTGAAAATCCATCCATGAAGGATAACATTTCATGGCTAGCCGTTGAATCGACCAGCAAATCAATAGATGGCAGAGGGAAGCTATCCTTCGGACAAGCTTTATTCAAGTCGGTGAAGTCGACGCACATCCGCCACTTGCTGTTGGACTTTTTGACCATCACCACGTTGGACAGCTAAGTGGGGTAATGAACCTCGCGAATGAATTTCACTTTTATTAGCTTGTTGACTTCCTCGGCTATTGCATTGTTTCTTTCCGAGCAGAAGAACCTCCTCTTCTGCTTTATTAGCCGAGCAGCCAGAAAAATATTGAGGTGATGAGCAATCACACCCGTGATTATTCCTGGCATATCTTCGTGGGACCAAGCGAAGACATCCAAGTTATCTAGCAAATAATCATTTATTTCCTTCGTCAGAGGCTCGGGCATCTCCGAGCCCACTTTTATAGTTCTCTCCTGACCGGGAGAGCCGACCTCTAGGTCTTCTATTTCTCTTTCTAGCTCTCCCTTTTTTATTTCTTCTTCATCCCGGACTTCTAGCCCATCGATCACCAACGCCTCCTTGGGAGCCTCTTCTTTTAGGGACGACACATAGCATTCACGAGCCACCTTCTAGTCGCCTTTGACACATCCGACCCCATTTTCGATCGGGAACTTGACACGGAGATGGTAAGTGGATATGACCGCTCGGAATGCATTTAGCCCTATCCTTCCGAGGATCACGTTGTAAGCTTAAGGGCAGTCCACCACCAAGAAGTTGATCATCTTCGTGGCTTGGTGGGGTCTTTCTCCAAGGGTTACCAGCAATGTTATTGAGCCAAGCGGCACTACCCGGTCTCCGGTGAAGCCGACCAAAGAAGAGGACACTGGTTACAACATTTCCTGACCGATTCTTATTTTCTCGAACGCGCCCCAGTAAAGGATGTCTGCCGAACTCCTGCTATCGACAAGGATTCTCTAAGTCTTGAAGTTGGCGATTACAGTTGAAATAACAAGGGGGTCGTCGTGAGGTTGGGAGATCTCGTTTGCTTTCTCCTCCGTGAAGGAGATCGGTCGGGACTCGGTCTTCACTTTCTTTTTTGGTCGGTCAGCCACATGTACTTCTCTCGAGGTGTTCAACTCTCGAGTATATCTCCTCCGAGCAGAGGAAGATTCTCCTCATGAGGTGAAGCCGCCCGAGATGACGCTTATCTCCCCGATCGGGTTTTGGTTTTGTCTGGCTGGGTTAGGACTTCGCCTTTCTGGTGCTTCTCTTCTTGGGCTCCGCCGATCGTGCGTTCTTCTTTCGGTCCTTCTTTTGTTTCTGCCAAGTAGAAACCTCCCGAGTCTACCTTGGCGCACGAGCTCCTCTACACTCCTTTTGAGGTCATAGCATTCTTCAATGTTGTGACCATGGTCCCGGTGATAATGGCAGTATTTGTGTTGGAATCGTCTCTCTAGTGGGGTTTTCAGGGGCTCTGGCCACTTGAAATCTCTGTCGTTCCTGATTTCGAAGAGCACGTTCGTTAGGCTGGTATTGAGTGGAGTGAAGTCTCGTCGATCGTAATATCGCCGGTTGTCAAACCTCCGCGGCCCTCTGTCTGGCCTGCTATCGATCCTCCTGTTCTTGGAATCTCTACCGCCCCTGGTGTCATTTGGGACGTCGTGCCTCTTCTTTTCAGTCCTCAAACCGGAGGCCTCGTCAACTTCTTTCCTGGCCTTCATTGCGTCCTCCACGTTGATGTACTTTTAAGCTTGAAACATGAGCTCCACCAAACTTGATGCCGGTTTCTTCACCAGAGAAGCCATAAATCGGGGCGACCTAAGCCCACTCATGAAGGTAGTGAGGATCACCTTCTCGTCCGCGTCATCGACTTCTAGGGCCTCTTTATTGAATCGCCCTACGTAATCTCTCCAGGATTCTTCCCTCTCTTGCTTGACAGTTAGGAGGTGAGTAGCGGGTCGCCTCTGCTTTTGGCTGCTGATGAAATGGCTCACAAGGAGCTTACTAAGCTCAGAGAAACTAGCCACAGAGCCCGGCTTAATCTTTGAAAACCACATCCGGGCGGCTCCTTTGAGGGTGGTAGGGAATACCCTACACATTATCTCATTTGAGGTAGATGAATAGTTCCCACAGATGGCGCCAACTGATAACTCAACAAATTTGGATGAGCACTGGATGGTTCGAAACACGTCCGCGTAAGCGTGGATGAGCATTAGTGTCTTATAAGTTTTCAGGTGATCCAACGGGTCCCGTGACCCATCGAATGAGTCCAGCGTTGGTATCTTGAACTTCGCTAGAAGAGGGCAAACCATTATTGCAGGAGTGAATGGAGAATCAGTGTTGCCCAACAGATTTTCCATGGTATTGGGTTTCTTGACAATCGCTAAAACTTTGTCCATTTGGGCCTGCATGGCCCTAAACTGTTCCTGCCACATATTAGCGCTTGCAGCTTCTACCCTTGATCCTTCAGCTTGACCTCTGGGAAAGCCTCCTCCCCCCCACAGTCCTTTCTCTTTGTTGTGACTCCTCCGGGAGGTCATTTTCTCCGACGACGCCAGTCCCCTGGACATGCGGGGCTTCAGCGAATCCGACTCCAACTCCTGCGGGAGCAACTCCAGTTCCAGCCTCGGCGGGGGCTCCGCTGGTTCCTCCATTGTGTTCAACGACACCTCCGTTATGGGCCCCATTCCCCGGCGGCGCAACTGAGGGTGGAACCGCAGCGAGGAGTGCGGCGTTGACTTGCTGCAGCAACGCCTGGTTTTAAGCGACAAGGGTCTGCATGACTCCCATCATTTCTTGCATTTGCCTCTCCACAACATTAAACCTTTCGTCATTCTGGTTCTCCATGTCGACTGTTGGTTGAGAATGTTGGTGGGTGTTCACGCCAGATCTTGTTTGGACCATAAAATTGATGAGGAAAATCTTCGTTCCCACAGACGACGCCAACTGATAACTCAGCAAATCCGGATGAGCACTGGATGGTCTGAAACGCGTCCGAGTCGCCTGAGGAAGCTGTCTGAACACCGGTGTGGTGCCTGCTAAGGAGTCTCCGATGCTTAACTTAGCAAAAGGATTCAGAGAATATTTCAGCAGAGTAACAGTAATGCAAGAATTCCCTGTACTTGATCACCGGATGCCACCTTATTTATAGAGGATACCTTGAGCGGCCGCATGGAATCAAGGTCATTATCCGTTAGTATCATGCCACGTGTGTTACAAGATCCTGCGCCGATATTCCTTAGCTAGTCGTCAGAACCATCAGAAGGTAGTGCTGTTAGTGGGCAAGCAACGCTTCACAGTAGTTATCAGCGGATATTATGGAAAAAACCAGAGAATGGTGGCACGTGATGCGCGAAAGTTTTTGCCTCATTAGGCAGGACCAGCTGGATCGGTCGGTCGCTTCTGTGACAGGATAGATCAGACTTCCCGACCGTGTAGCCATCGATAGGGTCGGCTTTATTTGGATCGGTCGGGTGTAAGGGATCGAACAGGTGTGCACTATCATTTAATATATATTTTAGAAAAAATTTTAATTTTTATAACTAGGCCAAATCAAAATTTGGTAAAACATAAATTTTTAGTATTCATATAAAAAACTTGACTATAATTAAATTTATCGACTCTCTAATAAGAACACAAATAAAAAAATAAAAAACTCAATAATTATTTTATGAAATTATACAGCTTTATTAAATATTTTTATAATATATTTAAAATTATATTTTACTTAAAAAAATATTATATAATTTCATGCAATGCACGGGTCAATACTAGTTATCTATACTATAATACTAAAATAATGTAATTTCTCTCTCATTTTCTCCTTCACTTTGATCCTATGTAGCATGCCTCTTTACTCTTCATTTCACTTTTCCTTTTTTTTATAGATTTTTGAATTATTTTTAAAATTCTTTCATTTTTTCTTCTTTTATTCTACTTTTTCGTCTACAAAACTTTTATTTCTTTATCCCACATCGATAAAACACGACAACTCTACATTTTCTTTTACTTATAAAATCACTAGAGTTGTGATATATTATTTTAATAAATTTTAAAGAACTTAAGTGTTTTATAAAGAGACTCACTTATTTGGGTTTTGAAAAAGACCCATTTACTTGGATTCCCAATCCAAAATATAACTCACTTGCTTGAGTTTTGGAAAATAATTCACTTGATTAAAATTTATATTTCAAATATGTTTCTAATTAATTTAAAAACTTAAATAAAAATAGAATTAAATTGAAGAGTATAAAAAAAGCTTAGATAATAATTATGTTATTTTTCTTATAATAATTTTTAGTATTTTTAAATTTTAAAATTAATGAATATTAATTAGGCTCAAAAGTAATTATTTTTCTAAATAATTTTAAATTTAAGTTGGTCATATTGACTATATTTGTTTTATCTAATTAATTTAAAAACATAAATAAAAATATAATTAAGTTAAAGAGCATAAAAAAAGCTTAGATAATAATTATGTTATTTTTCTCATTATAATTTTTAGTAATTTAAAATTTAAAATTAATGAATATTAATTAGGCTCAAAAGTACTTATTTTTCTAAATAATTTTAAATTTAAGTTGGTCATATTGACTATATTTATTTTATTTTGCGAAACACATATAATTAGTTATAATATTTTTTATTTGAGTTATTTTTATAAAACTAATTAAAAATTTATTATCAAATTCTATATACATTATATGTACCCATCATTCTATTTTTATATTTTTGCAAATCCTTGAATAAAATTAGTTTTGGGATTGATTTTTTCTAAATTCTAATTTTAAATTTAAATTGGTACCATATTTTTTAATTAATAGTAGTATTCTTAATTTAGGTCATTTTTATGAAATTAATCAAAAAATTATTGTAAAAATCCTGTGTGACATCTCAATATTGGTTAGCTATCTCACAAAATTTACATATTTAAATAATTAATTAGGTTGAAAAAGAATTAATTATATTTAGAAGTAATCTAACTCTTCACATAATAACATTTTTTAGTATATTTTAAATTTCAAATACAAAAAGAAAATGCTTACTATTAGGCATGAAAGTGCATAAATTCTAATTAGGCTGGAGAGTAAAAATTTTTTAAACTTAATTTTAAAATTAAATTAGTCATGTTGACTATCGGTTAAAAATCTATTATTAATATTATTAAGTATTTGAGTTATTTTATTAAATTTATTTAATAAGACTAATTTAATAAAATTAAAATTAAATTAGTGTTGACTATCGATTAAATATCTAATTAATAATAATATTCATCATGAAAGTGTCTAAACCAACCAAAACTAATTTAATAAAATTAATATTAATAATATTTTTAAGTCAATCTAATTTTGTAAAATGAGGAAAGAATTAAAAAAAGAAGAACTTATACTAAAATTAATAAACAATTTGAAATTTAAAAAAAAAAAATCAGGTCGATTAGATAAGTTTTTCATTTAATATATATTTTAAAACAAATTTTAATTTTTATAATTGGATCAAATCAAAATTTGATAAAATATAAAGTTTTGGTGGTAATCATATGAAAAATTTGACTATAATTAAATATATTGACTCTATATTATTAACACAAATAAAAAAATAAAAAAATTAATTATTTTATGAAATTATATAACTTAATTAAAATATTTTATAATATATTTAAAATTATATTTTACCTAGAAAAATATTATACAATTTCGTGCATTGCACAGGTTAATGCTAGTATTATAATCTAATTAGTTGGTTATTGCAATAGTGGGGGCATAATATGAAATTTATTTATTATTATTTTTTTAGTAACTTGAAACCCTACCGATTTAATGTGACATTTATTGTTCTTAATTATATCACATTTTATCTACTACTCTGTAAATAACTACACATGTCTCGTAAACCGTTATCGTCATTAGTAAAAAAATTAGTAAATTAGTAGAACTAATAGTGTACTATAGTTAAATTTGTGTCCTACTAACTTTCACTTTGTTTTAGCTTATATATAATTTAAAATGATCTCTAAGAAGGTATGCTCACTGTTGTTTCCGAAACTCTCTCTTAACAAATACTATTTGATTTCTTAACTAATTACTAGATGGTCGGAAAACTTTTGGTCCGAAATCACCCTCTTTACCTACTTCTTTGACTGCTAATTTCTTTGTATGCAAGTATTTGAGGAAAAAAAATTGTGAACGTCAAAAGTTCGCATATATGAAATTTTTATCTTTTGCACAAAAGAAAAAAAAATTATTTATGTACAGGTGAGTAAAGATAGTGTTTTTTTTTTATGTAATATTTGTTTATTTAAAATATTTTTTAAAATATGAATAACATGTACATAATTAAATAAAATAAATAAATTCTAGTGAAAAATCAAATAATACAAAAAAAAGAAAAATATGGGTCCCAAATCATGATTACTTCTGAGCAAGGGGTTGGCCTATAATTGGATCCGTTTATTACACAACAGCTGATTAGTTCTGAATTCGAATCCCGTCCCGTCCGCCACATTTTCCCCGTCCGTACGTGAGAATATTCTTCATGTATTCCTTTTGTGCTCAAAAAATAAAATAAAATAAAATAATAACTATACCCACAATTATTTGGGAGCGTAGCAGCGGATAGTTTCAGCAAACCACTTGTCAAAGCACGTGGAGTAGAGCAACGAGTAAAAAGGCCACACGTGGGTTGTGTCGTAGTGGCCAAGAAATATGGGTAGTAGGAAAAGACAGCCGGTGATTTTAATAGGAAGGAAGTACCTAACCCCATCTCCTCAATTTCTCTTCAGATGAGGCGATGTAAATTACCGTCAACGATATCAACTTCCCAAAGGTAGATGCGTCCGTTTGGAAGGGTAAAAAGTTAGCCTAAGGTTTCGTTTCGTTTCGTTACAATATTAGTTTTAGCTTTTTTTTTTTTTTTTTTTTTTTTAATTTT
>JAVXUM010000017.1:21421372-21431827 GCA_035590655.1 Pouteria glomerata | reverse complement strand
ACTTGTTTTAGCTCTTCTTCTTCAACAAGTTTTCTTATCAGTTCTTCTTTGTGTGCTTCAATGCCAATGACTTCATCTTCCTGAAGGAAAAGGGAATCTATGCGAGGATCATGCCACGTTCTATCTTTTGCGCCCAAACTTGAGCCTTGCATGGAGCAGTTAAAGCCATATGTATCAGCTCTTTCCTTCATCTCTCGTATAGATTTTTTGATGTCTTGGATTTGAGACGCTAGCTTATGTTTTGGCTTAAGTTTTATGATTGATTGGCGGAGGAAATTGATGAAGCCACGCTGCTGACGTTGTTCTGTCAAGTGAATTATGTATTCATCAATAACATCCTCAATCTGATAAGCCACTCCTCTGACTTGTTTTACCCAATTCTTGGCTGTTTCATCTTCTGTTTCTGCTCTTAAATCTGCATCTTTCAAGAAAGCCTTTATACTCTCCAATTCAGCCTTGATACCAGCAACTTCTTTGCGAACGTTCCTCAACAAACTTGCTTCATTGATTAATAATGGTACCAAATTCTGGATAACAGAGCCCACTACATTCTCTGCCATTATTTCTGTCCTACTCCACAAAAAGGCATCAGAGACAATCAGAATAGATTCAATTCTTTATCTTTACATCGAGAAGGACTATTGATTTGTTTTAGAGAACAAAAATTAGTGAATTAATTTGATACTTTGAGTTTATGATTATATCTATGTTAGCTTCACTGCCTTAATTCTACTTGGTTGCCTTAGAATTAATTTGTTGTTGTGATACATATTTTATTAAATTAAAATTATTTTTTAAAGAATAATAATTACATATTAGAATGATTTATTTTATTTAAATATTTATTAATTTAATTTTTAATAAATAATAATTTATTATTGATTTATATTCTTTATTAATATATTTTATTAAAAATTAATCATTAAATATTTTATAAAATTAATTTAATTAATTTATTAAGATAAAATTAATTACTGTAAACAAAATTACACTACCAAATGTATTTTAATTTTTATCTTAAAAAAGTAATAATTAAAAAAATAGAAAATAGAAATTGGAAATCATAGCGAAAAAACACAAATTCTACTAAACGCCCCTTGGTGTACAAAACTCTCTTAAATCCTTAAATATCTAAAAGGAAAAAGCTTTGCAAAATCCATAAAATTTTGTCTTTTCCTATTCTATAGATAGTTTTGGCCCCTAAAGTCATTTTTATTCTACTTGCAAGCTGCATGCTTTGCTAATTTTTCCGTACTAATGTTCTCATCCGCTTATCTTACTCTATGATTTGGACACTTTATTTATTTATTATTATTATTATTTTTTTTTTTTTTTTTGTACTTGTGTCTTTTGCATTGCCACTTGTTTTTTTGTATTTTACAAGAGAGAGAGAAACCAAAGAGGGAGAAGAGAGAAAAAAAAAAAAGAAAAGAAGCAAAATCACCAGCTTTTCTTATCCGTATTCAAATTTCAAATAACAATGCATAAAAGACCACCATTCATTATATGAATAAGAAAAAAAATAATAAATGCACTTCTTCACTTCATATTATTATTTTTTATTAAAGATATTGTGAGGTGAAAAAAATTAATAAAGAAACATATTTATCCTTATACATAAGAAAAACAAGTGAAAAAACAACAAGCTATCCTAGGTAAACCAACTGCCCATTCCGAGGGAAGCTAAATAGATTACTGGGGGGAGAGGAATGTCTTCAACCACGAATCCAAGTGGTTTCCTTATCAACGTTCAATCTTTTGTGTAATAATTTGAAAGATTTAATTTATTAATTTTTTTAATAATTAATTAGAGCTAAATTAATTTTTTTAATTTTCAATGTATTTCATAATTTGAGTATAATTAAAAAATTTAATTTATTTAATTCATTCGTGTTAATTTAGATAACTTAAATTAACTGTATATTATTTAAAAAGTTTTATTTAATATTTTATTAGAATTTGACCCTAATTTGGTGTTTGACCCGACTTAACCCAATGATACAATGGAAGTAAGAACCATTACTTATGGTTAAATCTATCACTATTAATGTTATTAAAATCTCAATTTAAATATTAAAATTTTATGATTTTACAATATTAGATTAAGAGAACTAGTTCGATTTTATGTAAAATCTTAATAGGAGTAAAATAGATAAAATTTTGATTTTAAAATATAAAATCAATAAAATCTCGGTTTTATGGGTAATTTTATCGATTTAAAAAATTAACTAATTTTGTCAAATAAAATAAATTTTTATATTTTATTTTTTCAAGTGATCGGTCACTACTATTTAACTTGTTATTTTATTTTGTAGATTTTTTTTTATTCTATAACACTATTATTTCTTTATCATACTAGTTGAGAATTATGTGCATTATTCCACCAAATTAACTATTATAAATTAAATGTAGTAATTAGGATAAAAATCAAGAGACCTATAATAAAATATTACAATTACATTTCAACACTTAAAAAAAATTAAGATAAAATGAAATTAGTATTTTAATTTTAATGGTATAGATCACACCAAATATTTTAAAGATCTCAATCGTATAATTAGATAAAGAAAGTATACAAAAATATACAGAATTTATTGTAAACTTTGTTGAGGATTCGTTTTGTTGATATGAGGAAGATTTTTTGTTTGACATTTTCTTGTTATATGTTTTTACTCTCTTTATTTACGAATAAAATTTTTCACTTATTAGAAAGAAAAAAAAAATTGAAGTTCTAAATAAAGAATTGTAATATAATAAACTATGTTTTCATATTATAAATATCGAGTAAAATCTAATGATTTTAGGACAATTTTTTAGACCTCCCACTAATTTTAATTAGTATCTTGTTTTTAACAATATTAATTACTACCGTTACCCGAATATACCCACACCAGCACATTAGAAACGTACACACGGACCTGCGCTCATTCTTCTTTGACCAACCTTAACGTTAGTGGGAATCTTTTAAGTTTGGACAGTGGGTTTGATGTAGAAGTGAAGTGGATTTTCCGATTTTTTCCTTTGCAGACTCTATTTCTTTTTATTTTTGTCAATAATAATATATTTTTCCTCGTGTTTAATTTTAAAAGTAACTTACATAATTAAAAAATATATTTAATAATTATTAATTTTAAATTAAATATATAATAGTTATCTCAAATTATTATTTAAAGAGTTATACTAAAATTTAATAAATAAATTTAAATCTAAAGCAGATAGAAGAATTATCTTTATAAGTAAATTTAAATCTAAAGCAGATAGAAGAATTATCTTTATATAAAAATTTTGAAATATATTAGTTTCACTTCAAATTTTAGATAAAATTCACTTACCATCAACTACTATTTTATATGTTTTCATCTCTTGCACTGATAATTTTACTTGAAAAATGGTGTTTTTTATTTTAACTAACTTGATTAGGTTTAGTTCAGTACAATAAGATGACTATTTTTATTTTGATTTTTCTTTTTATTTGTTTTACAATATTTTTCATCAAATTTTTATTTTATTTTATTTTTTGTAACTTTTAAGCACATAGTTTGCATTTAGAAGAAAATTTTTAAGTTCAAAATTTTTTAAAAACTTTTCAAGTCCAAAATATTAGTATATGACAATTTTTTAGGATCAAAATTTTTTATTTTATTTTATTTATTTATTTATTTATTTTTGTCTTTGGCTCCCAAATAGTTTAGTATCGTCCCAGTGAACTCATTCCGATGACTTGCTCACACCAAATTCTCATGGCCTTGCGAATTTAGTCTCGTGCCAACGACTTGCTCACACCAAATTCTAATGCTGACGATTTGACCTCGAACTGTCTATGACTTGTAATTATTTGTCATTTTCCTTAGCATTTTGAATGTCATGCTTAAATAAATACTTCTCTTTAATGTTATAGATGATTGTAAGATATTATAGTGATATTCAGGGTGTGTTTAGAGTGGTAAAAAGTGAGAAAAAAATAAGAAAAAATAAGAAAAGTGAAGAGTTCATAATGCGTGCAGTGAGATAAAAAGTAAGTAATAATTAAAAGTTTATAGAGTTTTTTGGAGTTTTTTAGAATTTTTTTTAACTCCAAACGCACCCTCATATGTCCGGTTGCTAATGTGCAAACATGCTTAATTATTGCTTTGATACCTATTTTTTCTGGTACGAGGAAGCCCACAGCCGCTACCCGAGGGTGTGCACTGGGTGAAACTCGTCCCATGGCCCTAGCCGGCAAAGAACCATAGAGAGTAAACCAGCCTAGGCAAGCCCTGACTGACCGGCTCGGTCGAGGGGGCTGTTAGGAATCCGCCACATAGCGGAGAGCTGGGCCCCAAAAGGGGATTCGAACTCGGAACCACTAGGTGGCCTAACGTCCCCAGCCACTCCCGAACCCCACTCGACCACCCCCGAAGGGGTTTGATACCTATTCTTTATTATTATTTATTCATGAATTATATAATGTTAGTTATTGCCATACTTTAATGTTGCTAAATATTCTAAATGTTAGGAATTATAAATAGAAAGGAATAATACAGCAATGGTTTTAAATTATATATCTTAATGAAATAAAATATTAAATTCGGGTCTGGACTATTGGCAGGTAATGGATTAGTATGGCATCTTTGGGACTTGAATTTAGTGGAATAAGCTCGTGGTATGCGTGTCCTTAGTTTTGAACTGATATTGAGGCATTGATAATGGTATTGGAACTTACTCTGGAGAGGGAGCCTTGGATACTGTTAGTGTTGTATATAGGTTTTTTTTTTTTTTTGGGCAATTCTTGAGCAAATATGTTGAATGTATACACGTAATTTGACAAATTTATCTTTATTCTAACAAATAAGTATAAACGGTACTTAATAAAAAAATTCAATTACATTTTTATTGAAATTATCAAAATTTAATTGTTATAAATAAAATGAGATAAATTGAAGTGACATTAAATATAACTATATGGATGATTTCTGTAAGTATCCAGGCGGCAAGTGGGGGCCGTTGGTGATGGGGTCCTGGCGCTTAAGCTTTCCCGGGGTTTACCCAGTGCACACTCGAAGGGTAGTGGCTGCGGGTTCCTCGTTACCAAAAAAAAAAAAAAGTATCCCAAATTAAACTACTTTAAAGTACACTTCTAATTGCTTCATTGATTTTAACTTCCACAATTTGCAAGAAGTAGAGTGGAACTCTAATTTAAAGGGAAGAACTAGTAACAAGTTCAAAATTAAGCAGCACCTTAATGTAAACTACACTTCAAATTAAATTTCTGATTGCATCATTAATTTTAGCTTTTCGAGTCTTGCAAGAAGTAGAGTGGGAATGTTCCATTTGGTAACGTATTTATTTTTTATTTTTCTATTATATTTTTAAAGTTTTTCATATTCACAATAGAAATAAATTTGTTAAATTTGTTTATATTTTTTCATTTTCAAAAAAATAAAAACTTAAACAAAAAATATAAATAAAAAAAAAGTATTTTCACTTTATTTTTTTCTTTTTTTCTAATGCAAATATTTTATCAATTTTAAAACTTTATCTATTTTTATTACATCATATTAAATAAACTATTTTCATTACACAAAGTAATATATAATATATATTATTAAATTATTTTTAATGAATAATTAATTAATTAATTTAGAAATTAATTTAATGTAATATAACAATCAATTTAATATAATTTAAATGTTTAATTACTATTAAATTTTTATAATAAATATCATAGTTAAATTAAATTATTTATAATTAATATAATTTACAAAAAACATATTTTATTAAATTATTTTAACAAATAATTAAATTAATTAATTTAATTTAATAAATAATCTCATTTAATTATTTATTTAATATGAAATATATTTTATTAAATTTTATAATAAATAATATAAATAAATTATAATTAGTATATTTTATATTTAATAAATTAAATGATATAATAATTATAATTTATTCAATTATTTTTAATAAATAATATAATTAAAATAAAATTTAATAAATTTTATGTTTATTGAATTAAAAGTTTTTAATAAATAATTTAATTGGTTAATTTTATTAGTCTAACTAATTTAATTAAATTAAATTAATATGAAATATATTTTACTAATTTGAATTAATTTTTAAAAACTAATAAAATTAAATTTTTTAAAAATAAAAATACAATAATTATAAACAAAATCATATTTCTAAACACTATTTCAATTTTTATTTTAGAGAAAAAAATAATAACAAAAATAAAAAAATTAAAATACAAACAAATACATATAAATAAAAAAATAACAACGTTATTAAATGAGTCCTAAATTAACGAGAACAGCTACTAACTAGTCAGTGACTATTAGTCTCCTATTACATGGTAGCACTGTTTGGTATGTCAAAAAATACAAAAAAAAATTCTAAAAAATTCTAAAAATTTCTAAAAATTATTTATTTTTTATTTCATTGCACGAATTACGAACTCATAATTTTTCTCACTTTATCTCATTTTATTTTATTTTTATCACTCCAAACACACCCACCACTGTTTGGAGTACCAACAAATAGAATAAAACAAAATAAATCTCCAACAAACTCTATAAATAATTAAAATTCTCTATTACACATTTTCACTTTTTACTATATTTAAAAAATTTTAATATTTCACTTAAAAAAATATAAAATCCTAAAGGAGATTAGCCAAGTGTGCAAAGTTTTTTTGACAATTATATTTTTTGAGTTAGAAAATTTTCAAACGAGTACCATTGTTATTATTTTATACTAATTTTTTTGAATCCTTTAAAATGAATTTGGAAAATCGTTCTAACAATTTTAATGCTGTCGTTTAAAAGTCAAAAATTTTTAACATAAATTCATGAGAACCGATCCAAAAAACCATTTTCACGGTTTCTTTCTCTTACTTTTTACCACAAAAGTCCAAAGGTATCACTATTCTTCTCCAAAAAAATTCTGTTTGAAACACCAAACGCTAAGCACCTAAAATCAACTTAAAACATATTTTATTTTATTTTTTTTTTTATTTTTTACGACTCCAAACACACTCTTAATGTGATATGACACTGTATTTGTAGTATCAGTTGTCCTTATTATTGTTAAGGATTATTATGGGCCTGTTTTGGGCATTGACAGTTAAGAAAAATATTTGAAAATTTTTAAAATTTTCTAACATATTTTGTTCATTTCGTATTTTGTGAAATTTTTATAAATTTAAATATATTTACATATCTCAACAAATTTTTACAAATTTTAATAATTTTTTTAAAAACCCTAATAATACTTCCACAAACCCCAATAATTTGTTTTCAAATCTCAAAAACTTTTCAATGATTTTTAAAAAATTTGGACATAAAACTATTTAAACAAATCTAAAAAAACAGACGAATTCTTTTCCCAAAAAGCTGACGTAAAAAATAAAAAATGACATTATTTATCTCTGAAAATCGTAATTTAATGGTTGCACATCAAATACAAAAAATTACTCAAATTATATTTTTCATCATTTTTTGTTATTTTTCGATGCTCCAAACATCGCCTATATGAACATATACTTATGGGATAATAAGTCTACGAAGATAGAAGGATTAACTACGACATTGTTGAAGAGACTTTAAAGTTGTTGACGAGTGTTACAAATTGAAAAGGACTAATTTGAAACTTGGCATAGAAGTTCAAAAGTTTATGAGAGAGAAACGTTGAGGCTTAACTTGGACGAAGCCCAAGCTTCATTTATTCAATTGTAACCACATATATAGGACTGCTATGCTAGAAAATTTAATTAAGATGGAGATAAGATCTTTTTTGCATGTGAAGATGAAAAGAAACATTTTAGAAAGAGAGTTTAAAAGCTAAATTATTTGTCTGCTTCACAATTAGTGTCTTTGAAAATCGGAACAGCTTCTACTAGTAAGGGGTACCAGCAAAATGAAGTCATCATAATTCATTAATTGCACAATGATAGACACCAGAAATAGTTATAATAATAATTATTATTATTCAATCCCACTTAGGGCAAAACGTTTCAGGTAACTTATCAGTACCAGACACTCTAGGTATGAACACGCGGCTGACACGCAATGTATACGTATGAGGCACATGATGATAAACGTGTTTAGTATGATAAAAAGTGAGATAAAATAATATAAATTGTGAGTTCGTAATGCGTACAGTGAGATAAATTTTAAAAATTTTAAAAATTTTTTAGAATTTAGATTCAACCCAAACACTCCCTTAATCTTATTTTTGTAATATATATTTTATTTTATTTTGACTTCCAACACTGTAGAAACACATTGGAAACATGTTCAGGATACTCGGTCAATTTTTTATTCCTTGATTTGCCTTTAACACCATTCTATGATAGCAAAAAATATTTATTATGAATTTTTGTTATTTTTTTTTTAAGCATCATCGAAAAGTTTACCATTTTCTTGTTGGATTAGAATTAGGAATGATTACGTATCCCATTTCATGTTATGATTTATCTTATGATACATTCATATTTTTTTTAAATGATGCATTGATTTATTTTTTTTTTTGTTATTTTAATAAATTGTGATTGTTATGTGTTACAATAATTAAGACATAGGGTCCATAGTTTTGTTTTTTTTGTTTAATTTTGGTTATTATTTCATTGATATTTTTATTAAGTTTGAATAAAATATTTATATATATAACATAAAAACTTATTTTTTTCCAATTGTGTCTTAAATTTTTCAAATTTTACTTAGACCCAGTTTGGAGCTATAAAAAAAACTCCAACTTTTAACTTTCATCCATGTTAACAAAATTCGTTCGAATGAATCTTTATTCTTTGTTCGAATGAATTTTAAATTTTTTTCAAACTGTGATCTAATACAGTTATTTCGAGTTCTAAAATTTTTTAAGAAAACTCTAAAAGTTTTTAATTTTTTCAATTAAATTTCACTAAGTCACTTTTTACCCAACTTTTAATAATTTTTTTGACAAAATAAACACCAATTACACCCAAAAAAAACTCCAAAAGTTTATTGATACTTCAAATATCAAAAAATTACATTTTTGAAGATTTTTGCCAAACTTTAAAGCTCCAACAAAGTTATTGTTGTGCGTTTAAATTATGATGAGTCATATCATGGGCCAATATTCGTGCTTCTTAAATAAAAAATACAACAACTAACCAAGGGCATACCTGTTACAACGAGTTAACGGCTCAAAATAAATAGGTCACTCACTTCAATATATACTGCAATTATAAAATAAAAAAAATAAAAGATAAAAAAGAAGAAGAAGAAGAATATAAAGAAACATTTATTGACAGTGGATTGATAAAATTTTATGGACCCTTCCGAAGTTATTTATTTTTTAATTTTAAAATAAAAAATATGAAACTAAATATTACATTTTAAATTCAAATTATATATATATATATATTCAACATGCTTAATACGTTGATAATAAGAGGAGGAGCTTCTAGCCAATTACACCAATTATGGTTTAGTGCATCTTAAGTTACCTGTATATATATATAACACTTCAAGTCAACGCTCCCTTACGCGTATTCTCCTACAACAAACAACTTTAGAATTAGGAATTTAAATGGAACATACGTACACCAGTTCTTCTAAGGAATAGAAAAGGAAGGTTAGATTTGCTCACATGGCAAGCCTATCAGTTGGCCACTAAGGTAATGCTTTAGGTGCACAACTCTAGTGAAGTCTCATATCTAATAATTTTGTTAAGACTTCATATATATAAATATATATATATATATAGAGTGATATATACATAATAATATATCTAATTTAAAAATGTCATATTCATGGTGTAGTCTCTTATTACCCCTCACTCACCTTGAAGATTCAGCAAATAAAATAATTTTTCTATACAATAATATTTATTATTGGAACCTCAAAAACTTTGGATCTTTTCTATGCAACTCGACTTCGCAACACCTTTTTTTTTTAAAGTAAAATTAAAAACTTAGCAATGGTTCTATCTTTTTTTTAAAAAAAAAAAAAAAAATTAAGTACTTCACAGCAATTTTAGTATGTATGGAGAACTCTTTCAAAGAATTTTAAGAAATTTTCAACAGCCCTATCTTTACTTTTTTTTTTTAAATTAAATGATTTCCAACCCTATATAATTTTTTGAAATTAAATGATTCCCAGCCCTATATAATGATATGTACTATCAGAATCTTGAAAATTCAGCAATTTTTTTTATAAGTAATATTAAAAGTTGCATAACAAATTTAACATTTTTTTTCAAATTAAATGCTTCATAGTTTCAAAGTAATTCTAATATGCATAGAGAACTCTTTCCAAGAAATATTTTTTAGGTAAGCTCCATCTAATATTCTGGCTTCGCAGCACTTTTTTTTGGGTAATTTTTTTAAAAAAAAGTAAAACTAAAAGTTTCATAGTAGCTTTATCATTTTTTTAAAAAATTAAATAATCATCTTGAAAACTCTTAATCTTTTTCATACAATTCGGCTCCATAGCA
>JAVXUM010000017.1:21362216-21387574 GCA_035590655.1 Pouteria glomerata | reverse complement strand
TTTTTTATTCTTTTATTATTATTATTATTATTATTATTATTTAGCATCCAAATACAACCTAATGGTTATTTGCACTAAATGTGCGTTTGGAAGCATAATTTTTCATAATTTTTAGTAATTTTTAATAAAATTTACTAATTACAATTTTTGGAATATTTAGTGAAATAAGTTACAATTTTTAACAACTTTTTTTAATTTTTGGATATTTGGTAAAATTTTTGAAAATTTTTAATAATTTTTGAGTATTTGATAAAATTTTTAGTAATTTTTAACAATTTTTGTGTATTTGATAAAATTTTGAGTGGAACAAAGTACTATAATAGAATAGAAAAGTGACAAAATTTTATTATTTTATTAAATACCAAATTTGTAATTTTTAGTATATTTTTGTATTACGAAACGCTACCTAACCTAAACAGTAGGGCATATATACCGTTAATAGTCAAATCAAATTAAACAGGATTTTTCTAATAAGGTATGCTTGGCGTTTAATTTTGACTTTTTCAATTTATCCAACGTCCTTGATTGGACGCGTATCCGTTTGGCCATACGACTAGGGAAGTCATCTTCTTTTTTTTTTAATTGAATTTTGATTTCTTTTTTTTTGCATGTCTTTTAAGGAAATGTTTAGTGTAATAAAAAATAAAAAAAAATATTCTATGGATAATTTTTTAATATTTAATGTGCAACCGTTAAATCACGTTTTTTAGAGATAAATAGTGAAACTTTTTATTTTTGTATTAACCTTTTTGCAAAGAAAAACTGTCCGATTGACTTTTTGATTTGTCCAAAATTTATGAAAAAATATTAGAATTTGTGAAAAAAATTTTTAAAAAATTGTTGAGATTTGTGGAATATTATTAAATTTGTAAAAAATTTATTAGAGTTTATAAAAAATTGTTAGGACGGGTAGATATATATGAATTTATTTTAACTTTCACGAAATAAAAGAAATACAAAATGAATTAAAAAATTATAAAAAATTTTAAAAGTTTTCAGAGTTTTTTGACAATTTTCAACGCACCAAATACTCTCAAATTATTCACAATTATCTAAAAAATTCATAAAATAGTTTAAAATAAGAGAATTTATGTACGGACAAAAAAATAATTTATTTGCCTCGGACCCGATTTCCATGTTTGGAAGCATGCCTAAAAATGAGAAAAAGAAAAAAAAATAAAACAAAAATAAAATATTGGTGGAAAAAAAATGATACAAGGTGAAAAATAATAACTTCCCTAGCTATTGCCAAGACTCCGTATTACAAATTTGAAAATGATCAAATGTAGGTAATATTCAGCGGAGATGATGTTTGTTATGAATAATTTCTAATTCAAACTTTAGCTATCTTAATTGACTTTTTCATCCATTTTATACGTGTATATATACAACTCAAACTGACTGCTATTTTGCTTCAATTTCACGTGTGCAAAACGTGTTGTTTTATGTATTTTTTTAACATGGAAAATTCACACAAGCTAGCAAGTATAATCTTTTTATCAACATCATATCTTCCACGCAATTTTTATATCCCCTGTGTCGTCATTGTAGTGATAAGTAATTAATTTCTTCAAGTCCAAAATCATAAAAACTCAACGTTTGTTCATCTTATTTTATTGAACTTCCTAATTCCCATGGAAGAAGAAAATGATCGACAAGAGTCAGTGATGAATAATGTGAATTATTGATCTGATCTTGCTCTAAATATTATTAAGAGTGCGTTTGTAAGAAAAAATTTTTAAGAATTTTTGACAATTTTTTTTAATAAGGTGTAAGTTTTTGTTTGTTTTGTAGAACAAATAGATTTTTTCAGAAAATTTTAACAATCACTATAACACGACACATTTTTGGCCACTCAATACTTTTAACTATCACAACAAAGTTGGATAGTATTTGGTCACGGAATATTGGTGAAGAAAAATATTAGCGACTAAATCATGGCCTCGTCAATAAAAAGGTCTTTTAGGCAACCAAAATTTTAGTCACTAATAATGTTCTTTTAGCGACCAATTGGTCGCTAAAGATCATATGTTCATCGACTAGTTAGTCGCCAAAATCAAAAAAATTATCATGAAATATAAAATTTTTTAGTGATCAATTGGTTGCCAAAAGTTGAAATTTTTGGCAACTAATTGATCGCCAAATCCATAATATTTTGTCAAATTTTTATATCTTTTCTCATCTGACTAGTCGTGAAATATAAACAAAAGGAGTACCTTGAGAGGGTGGAAACCGCTTTTAGGTCGCAAGCTTGGTGTTTCTAATCTTCACCTTCAGTAACCATGACAGTGGAAAATGGTTTTTTATGGGTGGTTTCAGAGTTGCAACATTTAAGTTTCTAATCTTCAACTCGGTGGCGTCGGAGCAGCACGCCAAAAAGGCACATAGCGGAAGGCAAGGCATAAGGAAAATCTAGAAGTGAAAGGGTTTGGGAATTGGGAAAAGAATAAGGGTTGGGGAAAATTAAACCCAAATAAATCAATTGCTCGACCATGTGGTCGGTTAAGGTTTTTTTTAAAAAAAATCCTCTAGTGAGTAGAGAATTTGCTGAGCAATGAATTGAAAAAAAAAAATGAAAATGAAAGAACCATGCCTTTCTATTGGCACTAAGTTGCCCATGAAAATATTTTGGAGGTAAAATATTTTGGGGCAAAAGGATACTTTTAGTGATCATTTAGTCGCTAAATGTCATATTTTCTGTGACCAAATCTATTTGGTAAGGAAAAATAAAATTATTAAAAATGTCTAAAACTATTAAAACATTAGGAATTGCCTATAATTAAAGGCACCAAACATAATTTACCTTATAGAAAACTAAAATATAAATTTGTAAAACAAATCTAGGTTAAAATTTATATAAATAATATGTAAAAGTAAAAATCACTGATTAACATATATTAAAAATAATGCAATTATGAAACAAAATGTGTAAAACTATATGTATTTAAAATTTTAAATTTTATGTATATTAAATAAAATTTTAATGTAACCGATTACTTTAAAAAAATTTTAAAAGTATTATAGTTTAATATCATTTTTTATTTCTAAATAAAAAATCTTAATTTACTTTGTCGAGTAATAGGTATGCCGTACAGTGTTTAGTAAAAATTGTAAAATATTTAGTATTTATTATAAATATTATCATATTTTTAAAAATATTAATTTAAAAACTTTTGTAAAAAAAGGGATTAAAAAAAAAAAAAAACAACCAAACTGTAGAGAAAAAGAAGTAATCTAGGCCACTAAACAAATTCAACTATTAAAAAAATATTTCAATTCTAAATTTTGAGTTTCTTTATTATATAAATATATGGTCAACCCAACCAATTTAAATTTGAAATGAGAATTTAAACAAAAGAAAAATGGTGAACATAAAGAGTACCACATAGGATTTTATAATAATTTTTAGATTAATTTTATAAAAATATTGTCGACATGACAAATTTAAATTTAAAATAAGAATTTCAAAAAATAATTACTCCCAATCTTAGTCAATGTTTAGGAACTTTTTTTATTTTTAAATTAAAAAAAAAAGGTAATAGTTGTTATTTTGAGAAAAAATAATTTTTAAGTTATCTTTCAAAAAAAAACAATTTTTAAGCATTTTCTTATTAGAAAAATAATTACTTCCAAGCCAAATTACAGCATTTTTCATTATAACTCATTTTAACAAATATGATATTTGAGAGAAATAAATTTTAAACATTTTTGTAATTATTATTCAAGCATTTTTTTATTTTTTTCTTATAATTCTTAATGAATTTGAAATATGTAAATTTTAAAACTAAAGTGAATATTTAGGCGAGTCATTCTTAATAATTCATAAATTAATTTCGTATTTATTTAAATTACATGCCACAATTATAGCGGTTTTATATTTAAAAGTAAAAATGAAGTTATAGTCATCGAATGATGTGAGACCAAAAAAATACAGTTTATGAATTAGAAAAGAGAAAATAAGATGAGGGAATAAAGGAAAAGAAAAAGAGTGTATTCTAAGTTATTTAACTAATTCAACGACTGAAAATATTCTTTTAGATTCTTTACTATACATAACACTTTTAGCGACCAAGTAGTCGTTACATAGGTGGCATTTTAGCTGCTAAACTTATTTGGCCGCAAAAAATAAAGCTATTAAGAGTGTCAAAAATTATTGGAACATTCAGTGACCAAATATTTTGGTTGCCAAAAGTCTTTACTGGCATGCATTAAATTCCTACCAAAAATATTTTGAAAGCAAAATTTTCTCTTTATCGACTAAATAAATATTTGGTCAGTAAAGGACATTTTTAGCGACCATTTTAGTCGCCAATTGCCTAGAATTAAGCGACCTAACTTCTTTGGTCGCCAAAAATAAATGTAAAAAATTATCAAAACATTTTGCAACCAAATTTTTTGGTTGCTAAATGCCATTATTGGCGCAGAATCAAAGAAATATTTTTAAACTCTTTATCAACCAAGTTAATATTTAGTCGGCAAAGGTGTACTTTTAGCTATTAATTGGTCGCCAAATGTCATGTTTTTAGTGACTAATTTATAATTGGTCAATAAAAATAAATTTTCAGCTACCAAATGATATTTAGTCAGTAAAAATAAATATTTACCGACCAAATTCAATTTTGGTCGCGAAAAGTTATCACTAAAAATGCTATTTCTTGTAATGATTTTTGGGTATTTAGTAAAATTTTTAATAAATTTTGATAACTTTAGGTTGTTTAATAAAAAGTTCGATAAAATTTCAAAAACTTTTAGGAACTTTTGTTTGGTTAGTAAAAAAGTTTGAGAAATTTTTAAAAATTTTTAACAACTTTTGAGGTGTTGGCAAACATGAAAAAAGATAAAAGTTACTAAAAATTCTTTTTTTCTTTTTTGTTTTTTGGCTTCCCAAACGAACCTTAAAGTGAAGAAAGGATTTGAAGTTAGTCTACGACTTTGTTTGGTTTCAAAGTGAAGGTGTGATATTTGCCCTTGTCTTTTCCAACTTCCAATTAAATGATTTTACCCAATTCAGTAGCTTCATAAATGATTCGATTAAACACATCAGCAACTAAAATATATAGAAATTGAGATAACAAAAATCTTTAGAGGCCTCAAACATCCTTTTCTAAGTTTTTCACTGAAAATGATAGAAAAATTTATTGAGGACAACCATCACTTCACCCAACCTCATACTTGGATCCAAATCCGTTGCATTCTAGTACAAAATGCAAAAAGTGCCAATCCATTCTATCACATGCATTTCCAAAATCAACATTGAATACAAAACTTTCTTTCTTGTTGCCTATATATTCTTCAACAACCTCATTTACTACCAATACCACATCCAAAATTTTGTTATCAATAAAAGCACTCTAGTTCTTAGCAACAATTCAATCCAAAACTGTTTTAATTTTAGAGGTTATTACTCAAGTAATTTATCAACTGAAGAAATTAAAGCCAGTTGGCCTATAATCATGAAGACACTAACCTAATTTGAAGACTTGCTTACGTGTGTAGGCAAAAAAAAAAAGGATAGTAGATAAAAAAAATAAACGGTTTGAACTGGGAGTAGAGTCCTTAATAGAGGGAGATTAGGATCTATAGAGTACACAGTGAGAAGATAATAGCCAGTGATTAGATGGAAGGCTTTGTGATAAATATGCTAGCAGCTTTGACAGATTAAATAATAGATTATTCCTACTATAAGGTAAAGAAGCAATTCTATATATGTTTTATTTGACAGACTTGCTGTCATAGGGTATTTCTTTGAAGTCATAATTTATTTAGAAGTTATGCCATTACATAGTTTTGGAAGATAGCAACAAACAATAACAAAACAAGTACAATCACTTTCATTACTCCAAGCAAAATAGGAAGCAAAAATGCTAAATACATTAACAAGTTTAATCACTCCAAACATAGTCGGAATGGTCATTGACTGAGTACAAACGAGAAAGGGAGTAGTTTATTGGGGTGGAGGGTAATTGTCCCACTAACCCAAGGGAAAGCTTGGCCACTATGAAGCCATTCATGCTCCTCATTGCTGTTGGTTGTAATATATCTGATGCACCTTTGATTGCATGATGTTAATGGAGTGACGTTGGTATTCCTTCTAACTTGCAGTAGTAGCTTGCTCCTATTACATAGATTTGCATTGAAATCTCTTCTACTTGGCACTAGCTTACTAGTCTTGCTCGAACCTTAGTGTCAAGGCATCTAGTCGTTTTGATATGTAAAAGGAAGAACTATTGCCTGTCGCATCTTTGGTTGCCGCCATTTGCTCTGATATGCCAAAGTGGAATAGTGCAGGGTGTTTTTATCGATTGGCTTTTCCTATGAAAGCATCCTCTCAGAAGTGAAAATGTAAATGCCACCTTGTCTAGCACATTTTGTTATGAATAGGCTAAATGGAAAGGCGGTTGGGTTATGAACATTTGTTAAGTTGGAGATCATAACTGTTAGGTTTGGTTCCAAGTCCCACATCAAAAGTGGGCAATTTGATACAATATGTAATGATCTTATAAATTAATGTGTGTCCCACATCGAAAGTGGCGACTAAGAGTCACAACCTAATAGCCTTATAAATTAAGGCCTTTTGGCGTGGTTTGATAAACAAAGCGTTTGTATGTTTTTGTAAGCTTGGTGATAGTGGATTGGTTTCAGCGCCCGAGAATGTAGGTAATATTCACCGAACCTCGTTAAATTTTGTGTCTTCTTTTCTTTGCATTAGTTATTATTTCAACAATTTTCATACGCTAAAATTGAATCCAAGATTTCGTGATAATACACCAGGAAAGCTCCCAGAAAAGATTGGAGGGGTCACAGCGGTCCCACTTAAAACCCAATCTCCTTAGATAGAACTTTCCTAGATATGCACATACACACAAAATGCTAATTCAACAACCTTTACTCTGATACCAATCCACTATCACCAAGCTTACAAAAGCATACAACCGCTTGTCTTATCAAACTAAGTCAAAAGGCCTTAATTTATAAGGCTATTAAGTTGTGACTCTTAGTCGCCACTTTTGATGTGGGACACACATAAGATCATTACATATTGTATCAAATTGTCCACTTTCAATGTGGGACTTGAAACCAAACCTAACATACTTTAGCTTAAAATGCAATAACTCATACTCTCATCGTTAAGACTAAAGCATTTTTTCATTTATCTAAACTAACTATATGTAATTTCATAAGCAGTGAAATATTTCATATTTTTATATTTTCTATTAAATTCGTCAACGATTGCATTTCAATTGTAGTTATCCAAAAGAGTTAAAAAAAATTCCATCTAAGATTATAGTGAAAATGATTTTATGCACAGGGTAGTAACATGTAATTACCCAATTTTATAAACCTGTCTGGTTTGTTTACCCTTAAAAATTTTTGAATATTGTAATGTTGTGTTAGTATAGTCGTGAATTTCGAATGAATGAACTTGACATTAAATTATAACATAAAAATATAACTAATTTATGTAATAATACAAACATTCATCTAACTTGATGCCCAAAGACAACAGTGAGATTTCATATTCGTTAAATGCTTACTTTATTTGGGCAAAAACCTTAAAACGGTATTTCCCAACAAATATAGGGCATTTTATTGGGCATGCAATGGGCGCCCACGCAATTCCAGCCAAACATGTCACAGTGCAGAAAAGAAAAATGCAGCACAGGACGGCAATGGCTTATAATCTTTGGTAAGGAAATACCTGTTTTGGCGATTGAGCAGATTCAACATAATAACCTCGAGCACAACTCTCAGCAAATTGCAAGGCAACTTTTCCTCCCATGGAGTGGCCTAGGACAACATCGGGCCAAGCCCAACCTTGAGAGTTAATTACCCCTATCTCAGCTGATCTTCCGTGGTTCCTCAAATCCACAAGAACCATCCTCCAATCTAAATACATCATAAATAAGTAAACAAATTCAACTCAGAGAAAACTGGCATACACACTGAGAAGCCCTCCTTTTTGTAAACCAAAAACTAAATAAATAAAAAAAAGAATGAATGAATGAATTCCCAGAAACCTAGCTAAGATCTCGAATCAGTACTCAGTAGCTATTCTACAGAGACATTTTACTAGCCAAAATTCAAACGAATATAAATCTGAAATAGCAACCCTCTGTTTGGTCGCCAAAATCAAAGCTTATTCAACAGACTCAAAAAAAATCAACAAAACTATCATCTGAAGTCCGAAATACGAAGTACACTTGTTTTAGGTTTTCTTTAAAATCAAAAACTATGAAAAAGAAAAAGAGAGAGAAGAATGAATAAGGATTGAATACTTCCTGTGCTAAATCGAGATCAAGCAAGCAATTTCACGTATTCGTCTTCTTACGACTCTGATTTCAGTTAATCTTGTTTCGGCTCCGATTTTAGGCTTTCGAACAATAAATTAAATTAGATCCAGATTTTTTTTCTTTCTCAGATTTTTCTCTTCCCCTCTTCTAAATAGTATGTTGTTGCTACAAAAAGAATTGTGGACAAATTTGGAAGAAGAAGATTGAAGCAATAGCTCCATGGAGAAGAACAGAACAAAGTGTCTGGAGGAAGACATGATCATACCAAAGGCCGAAGCATCTGGAACGTTTGAAGGAAGATGAGAGAAAATTAAATGCTTGAAGAGAGTTGATTTGATTTGGCGGTGGGGTGGTTGGGTTTCTTGAGAGTTGGAACTGAGGCTTTAAGTTGGTAATTTAAAGCAATAAATAATAAACAAATGTAATTATATAATTACATAATATCATAATTATTAAAAATAATATAATTTAATAAAAATAAAATATATTAAACATAATATCTAAAAATTTTGAAAACAGTTTTTATGTTGAGTTTAAAAAAAAATTAAAATAAAAATAAAAATAAAAAACTAAAAACAAAATTGTTGAGACTATCATTGTTTTTCAAAGGGTTTATTGCTCTTATTTTATTTTTGTACGTGAACTAAAATTATAAATTACCTTATAATTAGTCATTTTTATATAAAATTTAATAACATAATTGTCCTTATAAATAAATATTTATAAATTTGAACAAATAAATATTTATAAAAATGTATTTTACTTTTAGCGAGAAAATAAATATTTTCTCGCATAAACTATATCATTAGCAAGGAAATATAAATTTTTTCACCTACAGTTTTTACTTTTAACAACAAAATAAATATTTCCTCGCGTAAACTCTATCATTAGCGAGGAAACATAAACTTCCTCGCCTATATTAACAAAATGTATTGATAAACGTATTTCACTTTTAGCGAGGAAATATATATTTCCTCGTGTAAACTATATCATTAGCGAGGACCTAATTTCCTTGTCTATTAAAAACGTATTTCATTTTTAGCGAGGAAATATATGTTTCCTCGCGTAAACTATATCAGTATCGAGGAAACCTAATTTCCTCCCCTATAGTAAAAAAAAAAATATATTTCACTTTTAGCGAGGAAATCAATATTTTCTTGTCTAAATTATATCACTGGTGAGGAAACGTCAATTTCCTCATCTATAATAAAAAATTATTTCACTTTTAGCGAGAAAATATGATTTTCTCGCCTAAACAGCACTATTAGTTAGGAAACGTAAATTTCCTCACCTATAATATTATCCTGCGGACTTTGGCGCCATCCTTTCGACACTATAGCGAGGAAGTCCCAAAATCCTTGCAAAATAAAGCTATTAGCGAGAAAAAATTTTGTTGTCAAAACAATCCTAACTATTTGTAAAGAAATATTTGTTTCCTTGCCTAAAACCTACCTTAAGCGAGGAAATATGATTTCTCATAAAAACTTTCCTCGCCTTTACTATATTTTCTTGTAGTGAGTCAATTCTTTACTTTGAAATTAATCTAATTATGAGCGGTAAATGTTTTCAAATAGAGTGTTATGAATGGAGGGGAGGAGATTTTCTTTAATGTAAAAACTACTCATTTGATCTTATAAGAATTAGATCATCTAGGAACTTGTCCGGAGAACTATAGTCGAGGAAATTGTAAATAATGCAAGAAGATATTGCCCACTAACAATATCTGAATTATAAGAAGGCGTATATATAGAATCGAGTCAAGTGGTAAAAGGCTCAAATTTTGGGTTCGCTATGGACCAGCAGAATATGTAAATCGAAGCAAGTGAGATGTAAACCGTCATGATCGATCAGTCATTCGTATTCAGCTTCAAACCCACGTTTCTTCCCGAACTAGTTTATGAAACCAATTTCAGTTACTATATTTCCAAGTTGAATCACTGGCACCTTTTCCAAATTAATTAAAATTATTCAAATGATCAATTAAGGGTGGCAAAGACAACTCATACCAATCAATCAATCCAATTAACCCATGATAAATGAATTTGGGTCTTGTTATTTTATTAATTGAGTTGTTATTGGGTAAATTATAAAACACTCATTTATAAATAGATGCAATTGAGTTGTTAAACTAGACCCATAAAAAATCCGTTAATATTGGCCTCAAATGAAAAAAAGAATGGTTATTTTTTTTCCAAAAAAGTTATATTGTTTTTTTTTTTTTTGACAAACAAAAAAAAAAATGAGAAAAATATTTTTTTAAGATCAAACAGATTCTACATTGAAACAAATAAAGACTTAATGACAAATTTTTCATCTATTTTTTTTTTCTTCACAAATCCTTATTAAACTGATCTCAAAATATATGAGAGACAGTGCATGATATTATCATATGTACCATGCAGCAAACATTCAATGCTGCCGGTGCCATGGTGTTTGACAAATCTGATGCATGTGTGTAATAAATAGCTAGCCACACATAGTTTTACAAACAAATATCCATATTATTAACTGTAAGCATAAATCCACCTTTCCGAATAGTAGGAGGGAGAAGGTTGTGGTCAAGAAACTTTATATATGATAAATAAGTGACTACAATTTAATTAGCCAATACAATCAGACAAATTACGGACTCCTGTGCAGTTAATGGTGCATTATATAGTGGGATCCACTATATATTTATAGAGATTTATAAAATTTTGTATTTTTTTAATACCAAACATTACCATATATTTATACATTAATTAAAATAAATTTTTAATTTTTAATTTTTTAAAAAAAAATAAATTGAGTCATAAGTAAATAGGTTAAATGCAGGTTTATGGATTTGAATTAACTCGTATCTAATCTACTCATATTCAACTTGCCTTTTGAATGGATTAATTTAAATTACACCTATTTAACGTTCAATTTGCTTAATCCTATCACCAGCCACCCAACTCCTATGATCAACTACGTACAACACCCACGTAGGATTAGCGTTTGTTTCATCTTTATAATGTTAGTTGTACAAATGGTGTAGTCACAACCTGTAAGGCAAGCCCAACAGACGCTTGGTTAGGCCAATTGATTTTGAACTTAATGGGCAGATTGGTTGATAGGCTGGGTTATCCAGCAAGTCCATTACCTTGTTTGGGCCATTAGCTTACGTGTTACGGGCCTAAATTTCTCACATTGCGTACATATTTTGAATCCCACTAGTATTTTATAATGAGTTTCCAGCCTATTCACTTGGGTTGCAAGTCTCCTAACTTGTTAGGTAGTGTGTTACTCTTTGGGGTGTGTTCTCCCCGAGGGGGTTATTGTAAAATATAATTTTTTTTGGTAATAAAATAAAATGCTTCCTTACCCAAAGAGAGAGAGAGAGAGAGAGAATCTACGATCGCCTTACTACTTTTTAACACCAATGTTGTTAAAATTTCAATTTAAATCTTAAAAATCTTACAATTTTAGAATATTAGATTGGAAAACTTATTTGATTTTATGTAAAATTTTAATAGGGATAAAATAGATAAAATCTCGATTTTGGAACGTAAAATCAGTAAAATTTCGATTTTATATGCGATTTTATCAATTTTAAAAATTAAGTGATTTTTGTGTAATTTTATCAAATAAAATAGATTTTTATGAATTTTTTCAAGTAATATGCCACAATTATTTCACTTGTTATTTTTTTTTATTCTATAACACTATTATTTACTATACTATACTAGTTGAGAATCATGTGTTTTGTTATACCAAATTGACTACAATAAATTAAATGTAGTACCTAGAATAAAAATCAAAAAACTTATGATAAAATATTACAAATATATTTTAATTCAAACAAAAAATTAAGATAAAATGGAATCAGTATTTTAATGTTAATTGTATAGATCACACCAAACATTTTAACAGTCTCAATTATGTAGTTGGGTAGAGGAAGTATACAACTAGATATAAAATTTTTTGTAAACTTTATTGAGAATTCGTTTCATTAATATGAGTAAATTTTTTAGTACATTATTTTTCTTGATACATGTCTTTTCTCTCATTTTATTAATAAAATTATTAAATTCTTAAAAAAATAGAAATTTTAAATGAAAAATTATAACATAATAAGCTATAATTTTATTTTAAGGCATTTAGTAAAATCTTACAATTTTAAAATTTAATTTTTAAACTCTTTACCGGTTTTAAATAAAATTTCGATTGTAGTAACTTTGTCTAACACCATGGTGAATGTCTAGAGTAAATAATTATTTAGAAAAGCACGTAAATTTGCATTAAAACGAAGTAACAACAACAGACAAGTGAAGCAAATCCAATTATTACATATTCAAATATATATGGATAAAACACCAACGGCAGTAGCACGACGTGCTCCTGCAAAATTAGCGTTGATGACAGAGTCGCGAGAAAATGCCTAGCCCAGCCATTCAACTGAGCTATAGAGAGGCATTTTCCCAAGTTGAGCTACAGCGCAATTAGTGCTCCTATTAGCATATTGCACTGTAAGAGATTATTTTAATAAAAGTTTCCAACGGTGCAGGAGAACCACCAACATATCTAATATAATTTTAATTAATTGCTTCCATGTGCAATCTGACGTGCCAGAGCCACACCATCAGGCGTCTGAGCCACACAATAGTTAAGATCAGTGGTGACGATTACTGGATATCTACGGGAGGTAAGAATCCTTTCAACAAACCAGGAAGCAAACGTCCCAAGGACAACAGCACCAGCAATACCTACAGTTATGCCAAGAACTTTTCCTAGAACTCCGCCACCAAGGTTGCTTAACTTGGTATGCACCTTATTCTCAGATGAGAATATGTCCCACACTATTGTGCCTACCATGAATAGGAGGAAGGCAGTTCCAGCTTTTTTGTGGACCTTCCCTGTCTGTATGATGTTTTTTGTCAAATCCACTCCTTTCCAGATGCCTTAACGATACTATCATGAACCTATAAAAAAATAAGTTACGCAATTAAAGAGCATGGTAAACTAAATGGTTCAATTACTATGTCTTAAGCTCGATAATTATAATTTAAGAAGCTGCGAGGCATAATTTGCTGGTAAGATAATGATTTGCCTTTATCTTAAATTTTTCTTATGTCATTTCATTTGCACACCTGACAATTTTGGTCTGGAGAAATGTATACACAATTCTAACATGTTTAAGTAATGGTCAAAGATATTAGGTACATATATAAATATATTTGCATCTATAACCAAGAAAGCAATAAAGGATCATTAATTACCAGTATTTTCTTATCATCACTCAAACTCTCGAATTTTCCTTCAAATTTCCGATTTGCTTGGTACCTGCATTTAGGTAGGAGAGAATCAAAGGAACACCAAAGGGAAAATAAAATGTTAGAGATGTCCTGATCCTAACGGCCAAAGATTTGTTTTTTTTTTTCTTTTTAATACAAAGAAGGTTTCAAATTGAAGTAATATACTTTATTCATTTCTTACAGCAATAGGTTGAAAGTGTGAGTTAACCCAAAAAAAAAAAAGAAAAAAAAGCACCCATGTACTTATGTGTGTGTATATATACTAGATACCAATACACAAGCAATACGTGTAAAAATTTTTTTCTAACATTTTGATAAATATATATGTTTTGATAGATATATATAATGTTAATAATAACTATTAAATAAAAAATATACTTTAATTATTTTTTAAATTTAAACATGATAATTAAATTTTTAATTTTGAATTTAAAAAGGTTGTAAAATAAGTGTTATATCCTTATTTTTTAAAAATTAATAAATATTTATGTAATTAATTTTACAAATATTTTTATCAATTTAGAAAAATAAGAATTTCACTTAAACTCTCGCTTCACAAAAATAACAGTTGCACCTTATATACCTGCTTACTAGTTCCTGAAACGTCATCCCACTCTCCTGCAGCACTCTTGAGAAGTTTTTGGATGAGGGACTATTCCAAGTCCTGTGATACTCCAACATGATCTTCTTGAAACTGGCTGCGGTTTCCGCCAGCTGCTCCACCGCCGCTGCATCTGCGACGTCCAATGTCCGGAGGCTGGTCATGATGTCATCCGCGTGCTCCTTAACTTTATTGATATAGCTCAATCGCGTTTGGTTGTTGCGCAAGGTTTGGAGTGAAGCGTTGACGGAAATTTCGAGGTAAGAAAAGATGTTGTCGGCGATGGGAAACTTGACGTTGTCACCCTGAAACTCATGCTTTAGTTGATGGGCCGAGTCCAGGAGAGCCAAAACGGCTTGATAGTTGTCCCTGCAATCCGTCAGGTATGCTACTCGATCTTGTTCCGTACTGAATTGGATGTTTCTTACGGCCTCCACTTCTCCGTAGTAAATCACTTGGGCGAGAGTTCGCAGCTGTTTGGTATCAAGAAGAACAAAAGCCATGTCGACAACACAAGCAAGGTCTAGAAGGAAGTTAAAAGTATGCACCCATATTACACTTAAACATGGGGTGCGTATTTATAGGCTTCAGTAAAGGAAAACAACAAAGATACTAATTATATTCAACGGTGACTCTATCTACAATTCAGAATAGTGTCTTATGCTTTGTTTTATTTTTTTATTAATTAAAATTACTAAATTATTCATATTACTTTTTACATATGTTTTACGTTTATCTAACATTGTGAAATCTCTTTTACAAAAACTCATTTTATTACATAATTATAATGCTGTAAATATTTTCATTTTATAATAAAAATTATTGTTAAAAAATATATAGAAAAGGTTACTTACTAATTTTTTTTATATATTTTGATAAATGGACAGGAGATTACAATTTAATTTAAAAAAAAATATATCTATGAAAATAAAATACCTTATTATGTTAAATATTTTTAATTCTAGATTTTTTAATAAATTCATTTGTTATTATTAAAAATTCAAATTAAGTTTTTCTTTTTGAAAAAAAATATACTTATGGTTTATATTCTTAAAAGTTAATGTTTTCGCTTCCTTGATTTTCTTAGTTAGGTATTTTGGGTAGTTTTCTTTTCTGTACGTAGGTGAGAAAAAAATTAATAATTCTATTTTGAATTTAAGATTTGTGAGAAAAGTTAGTAGCGTAAAATTTTAATTGAGAAGTTATCTTGTTTTCATATTGTAGGTTATATATAAGAAAATATATTTTGAACAGCTAAATTAAATTTTATTTTAGTCTATATTTTTATCAGTCATATGAAATAAATTGTAACTAATTTTGTGTAGCCAAATAAGAAAATGACTTATTTCGTATCAATTTATTTATAAACTTTTGTCATTTTTTATGATCTTGATATTTATTTTTATTTTTACAAAGATTTCATAAATTATTTATTTTAATATTTATCACATTTAAATTTTTTCACATTTTATTTCCTCACATTACTTTTGAAATAAAATTTATTTTTAATGGGATTGTTAAAAATGTAAATATAAATAAAATTTATTTTAGTCTTTAAAAATACTTTTTTATTTTTTTTAGGTCAAATAGTGTTTGTTTAAATTTGTAAATATTTTTTTATGAAGGGCAATTATTTCATTTCAAATTTTATATAAGAATAGCTAATAAAAAAATTAGAGTTTTATAATTTTACTTAATGAAAAAAGTAAAGTAAAGTATAAAAAGTTATTTGTGAAGTGTAAATAGGCTTACCCTACATATAATTAATGTGGCAAAGTAGGTAAAAACCAAATGTAACCAAAAAACATGATCGATAAAGCATTTGGAATAACAAGACAGGTGAGGTATGGTAGCAGGTAATGAGAACTTATATCATTGTCCCTTTTACCACTTCATAGCTCAAGTTGTCATCACCATCTATCTTAGATAGATTAAGATATCATTGTAGCTCTAATAAACGGGGGTCACTGTTGGCGAGGGATGAAATCTGGCGAGGTTTGTTTTTTTACTTGATTTAGGATTGCTACATTCAGGCGATGCAGATGTGGTGGATGTTTGTGCTGGTGTTTAATTATGATTATATTCATTAACTAGGCCGATTTGCAAATAGTTTTTAATAGTTTTTAGTTGGTATTGACTGTTGTAGAGCTATATATTATCTATAATAATATTAAAAAAATGTTTTCCTTATACCTTGGGTCTAAAGTGGTTGTTAAACCAAAAATTGTTGTAAGTGGCCAAAAACATTTATTAATTTTTCTATCACGATAGTAACCATGTCAGCAAAATAATCTTGAATAATATATTTTTTAAAAGTTTCACCAATTGAAGCAAGTTGATATGCAACACTAGAAGAGATATGATAATAAACTGTGCAAAATATTCTAGTTGTAATATAAAAGACTGAAGAAAATATTTACAAAAAACTAAGTTTGCCCAATCAATTTTCTCAATAATAACTAATACCTAACTATGATGATTCAAAATAAATAAATTAAGGGTGAAGATATATGCACTCCTCTATTAACTTCCCCTACTTCATAATAGCTTTAATGAATAACAATAATATGGAGTGGGAGAAGTTATTGAAGGAATGTATTTATTATTTTTTTAAATTAATTTATTTTTAATATTTGGTAGCTATTTTTAACATCAAATAAGTTGAATTCTACCTTATACTAATATATGGTGGCAATTTTCTAGATTTTAAAACCACTTGTTCGCATATGCTCGCAAATGTGAAAACTATTTTAGCAAAACTTGAAACAGAAATCAAAGTTCGTGTAAATTTTAAAAATAGAGCAATCATAGAAATTAAAGTTTTGTCTAGATTTTCTAACTATATTAGGAATAGGCTGGGAAATTCAATTCTTGTCTGATTTGAAAACTCAATTCTTATCTAATTAGGAAACTCCCTTATTGTTTGATTTAAAAAACTTGAATCTTATTCCATGTCTAATTAGGAAATCTTATCTTTAATTGCGAATTTAATTCTTTTGTTTGGATTTATTATAAATTTGACTTCATAATCTCTCCATTAGCAATTCCATAACAAAACTAAATTAAATTTCAATTTGAAACCTGCATACTTGAACAAATAATTAATAATACCAAATGGCAATAAAATATTCTAACTCATCAATCATATGCATTAATTACAAGTTTAGAAGTTCAAGTGATACCAAAGCCCAAAAAAAAAAAAAAAAAAATACAGACCAAGGTAAAAAATCTACCACAAAAAAAATTCTTATTCTACTCCCCATTTTTGTTAAGGAATTGACAAGATTAATGGAATCAGACATAATCATAGCACAACAAAATAAAAATAGCCACACTTACCACCAACTCCTCAATCATGTGAGATTATTTGAAAAAAATCCTCCATGAGCTATTTTATGCTTAAAACAATGCACGACAAAAAATACATCAGATAGGAAAATTGCGCTATAAGTTTATCAAAGAAATTTTAACTTTTCTATGTTCAAATATGTAAATTAGTCATTCAATCATTTTAAGTAAAATTGAATAAAAATCTATCCATCTTCCCAAATAAATTTCTAAGACTGCGTCATGAGATGAATTAAGCATTTAAATCAAAAGAAAATACTTGCACACGTGTGAGGATATAATTAATCAAGCATATATTCTTTCCCGCAATCAAATCACAAGATCAAAAATTAAATTTGAGACACCAAATGAATTGAAAGCAATTTTTTGATTTTAATAATATTTTTTTTATTTTTCTTTGAGATTTTCTCAATTAATTTTCATCCAACCACATATATTTTTTTCCATAAATATCCCTTTTAAAGTCTCAGCAACTCTTACATGTTTATGGGTAGGTAGTTATTCCGTTAAATCGTCTTAACTCAAATGATAGTTATTTTGATAATCGACATGTCATTAAAGAGTTTCTCACTAGTCTGGCCAGTGGCACTTGTCAAGATAGGATACAATTATTCTTTTATTTGCTCTTCTTCATTTTTTAAATCTGTTAATTATTAATAAAAAAATCTATAGATAAGAAGATGGAAAGATATATACAAAATCAGTTAAGTGTTTAAAGAAACACATTAAAATTATAACAAAGTTTATTAGAATAATTCTTATCAACTTATAAGAAAATTAAGATTTTTATCCAATGCAATAGATTGACAGAATGATTGACACACATATAAGATGATAGAATTCATAAAACATCTAATTAACAAATTATGAACTTCTATCTTTTTAATTTTTATCAAGTTCAATTAAAGATGAGCACAAAAAATACCCATGGACTTTTTAGAAATAAAAATTACTCAAAATAATTACTCCTTTCAACTACTCTCCTTAATTTTTTTTTTTTTTAACACAAAAACAATTATTATGCAAAAAATTTAAGTAAAATCTAATCTTCATAATCTCATAGAACTAGGAATTTGTGACTTAGCTTTTGGAGCATTAGGCACTTGCGAATGTGCTATTAGCATGCTCTTTTCACTTTTATAACTTAATCCAAACTTATCTCCATGAGACCTTTAATTACTTCAAATTTCATCTATTATATTACTTCAAATTTCATCTATTATATTAGAACTAGCATTTATCTTCTCAAGAATGCTTCTATTTGTTTTAACCTTGACTTCAAGTTCCTTAGTTTTCTTTGGAAGATCTTTCACCTCTTTTTCTTTATCTTCTAGCTTTGTTTTTCATTTTTCTACAAATTTATGCTATAATTATTTATTAGTATTTAAAGTAGATAACATACTTGAGAGTTTCACATTTTGAATTTTCAGGGCATCTATCTTTTTTTCATCATGTTAACTTATTGAACAAGTGTGTAGTTATTTTTCTTTAGAGCATAGTATTCTTCAAAAAGTTAAGTGTAGGCTTTTGTAATATCACCTTAAAATTCATCTTCTAATTCTTTATCCTTAAACTTGGTGTCACTTAAGGTTTTAGGCTTTGTCTCTGCAGAAGAATTATAAGAAGCTAAAAAAATAATAAAATTACCTTCATCTTCAAAAGTGGAGGAAGAAGATTCATTGTAAAGACTTGAAATTTTGAAAATTTATTTATATTTATATTTATATTTATTTAATTATTCAGATTTTATTTAATTTAAATTTCTGTCTCAATTTAATTTTGGCGTGACATGCCTAAGTTATGTTTTTATATTGTGGCATGTGTACGTACATATATGTGTTAGGTTTTGGGTGTGTTTCTATTGGGTAATAGGGGAGGTGTGGTTCTACTGGGTTGGACAGGTGGCAAGTTCTATTGGTGGAAATGGAAGGTGTTATGGTTGGTTGAAGGGAAAGGTGAAGGCTTATTGGTAGATTGGGCGACAGAAAGTAATGAGTGCTTGGGAGAGGCAAAAGGTGGAGCTTGTGGGGGAAGGTTTGGTAGGTTCTATATAAGCCCCTCCCCATTAAGCCTCCAGGAATTTTTTTTCCTCAACAAAATAAATCTATTATATATATAGAGAGAGAGGGTGAGTGATATATATAGACACCGGTGTTTTTGCTAGATTGTATAAGAAGAAGAGGAAGGGTTCCTCCTGCAATTTTTTGGAAGTGCACTTGTGTCGGATTCGTGAATGGTTCAGAGTAAGATTCTCACCATGGAGAGAGAGAATCAACTTAAGTTGGTAGTATTGCTTTTACGCACCAATTGTCTATGCGTGTGGTAAGGTAGGTGGGATTTAGTATATAAATTTATATTTTCTTCATGTCTCTATAAAAAAAAATTATGTTTGATTATATATATATGAGCATGAGTTAAAAACTTGATCCATGTATTAATTTTTGTTATATGAAATTCTAACATTTCTACACTAAAACTAACATGCTATTTTTATATGAAAATTCTAATTTGATATTGAATTAATTTTTAATATTTTTACCCATACAACTAGACATGTAAAAGAGTATCAAGTAAAAATATCATAATTTTTAGAGTTAAAATGAATTTTATAAAAATAGTCAAACTTGACTGTTTGGTCCAGATTTATACGTTGGGAGACCAGTATGTTGGTTTTGTATAAAATTCATACGTAAAAGTATATTTTTACATTTGATATTGGGGTCATTAAAGGTATTAGAAAGAGTGAGTTCTAGAACTCAAAGATCAAAAATCCTCGAAACTTGCACTGGATATTTTAGCATAACTAGTAGACTAAAAACTTACAAAATATATATACGACTTGACTAACGTATATTAGTATCGGGATTGAGGGACTAATTTGCCTACTAAAGTAAGATGAGATGGACTAAAACTGTGAGACACTGCCATGAGTACACTTGAGACTGCAGGACCAATTGTATCCTGCAACTAAGATCGTAGGATTTGATGAGTACATTTAAAACTAGAGGATCAGTTGTACCCCATGGCTTAGGCTTAGGGGTTTGAGGAGTATGTCTAGGACGGCAAAACTAATTGTACCCCATAGATTAAGCCTGATAATTTTTATTTTGGGTTTAGTTATATGGTCACAGAAAAACTTACAAACTACATGACCTATGATATGTTATTGATATATATATACTGAGATATAAATGAGAAGTGGATGTTGCTTTAGTATGAGACTACAGGATCATTACTATGTAGCTGTTTAATTTAGAACGGTATGAGATAATGTGAAAATTGTGATATTAATGTGAAGTTGAAATTGATTATGTGTTAATGCCTGCATAATTAAGAAACATATCCTTATATACTTATTTCTAAGCACATATAGTTTAATGCTTACCTTCTACAATTAATCTTGCAAGGGCAGATGTTTGTGGTGGGCTTATGAGATAAAATAGTTGATCATGATCTGTCGTTGCATTCATTTATTATTTGAATTATGTTATGCATTGAATATTAGTTTTCGGGCCTGGATTGAGGCAAGTTGTTTTGTAACCCTTTTGTGGCATATATGTTAAAACTTTGGAGTATTTAAATGTCAAGTACTGTATTAGTATTAATCGCTTCCGGTCTAATTAGTATTTGATATATGGTTTTATGTGGGTTTGTCCCCTATGTTCTCGGGTTATGGATTTCAGGGCGTGACATTCATCGTAATCGGAATTGTCATTAAGAGTGGTGTTCATCACTTTGACTTACTTCTTCTTCTTTTTGTTTGCGTACTCCTAGACGATGTGTTTATAACCCTAACATTCAAAGCACTAAATTCCTTAGGGCTGCTTTGATGACTTCTTGTTGCCCTTCTTGAATTTCTTCTCTTTCCTTAAGGGCTTTAAATATAAAATTATGGCTTTATTGAAGTTAGGCTTCCAAGTTTTGCTAGGAATTTTTTCCAAATTTCTTTGCTAGAAAAACCACCTCTTCATCATTGAATTTTTCGTCGTCAAAATCTTTTTCTTCTTCTTCTTACATAGTTTTGAGTGCAATTCTCTTGGAGACTTTTTTGGATTTGAGTATGTTTGCTTCATAAGTTTGAAGAGATCCTACCAAGTCTTCAATCTTCATCTCATCTACACCCCTGACTTTTTTAATTGCAGTAACTTTAGCATCAAAAAAATGAAGAAGAAAGCATAGAATTTTACATACCATTTTGTAATTACGAATAGGTTCTCCAAGATTGTGGTAAGAATTCATAATATGACTTAAACATAGAATTCGTCTCATCATTATTCATCGTGATGGCTTAAAATTTTGATGTAAGTTTTCAAAATTTGGATTTTTTCATTTGTAAGTTTCCTTCATGTATATTTTGAAGAATAATCTAGCTTCTCTTGCGCTAAAACAACTTGATATTCTACAAAACTTATTTTGATAGACAACAACAAAGATATTGTTCAACACGCTGAAATTTTAATCGAAACTATCTTATTCGGACTTGATCCAGGATTCAATAGGCTTTGAAATAGTTTTGCTCTCAAATTCAGGCATAGGTTCAGTCCATTCTTGAATAACAACCAGCCAAACTTTGTAATGTATGGACAATAGATGAGTTTGCATATGTACCTTCCAATATAAATAATTAGTAGTGTCAAACCACGGTGGTCTTGAACTAGAGCCTGATTCACATGGTAGATCCATCAATTCGGATTGAAGATCTCACTCGAGAGAACAAAGTGACTCATTCTGATACCAATTGAAATTTTTAAATCACTCGTAGTCTATACAATGGATAATAAAATATGAATGCACCAAAAATAACAAGGAAAATCCTCTAGAGAAAAAATCTCAAAATAATTTTCACTAAATAATTTAGGTTATAGGTACTCACTCGAAATTTCTAAGAGTTCTTGATGACTTCTTTCAAGCACTTGTTCGAATCCACGATTAACTTATACCAAATGGAAACTTCTTGAATCCTCAAAAAGCGCACAGATTCAACAAAGAGTAAAGCAAAATAAGAGAAAGACTTCTAAACTCACAAAAAAAAAAAAATATCTCTCTCACAATACTCTATAATATGCCTCTTTAATTATTTTTATACATTAAGTTTGCGTGCATATACATATATTTACAAAGTTCTATTCTAGGTAGAACTCAAATACATAAATAAATTTCTTAAAACGAAAACAAAATTTTCATAATATTTAGAATCTTTGTTAAGAAATTCTACTAGTATTGGTGGGACTCTTTAACATTTGAAAACTTACACAATTCTTACTTGATCTATAAGAGCTCAATTTTCATTTAATTTTTTCTTTATTTAGATTTTCTAATTATATCAGTAATATATTAGAAAATTTAATTTTTGTCTGATTTGGAAACTCAATACTTATCCGATTAAGGAACTCCATTATTGTTTGATTTAAGAAACTTGAATCCCATTCTATGTCCAATTAGGAAAATTTATCCGTAATTGTAAATTTAATTCTTTTGTTTGTATTTGTTATAAATTTGACTTTACAAATCTAATAGGCCTCCACAAGTATTAAATTTAGCCTTGTGCATTCCGTTATCGCATGCAAATCTTGTAAAATGGTTCCAAACTTTTGAAAATTGACATGATGATAATGATGCAACAGTAGCACCATTTGTGCGAACAGGCATTGGAAATTGGTCGAGGTGGGAGAACTAATTAAGAAAATATTTAAAAATTATTTCTCTCATAATAACAACATATTTTTAAAATTTAAAAATAAAGAAAAATGTCTAAATATTAATTAGGTATGGTTATTTTTGTTAATTTTCTAATTTTAAGTTTAAATTGGTCATGTGGACCCTTTTTCTTTATAAAACACAATACACAATTAATAATAATATTTTTAATTTAAGTTATTTTTATAAAACTAATCAAAAAATTATCACCAATCTTTATCTGGCACTCTCCATATTTATCACTCTACTTTTTTTTTTATTATTTTTATAGATTTTTGAATAAAATTAGTCTTTGGAGTATTTGTTTCTAGATTCTAAATTTAAATTTAAATTGTTTAGATTGACTATTTTTTTTAAAAGCACAAATATGATTAATAATAATATTTCTTTAATTAAGACATTTTTATAAAACTAATCAAAATATTATTACTAAATCTTATATGGTGCTCTCTGTGTTCACCATTTTACTTTTATTTTATTTTTTAAAAGATCTTGAATAAAATACCACTTCCTATTTTTTCAATATTTTTGTTCTTATCCACATAATCTTCATTTCATTTTATCCCCTATTAGTAGATGATCACAATTTAACTTTTTTTTTTTTTAATCTATAAAACTACTATGAATGTGATATGTGATCTTCATTAATGTAAAATAAACTCGTTGGTTTTTTAAAATGGTACTGTAGTTGTAAAATCTACTAAAGCATTAATTTAGATTAAAAAATAATTTAAAAATTATTAAATATTAATTAAATTTAAGAAATCTAATTCATTGACATATTTCAAGGAAATTATTTTATGTTAGTGGCAGTACTACAGAATTTCAACAAATGTATTAGCACATCTTTTATGAACTTCATAATTAGTTGGAACAAGTTTTTTTTTTCTTTTTTTCATTGTTTTCACTACTTATTCATATGAATATATCAATTCATACCATTTTTACTCCCATATATCAGAAAAGGTTGTACCTAGAGCTTTAGTTTTTTATTGGTTGTATCAACACTGACATTTGAAAACTCAAACCCATGTTCTTACAATGACATACAATTCATCTTTGGAAGTGGATGTGGCCATATTATTGGACTGGTTCAAGCACTAGATAATATAAACAATAGTCTAATACTTCCGTTCAATAAAAAGATCTTAAATTTCAAAAAAAATATTTATATGTAAATATATATTTAGTTATTTTAAATTTATTTCTTTTTTTTTATTTCAATACTTATCCTAATCTTAAATAATTTTAAAACTTATCTTAACTCATAGAAACAATACCTTCATCTATAATATGTTTACTAAAACAATTAATTTAAATAAACTCTATTTCCTTTTACTTTCACCAGTGATAAGATATGCTCCCTAATTTTTTATTCTAAAAGTAACTTGCACAATTAGAAAATATATTTAATGATTATTATTTTCAAATTAATTATATGATGACTGTCTCAAATTATTCTTTAAAAATCTATACTAACATTAATTAGTACTTTATATCTCAAACAGCTAAAAGAATTATCTTTCAATAAAAATTTGAGTAATTTAAATCTCTTCAAATTTTAAATAAAATTCATATATTTCCAACTATTGTTCGAAATGTTTTCACCTCTTGCTCGAATAACTCTTACCTAGAAAATGGTGTGAATGCTTTGTCTTGACTAACTTGATTAGGTTAGTTTAGTAGTAAACAAATGAGTTATTTCTATTTTGACTTCTATTTTTGTTTGTTTTATGTGATTTTTCTAGTAAAATTTTATTTTATTTCTATCTTTTCGTAATTTTTAAGCACAATGTTCATTTTTATAAAAAACTTTTTAGGTTCAAAAGTTTTGTGCACTTTTCATGCCTAACATATTAGTATATGAAATTTTTTAAAATTATATAAAAAATTTTTTATGCTCAAAATTATTTTTCACATTTCGCCCTTAAATAGTTTGACAAGGCCCTACCATGTGATGGACTTAATAAATATATTCATTGGACACTGAGTTTTAAAATTTGGAATTTCTTTTGGAACTAAACTCAATTAATCAACTCTTTCTTTGAATTCTCTGTACAAACTCATATAAGACCATTTGGGTGCATTAAAAAAAAAAAAAAAAAGTACATCTTCACATATAGAATTGATATATGGCACTTTGAT
>JAVXUM010000017.1:21312627-21338300 GCA_035590655.1 Pouteria glomerata | reverse complement strand
AGTTTTTCTCTCAACTTTCAAGCTCTCAAGCTCAACTCAATGATAATGGAGATGGAATGGCCGGGTGACCTCTTTGGTTTCTCTTCAACTTTTCTTCCTTTCACACTTAACAAATAATGATATTTTAACTCTAAACATATATACATATATGTCTCTAACTCAAGTTGGCCGGCCAACTCTTCTTCACCACTCAATTCACATATACATATACACAAAATACATAAGTCTTCCAATGCATTTAAAACTATGGCCCACCACCAATTCAATGCTTAACTTACCAATTCTTCCAACCAAGCCAAGACAAAATGGATGGAGAGAAGGGTTGCCCGGCCACTTGGTCTTCCTCTCATTTTACCACATGAAAATATATATATATGTGTGTATACAAATCTTCCAAATGGTCAATGGATGGTCCCACCACCATTAAATGTTATTAATTGGCACAAACCAAACACAATTGAAAGCCAAAATGCTTGGCCGGCCATGCATCCCTCTACCATCCAATTCACATTAAATATATATATATGCAATCCTAGTAGGAGGGTGGAAAGGTCAACAAGGCCAAACTATCTCCCCATTGGTCCAAGGTGGCAAGACTAGGTCAAAGGAAACCAAAATTCTTGCTTTGGCCGGTTCTCTCATCCTCTATACATTCTCAACCTATTTTCATGCATTAAACTCCTCATTCCTCATATAAAATCATTCCATGCATTTCCTTCCCAATCACTTCCAAGCAAGGTCTTAAAATTACCAAAATTTCCAACACTTAGGAAGATAGAAGAAACAAAGCATCACAACACAAAAATTTTCACCCCATAGCTCTATAAATCCAATTCAATACTTTTCCATTTATACCAAAGGTAGGGGGTATCACATCATCAATGCCATCTATCCAAAAATCTACTACAATCTAGAAGAATGGAAACTTCATGCTGAAGCCCACTGCACCTGCCAAAAGGAACTTCTCAAACAAAGTCATTCTCCTCCCTTGGTGAAAGATACACGGTTCTCAAATTCTCAAACCTTTATACCTGTGTGTCACCATTGTAGAATCGAAAGTCACATCCGCCCTAATTGTCACAAACTTTATAGGCTTTCCTTTAATTATGCTAAGAAAACTTTCAAAAATTCTAACCATAAAGTTCCTGTATCAAATAGGTTTCACGCTCTCGCTAATTTTTATGAAAATAATTTTGAAAACTCACGTAATTTTCAAAAAAACAAATATCTTCAACAAAATAAACATCCAAATCTTTCATATAAAAAGAATTTTTCAAAAAATCTAAAACATGAGAAAAACCCTGTTGAGACCACGTCTTTTAAAACCAGGCTTGTATGGGTAAAAAAATCTAATTTAAAATGCTCTGTGTCCTAAACTGCCCTGAAAGCTTTGAATTTTAACATATGGTATCTTAATAGTGGATGTTCAAACCACATGAGTGGTAATAAATCTCTGTTTTCAAAACATGAAACCTATGAAGGCGGGATGGTGACTTTTGGCGATGGGAGTACATCCCAGGTTAAAGGATGATGTGAGATTAAGTCCACTGTTTTTAAATGCTTAAAAATGTGTTATATATTGAAGGACTTAAGGCAAATCTCATTAGCATAAGTTAGTCATGTGATGCAAATCATGTTGTCTAGTTTTTTAAAAAAGAATGTAATATTTTTAATAAAAAGGGACAACAAGTTTTGCATAGAGTTCGCACTGCTAATAATTGCTATGGGGTAGCAAATTCTGAAGATTTTATTTGTAACTCTACTACCCTAAATGAAACATAATTGTGGCACCAAAGACTTGGACACTTAAATTATAAAGATTTATATAAATTGTCTAAGTCTGAACTTATAAAAGGCTTACCCAAGACCGAAAAGTTTAAAAATAATGTGTGTGGTCCATGTCAAATGGGGAAGCAAGTTAGAACTTTACATAAAAAGATAAAATTAGTTAATACTTTTGAACCCCTTGAACTTGTTCATATGGATTTAATGAGACCTACATGCACTAAAAGTCTAGGAGGTAGACAATACATTTTTGTAGCAGTAGATGATTATTCTAGATTTACTTGGGTGAATTTTTTATGTGAAAAATCAGATACTTTTGATACTTTTAAGTCTTTGTGTTCTAGGCTACAACAAGAAAAGTAGCGGGTGATTGGATGCATAACAAGAATCAGAACTAAGCATAGAAGGGAATTTGAAAATCAAAAGTATGCGGATTTTTATGATGAGAATGGGATTAGGCACAAGTTTTTAACTCCAAAAACGCCTCATCAAAATGAAGTAGTTGAGAGGAAAAACAGAGTCTTACAAGAAATGGCTTGTTCGATGCTCCATGGTAAACAACTTCCAAAAAGGTTTTGCACAGAGGCGGTACATACGGCATGTTACATAGCTAATAAGGTGTATTTTTGTCCTAGTTCATCAAAAACACCCTATGAGCTATGGAGTGGTAAGAAGCCTAACGTGAAGTATTTTAGAGTTTTTGGGAGCAAATGCTACATTCTTAAAAATAAAGAAGATCTTGAAAATTTTGACTCTCAAAGCGATGAAGGAATCTTCTTAGGCTACTCTTCTACTAGTCGCGCTTTTTATGTTTACAATTTAAAAATTTCTTCCACGATGGAATTTATTAATGTTATAGTTAATGATCATACTGACTATTCTGTTTTTTAACAAGTAGAAGAGGAAGATGAACCACTTGGTGAAGCTGAAGAAGCACATGATACAATTGATGAAGAAGTCATTAAACAAAGTAAAGACGAAGAATATGATCATCAAGATACTACAAAACAATTGGAGCGCTCTTCAAGAGTCAAGCTCAATCATCCTATCAACCAAGTCATTGGAGAGGTAACTGATAAAATGAAAACTCGTTGCCAACTAAGGAATGAAGTAACATATGTGTGTTATGTTTTTTCTGTGGAACCCAAAAATTTTAATGGAGCTTTATTTGATGATAATTGGATAAATGCTATGCATGAAAAATTAAATCAGTTTGTTAGGAATGATGTGTGGACACTAGTACTTGACCTACTCACACTAATGTAATTGGAACTAAATGGATTTTTAAAAATAAAAGTGATAAGTTTGGTAATGTCATTAGCAACAAGGCAAGATTAGTTGCCTAAGGGTATACGCAAGTGGAAAGTGTTGACTTTGATAAGACCTTTGCCCCGGTTGCTAGACTTGAGTCCATTAGGTTACTTTTGGCAATTGCATGTCTTTTAAAATTTAAATTATACCAAAATGGATGTCAAGAGTACATTTTTGAATGGTATTTTACATGAAGAAGCCTATGCAATGCAACCCAAAGGTTTGAGGATCCAAAATTTCCTAATCATGTTTATAAATTGAAAAAGGCACTCGATGGATTAAAACAGGCACATCGAGCATGGTATGAGAGATTGACTGCATTTTTACTTGAGTCTGGATTTACTCGTGGGAGTGTAGACAGAACTTTATTTATTCGCACAGAGTCTAGGCACATTTTAATTGCACAAATATATGTTGATGATATTGTGTTTAGCCCTATGTTTGAAAAGTATGTAGTTAATTTTGGAAATTTAATGTCTACTCAATTTGAAATGAGCATAATGGGTAAACTAACTTATTTCCTAGGTCTTCAAATCAAACAAGAGGATAAAGGGATTTTCATTTCTCAATCCAAATATGCCAAAGACTTAGTAAAAAAGTTTGGTCTCTCTAACGCTTTATATGCTAAAACACCCATGAGTACAAGCACTAAATTGCACAAGGATCCTAGTGGAAAAAGTGTTAACCAAACCTTGTATAGAAGTATGATAGGTAGTTTATTGTATCTCACATCTAGTAGACCAGACATAGCATTTAGTGTAGGTGTGTGTGGTAGATTTCAATATGATCCTAAAGAGTCACACTTACATATGGTGAAAAGAATCATTAAATAGTCAATGGTACACTAGATTTTGGGATTTGGTTCACATGTGACAACAATCATGATCTTGCGGGATATTCTGATACCGATTGGGCAGGATGTGTAGATGATAGCAAGAGCACTTTTGGTGTATGTTTTTACATAATTAATAATTTAGTCTCTTAGCATAGTAAAAAGCAAAATTCCAAATCTTTATCTATTGCAGAGGCTAAATACATTGCTGCTGGAAGTTGTTGCACCCAACTCTTATGGATGAAGCAAATGCTTGCTGACTATGGGTTGGATTTAGGCACTATTACTCTGTTTTGCGATAATATGAGTGCCATAAGCATCTCTAAGAATCCAGTCCTACACTCTCGCACCAAACACATTGACATTAGGTATCATTTTATTAGAGAATTGGTTGAGGAGAAGGTCATTACTTTAGAGCATGTGCAAATTGAAAATTAGTTAGCTAACATTTTTACAAAACCCCTTGACGCCATTCGCTTTGAATCTCTTAAGAAGTCTATGGGTGTTTGTGCGCATCTTTGAATTAAAAAAAAAAAAAAAAACAAAATGGAAGTTCGTTAATTGAGTTAGAGATTTTTTATAACTTCTATATCTTTTTATGTACATTAAATCATTCAATCTAATAAATTTTAATGAATTAAATATTTATTGTGCCATGTAAATTAAAGAAAAGTGTTTGGATGAATTTTGCCATAATCTTCACATGCTTCTCTTCTATCACTTGGCTAGTGTGCATGTGCATTTCCTTCTTCCTATCTATGAATCATGGGTTATTGTTTGATATGTTTAAAAAATGTTGAGGAGTCTAAATTAAAAAAAAAAAAAAAATCCTATCTTAGAAAGGGTTACCTGTGAGATGTGTGAGAAACCCCTTGATGTTAAGGCAAACTACCTGCCCATAAACGTGTGAAAGCTACTAAGACCTTGAAAGAGATTTGAATAAAAAAAAAATTAAAAAACTTAGCTCTCAATTCATTTGGTGTATCAAATTTAATTCAAGGATTCTATGATTGGATTAAGGGGGAGTCTATATGCATTTCATAGTCATAATTTCACACGTGCACAAGCGATGTTTCAATTTTATGGCTTAATTTATATCATAACATAAATCTGAAAATTTATTTGGTATAATCAATTTTAGTTCATTCATCTTTATTAGGATTGCCTAATTAATTTACATGTTTTGATATAGTGGAATTAAATTTTCTCTAATCAAAATTAATGAATTTCTCAATTTTTTTTTGTTATATTTTCTTTTATTTTTTTATTATTTTTTTTGTGCACAAAATCTGGCTAATACAGGTTTTCCCAAAAGGGTCGCAGGCAGGATGCTTGGAGCTCGCCCCATTGTCTCCCTTCGTGCATCATGGACGCTGGATGCAGGGGCGACCTGGGCTATATATGGGCCCCGGTTAGTGCTAGTTTTCATTCTTACCACGTCTCTCCCTCGCACCAGTGTCGATCCAGCTTCTTTCCAGTGCCCTCCTCTTACATGCACACGTCTCTGGTACGTCTGAGTCCATATGTCTTCATAATTTTTCAATTTTTGTCTATCTTTCTGTTCTCATCATGTCTAAATGTGTGCGTAATTTCTTTTCTTCTGGATTTTCAAATCGATTCCTAAATCAAAATGAATTTCATTCTTTTTTTTTCCAAACGACCTGCTTTGATTGAAAGAAAATTAATCCTTAGTGACTTTCCTATGATCATTTTTTTTTTACTCAGCTTGGGTGGGAATCTATTACTGATCTTTCTGGGTTTGTGCCTATTAAATTGGTACAAGATTTTTTTTGCAAATTCCCATGATATTGACTTTGAAAATTCTATTTTTAAAACTTTTGTCAATCAAGTTCACATTACTGTCCCCCCTGATACTATTGCTTCAATTATTGGGATTGACAAACCCTCCCTAGCTGAAAAACCAACCTTATTTTATTGTACTCAGGATGGCATTGCTCCTACTAAGAAGAAATTGAACAATGTTTTCAGTATCATCACTGGTTCACCCTTATAGAAGGGTAAACCTATGTGCATAACCTCCTTAAGACTGATCATTGCATGCTTAATCTTTTTATGTCTGCTACCATTGACCCTTCTTCCCATTATTCTAATGTCACACTTTGTCGTGGACATGTGATATATGCTCTTGTCATGGGTCTCAAGTTTGATTTGGTTCTATTCAAGTACCGTCTGATGTTCACTTCACAGCAACAAACCCACACTAAAGATTCTTTACCTTTTGGTCTCATTGTCACTAAATCATTCAGTCTCATAACATTGAGTTACCCACTTCTGGTCTTACTGTCCAGCCTACACCCATCACACGTCTCACAGCTCAGAAGTCTGTTAGTCAAGCTGTGGACGATACCATTGATCACCTCGAAAAAACTGAATCTTCTCGTAGTACCCGTCCTTTCACACTTAATGCCATGTCTCTATTTCTTCTTTGTCTTGAGGAGGAGGTAGAAAATATTGACACTGATCCGACTATATTGAGTGACTGTATGACCAGCATTGAGAATAGTATTCAAAGCCTCACTGAGTTGTGTACTATAAATTTTCAATCTTTGCACCAATAAATTGATAATCTTGGCTTTGAGATGGATCAGGACAATGATGATGATGGCCATACTAGTTTTGGAGGTGACGAACCTAGTGGCGGTGGTTTTGGTGGTTTTGGTGATGGTGATTTTTTTTGAGTGGTTAGCTAGCTTTTGTTTTGCTTTGTTTTTGCCCCCTTGCCCTTGTCACTTTCATATTACAAAGGGGAAGATGATATGTACTTATGTTTAAGACTAGTTTGACTTGGCTAGTGTACTTACGTTTACTTATGTTTATTTGACTTATGGTTATGTTTTTATAAAATTGAGTTTGGTTGCTTACTTCTTCTTTATGTGACTTAGTATAATTTTGGTTCTAAGTTGATAGTTGAATTGTTGGTAGAGTTTGGCTTTATGTTGCTTATTATGGTTAATTATGATTATGTTATATTTTTCCGTATGATGCCTTGATTCGGTTGTTTTAGGTGTGTGCAGAAGACATTCTAAGTTATCACAAATTGGATTTAACTTAAGTTTTGATATGGAATTGCCAAGGGAAAGATTGTAAGGTTCACTTTTGATGGTAAATCCATATGCAATCTGAAGTTAAATAAAATCGACTAAAAGAATTCTTGATTTGAAGAAAAAGTTTCTAAATTGATAAAAGAATTCTAAATCAAGTGAAGTTTCCAAATCCAATGATGCCAACTTAGTTTGAAAAGATAATTTTGTGGATCAGTTCAAAAGCCAACAAGTTTCCAAATTCAAGTTAAGATGGAATTTTAGTTAATGCAGAACACAAAGCAGCTCACACGGAAATTCAGAAGATCTCGCAACCATGGTGCAGGGAGAGCGCGACTGCACCCCCTAGGCGCAGAGAGCCTGCTGGGAGCATGCGGGGATGCTTGTTTGATCTACAACTACAGAAATATTCCAGTGAGGTCTACAGGCTAGAGGATGGGAGCTCAAGGGTGCAACCTAATGGCGATGGCTAGGCACAGGATGCTCGAGGTATCGAGTAACGTATTTTCTGAACAGATTTAATTTCCTATTTTGCCAATTTAAGGCATTTTTTTGTAACTCTATATATGTGGACCACAACCTATTGATAAAGGTATGGAAAATATTATAGAGAGTTAGAGAAAGAGTCAATAGCCCTTGTGTGTCTTCAAGTTCTTTCTCTTGTCTTTCGTCTTTGTACTTCTTGACTTCCTGTGTGAAGCAGAAAGCCCTGCTTGTAGGGTTTATCGAGTGAGTTGAGCAAGAGTATTGAAAAGATTTGTACAAGTGAGTCGCAAAAAGTTCGAGTAAAGTCTTGTAACTCGTTGATAGTAGGGATTGTTGTTAATAGAGGTTTTTCTCCCTGTGAAAAAGTTTCCTCTTTATTCTTTGGGGTGATTTCTTTTCTAACTTGTGGATTGTTTTGGTGGTTTAGAATTTTCAGTAATGTGATCAAAGGAATAGAAAACAGAAATGACTAATCTTAGGGTAGATAAAGATTAAAGAATGCTTTGGTCATTACATTGTATTACAATTACATTATTATATTATATTTTATGAATATTGTTGTGAGTTATATTATATGTTTGATTATTATACATTGATGTACACTAGCACATCCTACCTACTAGGTAAGTTTGCTCATTCCATCCATCTTTCAAGTGAGCTAGCGAGATCAGAAAGTTGCCATCCGATGCTAAGTTGAGACCAATGGATTTGACACAGTTCTAGATTTATCTTATTCTTTAAAACAATTATATTTCTATTGGTGAGACCCAAGGTATGGGTCCTATACTTATTATGCTATTGAGATTGTATTACAACTAAGATATTTTGGCTGTGTAAGCCTTGGTTTGTGTCACCAGGATGCGAAATTAGCTTTCATTATTATTATGTTATTGTTTCTATTATTTTAATATAGAAATGAGAGATAATGTTAGATACTCTGATTAATATTATTATAATATGATTTGACCTTAGAACAGATTTTTATTTATTTTAATTAGTTTTTATATTTTTATACTGTTCATCCAAGATAGTTAAAGCAGGGGCATGACAACTATGGAGACAGAGTTTGTTTCTTGTTTCGAGGCTCCATCGCATGGTGTATGGATAAGAATTTTCATATTTGGGCTTAGAATTGTGGATTCTATTTCTAGACTATTGAAGATAATGTATTGTGACAATTTATCTTCTATTTTTATGGCTAAAAACAACAAAAAATGGTAGTTGAAGTAAACACATTGACATCAAGTATTTAGTCATAAGGGATATTAAAGAAAAGAAAGTGGTCATCAAGCACGTTACCACTGAATTGATGATAGCTGATCCTTTGACGAAAGCTATGCTACTGTTGAAATTTAAGGATCATGTAGTTGGAATGGGACTAAGTTACATTATGTAATTTTTATTGTATGGACAATGTTATTTAAATGAAACTCTTTTGTTTGTGATTTTTCTCATATTTGTGTGTGTTTTGATTTATTTTAAGAAAAAATTATTAATGTCGAATCTAGAATAAACATAGGGTTTATTCGTTAGGTAATGTTACCACAAACGGGCTAATGTTGAGGAGCATAGTATTACATGGAAGATAATACTCGTGATTAGAAAACCCATTGCCAGGATTCATGTACTTTGTCTCTTGAAAACGTGAATTGATTGGTTAAACAAATGGACCAAGTGGGAGAATGTAGAAATTTTGCATTATTTTTGGGATCTCAAATTTTGAAATGATCCAACGTTTATATTTTCCCACGTTTGTTGGTTCACAGGTGTTGCTCACGATTAGGATTGGCAACCAACTATATTTTTTAACATGCTTGATGGAAGCATGTTATTTAAAGGGAATAAGAGACAGTTTTGGCCTCCTGAGCCATATACACTCTGACAGTAATATAATATACCATTAGAGGGAGTAGTTTAAGCGCTTGGAAGAGCCGAAACACAAAAATAAGTTTTCCGCAGACAAGTTTGAACATCAATGGCGGGAGATTAGTAATAATTCCTTATTTTCCCATATTTGATCTATATATATTGCTTGTTTATACATGATAGATCTGTTCAAAGTAAATCTAACATATTATGCTTTCATTGAATGTTGTGTGATTGTTCAATTTGTTTGCTTGCCATTGCCTTCGAAATGTTACAGTGAAATGAAAAACAAAGACCCATAACCCTAGGCATAATACATGTGTATCTGCATTGTCTTAACATTTAATTAATTTGATTTCTGCAAGTTGGATACAAAATTTGAAGCAGCAAAAGCAGCAGAACCACCAACAATACAAAGCAAGGCAACCACAACCTGCAAGGCTACTTCCCAAGGGTACTCCTCAGGCACCAGGTAGACACAAGAAGGACCCAAAACCAGCAATCCCAAGCTCAGGCTCAACAGGGCTACTGGGGTTCCCGGGTCTGTTGCTGCTGAGAGGACTCCGAGCTCTTCAGCCTTGGAGAGGAGTCCAAGTTTCTCTATTGCTGAGAGAGAGAATCCAAACTTTTCTGCTGCTGATAGTAGTCCAGCTTTCTCTGCCTTGGTTAGAAGTCTCAGCTGCTCTACCCTTGTAAGGAGTTTCACAGGTGGTGATGAGGCTGAGTAGCTGTTCCTTGGGCCTTTCTCACCAAGAGGGAAAACAGGAGAGCTCTGCATTAGTTATCGATCACTCTTTAGATTTGCTTCCAATTAAGGGATATTTAAGTTAATTTCTTTGAAGGCATCAGGTCTATTTACATGATCCTATTCTCTTTATTTCCTTAATTTGGGAGGAAATGATTGATCTTTGCACTTACCCAAAAAAAAAAATGATTGATCTTTGCTACAAGTTACACTTATTATTTGCATTTGTTACAATATTCCCACAAAATCATGATGCTAACCCATGAAATGTGAAAACTCAACAAGAACATGCAAGACATGCGTGTGTTTATACAGTTTTTGGATCTTGAATTTGTCACCAGAAATGAAGACGGACACTATTTATATGAATAATCAAACATAAACTGAAAATCCATTTACAAATGTATTTTTGTTTTTTTTCGTAATATTCTTCACCCAACAAAAAAGAAAAAATTATCCTTTTAGCTCACTCTCTTTCCTTTTCCTTCAAATCAACTACAAGGAAAGGGGGGAAATACCGAATTTGAAAAACAGAGGATGACAATGAGGGCATATTCGCTTTGCTTGGGAGTTGGATTGGTCCACATCAACTAATTAAGATTAAAGAAAAAATGTTTTATTTAATCTAGACCGTTCGTCGGTGAGTGAATTTGCAGATTTCAACCCATCTCCTAAACATTAGGGCATCGTTTGTTTGCAAGATTATTTCCGGTGGATTGGACTTAGCATCCGTGGGGTCCGCATCCGTGGGGTCCACTCATGAAATGTTTGGTTTGCTGAATTTTCTGTGGATACCGAATTGATAACGAAGGATTTTGGGAGACAAAGAAACCCTAGGAGGCCAATAAGCAATCGGAGACGGGGGATTAGGGGTAAATTTACAAATTTACCCCCTTTCGTATGACCCGAGCAAACCGCAGATCTCCATTATCTCTCTCTGTTTTCTCTCTCTCTATGCATACAAAGGAGATGTCGGACGGTGAGGAAAAGTTTGAGCTGCTCCGTTGCAGCAACAGAGAGTGAAATTAGAAACCCTGGAGAGAGACCAGAAATCAAGAGTCGACAATGGTGATCGTCTCAACCGCGACGATAAGATAGGGTTTTGGAGGGTGAATTTGTAATGGTTCTGATCAGAGCAAGTCGACGGGAAGGAAAGGTCGGCGGACAAATCGACGCCATGAATCGATGGGCACAAGATTGAAGAGATAGAGAAAGAGAGATATTGTTTCGGGCTTTCACCTCAGCAGACACCTTGAACTGCAATGGGGATTAGGAACGCCAGCTGCGTTGTAAAACTTCGGATGACGATGATTTCGAGACATAGACCAGGAGTGATACTTGTGGAGAAGAATTCCAATCGAGACCGGCACAAGAAATTCTAAGAAATGCATCTCTAGGGCAGGGCATCCATCTTTTTCACTTCAAATGCTTGCAATTTCTCATAACCACAATACTAATTGACCGGCCAACAAATCAAAATATTCTAAACAAGAAAACTAGTAAACTGATTATGTTCCTCTGTATCATCATTAATTAATTTTAAATGAGCAAAACGTTGCCATTTTTTTTTTTTTGAGGCATAAGATTTAATTTTATTGTAAGGTTAATAAAGTCATTTCATAAACTTATTCTATTATTTATATCTTTCTTTTTTATACACAACAAACACAATATTACTTATTTTCTATTATATTATAATATTACTTATCCCCTATCATATTATAATATTACTCATCTTTCATCCATCATATTACGGTACTACTAATCCTATAATATTATTTATTCTTCATTTTCTATACTGACAAACAAACGTAGTCTAAGTGATCTTTGGTTCCCTTGTCTATTTATTATTTTTTGTGTTTAATTTTTATTTTTTAGTTTTAAAGATTGTTTGATTAATTAAAGAGTACGATAAAAATATAAAAATTTAATACAAAAATAATGTGTGATAAAATTTAATTAAAAAATATAAAAAATAAAAATTAATAAACTTTAATTAATTTTAACCCATCAAACACTTTTAAATTCATATTCTAAGAACACCGGCGACATACCAGTTCAATATTTTCTATTTCTATATGTTTAGGGAGAAAAATATCTAAAATAATTTTTGATCTTTTTGCATTATATATATAAATCTGTATTTCATTTAATAAAACAGCTTTTGGAAATATGACTTTTTTTGGTGTTCCAAAAAATCGCAAAATAAAAAATATCTTCGGATAACAAATAGACCCTTGCTCTGGAAACAAAAACAAAAATAGATAAAATCATAATTGTGGCATTTTAATAGAAGTTACAAACCAAATCACAAAAAATAAAAACAATCACATCTAAAAATGTCAACATAAAATATCTAAATTAAAAAAAAAAAAAAATACACTACTGACCTTTCCAGAGCTGAGAGTTTTTGCAGCGGATGGAATAGATTTCTGGGTCGCCATGGATTTAACAAGAAGAGTTGGGAGATTAACAGTGTGCTGCTCTCTTATAGCTCTGCCTCTTCCTCTCTCTGGCGAGGAATGAATCAGTGGGACTCCTCTGCTACAGCACCACCCCATGCCTTCCATCTCTGTGTCTTTGTGTCTGTGTGTCTGAATTGAGGGTCTCAATATCAGCCTCATCAATGAGCGATGGATTGAAAAGAGAAGCTGGAGGATTGAATTTAGTGTCTCTTTGCCCACGTGTCATCACATGTTTGGCTACTTCCCTCTAAATCCTTTTACTTTCTTTTCCTTTTTTTTTCTCCCTCTTATATTGACGGCTAAGGGTGCTCCCAATTCGTCTAACCGGACATGATCCAAAATAAATAAATAAATAAATAGATCAAGTCAATTTTTATTTTTTAAACCAAAACTAAGTCGTTATAAGCAGTTAACAATTCAAGAGTTAACCGCTCGAATTACTCCGATTATATATTTTTACCATTTATTTATAAAATAATTATTAACTTATAACTAATTAATTATATATTTAAGAGTATAAAAATAATTAAAAGTAAAATATAATTTGATAATAATAATAATAAATTAATATGATATATTAATATATAATATATTAAAAAATTATATAATATATTAATATATAATAAATATATATTATATAATTTATATTAATAATAAAATTTGACCGGTTAACTGAATGAACGGTTAATGCATATTGAAAACCGAAAACTGAAACCGAAAACCGAAAATTTAAAAAAGAAAACGAAATCGAAATCGTCAGCTTGCTTAACTGTATTTTTCAATTCGATTTGTTCAGTTCAGTTCATTTTTTTGATTTATTAATTTTTTATGCTCACCCCTACTCATGACCCTAAATTTTACAGTGATGTTTGATTTTGAAAAAATAAAAATAAAATAAAATAAAAGTCTGTAAAAGAAATTTAAATAAATTAATAAAAGTTAATTTTTTTTTAAATCTTAAGGTCATAGAAACCTTTTATTGTAAGATTTTTTTTTTTTTGTAAAAGAAAACTCGTGGCTTGTTATGGAACATCTTCCAAGGAAATTACTCTTGGCTGGATTCATTCCTAAATTAGGAAGGGAGAAAACAAATTCAAGCAAGAATAGAAAAAAAAAGTTATGCTTTACTTTTTATTTTATTTTATTATTTTTACTATTCTTTACTTTAAAAATTGGAGGAGTTTTCTTGGCATTATTTGAGTGGAAATAAAATTGATTAGTAGCCAAACCTTTTGATAAAGTTAATACAAACTCACCGATCTAAAGGAAATTCTAGTAAACCTTTTATATGCCTTTTCCTTCGTCAAGAAAAAAACAGATTAATTGTTGACATAGTTGGATTGAGTAAACTCTACTAGTTATGGAACTGATTAACTCTATTATTGAAGTTTAACCAAGTTTACCGCTACGGTTTTCTATTCAACTAGTTGGATTTGTAACTCAGTTGACAATTTAAAATCAATTTAGAATTTTAAACTGTTTTATTAAAAAATCAGTCAGTTGGATTAATAAATAATATGTGTACATATATTAAACTTGACACATTCGCACTTCATACCGAATTTTGCATTAGTCCTTTTACGTTTAATGGTGACAATCAATCTCTTATATTTTCGATTTTATCAAATTTATTGACAAAAATTGTTACGTGTTTGTCATATATAATGGATACGTGACATTTTTTGTCACATTTTCTTGACAATTATTAGTAAAGGGGTTATATTTGAAACTTAATGAGAGGTAGAAGGGGTTAATTCTTATTGATAAGGTTTACCCGACCGATCTCTTACAACCGACCGACCCTAACTAGGTTGACCCGAGCGGCCGTCATACGGTTTGGAAATCTGATATAGCCTGCCAACGACAATGACCGACCGATCTATCTGGTCCTGCCTAATGAGACAAAGACGCTCGTGTGCCACACGTACCACCCCTCTTTGACTCTATCCATGATACCCGCTAATGATCGCTGTGAGAGGCGTTGCCTGCCCACTAACAGCACAAACCACTAACAGTACTGCCTGCTGGCGGTTCTGACGACTGGCCAGGGAATATCGGTGCGGGATCTTGTAGCACACGTGGCATGATACGAATGGATAAGAACCTTGATTCCATGCAACCATTCAAGGTATCTTTTTCTATAAATAAAGTGGCATCTAGGGCTCAGTTACACACAACTCTTGCATTACTGTTACTCTGCCGAAATACTCTCTGAATCTTTTGGGTAACTTAAGCATCGGAAACTCCTTGGTAGGCACCACACCGGTGTGCAGACAGCATTCTCAGGCGACCCAGACGTGTTTCGGACCACTTAGTGCTCATCCGGATTTGCTGAGTTATCAGTTGGCGCCGTCTGTGGGAACGAAGGTTTCCTCATCGATTTTATGGTCTGAACTAGATCCGGCGTGAACACCCACCAACATTCTCAACCAACAGTCGACATGGAGAACCAGAATGACGAAAGGGTTAATGCTGTGGGGAGACAAATGCAGGAAATGATGGGGGTCATACAGACCCTCATCGCTCAAAACCAGGCGTTGCTGCTACAAATTAACTCTGCACTCCCCGCTGCGATTTCGTTCCCAGCTGCCCCGCCGGGGAACAAGGCACATAATGGAGGTGTCGTTGACCACAATGGAGGAACCAACGGGGCCCCTGCTAGGGCTGGAACTGGAGTTGCTCCCGCAGGAGTTGGAGCCGGATTCACCGAAGCCCCACAAGTCCAGGGGGTTGGAGTTGTGGGAGAAAATGACCTCCCGGAGGAGTCACGGAGAAGAGAAAGGACTGTGGGGGCGGGAGGCTTTCCCGGAGGCCAAGCTGAAGGATCAAGGGTAGAAGCTGCAAGCATTAACCCATGGCAGGAACAGTTTAGGGCCATGCAGGCCTAAATGGACGGAGTTCTAGCAGCTGTCAAGGCGCCCAACACCGTGGAGAATTTGTTGGGCAACACTGATTCTCCATTCACTCCTACAATAATGGCTTGTCCTCTCCCAGTGAAGATCAAGATACCAACGCTGGACTCATTCGATGGGTCGCGGGACCCATTGGATCATCTAGAGACTTATAAAGCACTGATACTCATCCACGCCTATCCAGATGAAATAATGTGTAGGGTGTTCCCCGCCATCCTCAAAGGAGCTACCGGGATGTGGTTTTCAAAGATTAAGCCGGGCTCCGTGGCTAGTTTCTCTGAGCTTAGCAAGCTCTTTGTGAGCCATTTCATCGGCGACCAAAAGCAGAAGTGACCTGCCACTCACCTTCTCACTCTCAGGCAAGAGAGGGAGGAATCCTTGAGGGATTACGTTGGGCGATTCAACAAAGAGGCCCTCAAAGTCGATGAAGCAGACGAGAAGGTGATCCTCACTGTTTTTATGAGTGGGCTTAGGTCGCCCTGATTCATGACATCTATGGTAAAGAAACCGATGTCAGGTTTGGTAGAGCTCATGTTTCGAGCTCAAAAGTATATCAACGTGGAGGATGCAATGAAGGCCAAGAAAGACACTGACGGGGCCTCTGGATCAAGGACTAAAAAGAAGAGGCACAACGCCCCAAATAACACCAGGGGCGGTAGAGATCCTAAGAATAGGAGGATCGATATCAGGCCGGACAGAGGGTCGCGGATGTTTGACAACCGACGATACGACGATCGACGAGACTTCACTCTGCTGAATACCAGCTTAATGAACGTGCTCTTCGAAATCAGGAACGATCGAGATTTTAAGTGGCCAGAGCTCTTGAAAACCCCACCAGGGAGACGATTCCAGCACAAATACTGCCATTATCACCGGGACCATGGCCATAACACTGAAGAATTCTATGACCTCAAAAGGAGGGTAGAGGAGCTCGTGTGCCAGGGTAGACTCGGGAGGTTTCTACTTGGCAGAAACAACAGAAAGCCCGAAGGAAGAGTGCCTGATCGGCGGAGCCCAAGAAGGGGAGCACCAGAAAGGCGAAGTCCCGACCCAGCTAGACAAAACCAAAACCCGATCGGGGAGGTAAGGGTCATCTCGGGTGGCTTTGCCTCAGGAAGAGAATCCTCCTCTGCTCGGAGGAGATATGCTCGGGAATAGAACACCTCGAGAGAAGTACATGTTGCTGATCGCCTGAACAAAAAAGTAAAGACCGAGTCTCGATCGATCTCCTTCATGGAGGATGAGGTAAACGAGATCCCCCAACCTCATGATGACCCCCTTGTTGTTTCAGCCATAATCGCCAACTTCAAGACTTGGAGAATCCTTGTCGACAGTAGGAGTTCGGCGGACATCCTTTACTAGGGAGCGTTCGAAAAAATGAGGATCGGTCGGGAAGGGTTGCAACCGGTGTCCTCTCCTTTGATCGCTTTTACCGGAGACCGGGTAGTGCTGCTCGGCTCAGTAGCATTGCTGGTCACCCTCGGAGAAAAACCCCACCAAGTGACAAAGATGATAAACTTCTTGGTGGTGGACTGCCCTTCAACTTATAACGTGATCCTCGGAAGGACAGCACTAAATGCATTCTGAGTGGTCACATCCACTTACCTTCTCCGCATCAAGTTCTCGACCGAAGCTGGGGTCGGATGTGTCAAAGGTGACCAGAAGGTGGCTCGTGAATGTTATGTGTTGTCCCTGAAGGAAGAAGCTCCCAGGGAGGCCTTGGTGATCGACGGGCTAGAAGTCCGGGATGAAGAAAAAATAAAGAGAGGAGAGCCAGAAAGGGAGATAGAAGACTTAGAGGTCGACTCTCCCGGTTAGGAAAGAGCTGTAAAGGTGGGCTCAGAGACGCCCGAGCCTCTGAAGAAGGAAATAAAAGATTGTTTGCTGAATAACTTGGATGCTTTCGCTTGGTCCCACGAAGACATACTAGGAATAAGCACGGGTATGATTGCTCATCACCTCAACATTTTTCCGGCTGCTCGGCCAATAAAGTAGAAAAGGAGGATCTTCTGCTCGGAAAGAAATGACGCAATAGCCGAGGAAGTCGACAAGCTAATAAAAGCGAAATTCATTTGCGAGGTTCATTACCCCACTTAGCTGTCCAACGTGGTAATGGTCAAGAAGTCCAACGGTAGGTGACGGATGTGCGTCGACTTCATTAACTTGAATAAAGCTTGTCCAAAGGATAGCTTCCCCCTGCCATCTATCGATTTGCTGGTTGATTCAATGGCCAACCATGACATGTTATCCTTCATGGATGCATTTTCAGGATACAACCAAATAAAGATGGCCGAGCACGACCAAGAACAAACAGTCTTCGTCACTGATCGAGGACTGTACTGTTATAATGTCATGCCTTTTGGGCTAAAGATGCAGGAGCAACTTATCAGCCACTCATGAACAAAATGTTCAGAGGCCAGGTTAGGCGAAACGTGGAGGTTTACGTAGATGACATACTGGTTAAGAGTAATAAGGCGAAGTCACATGTGGCCGATCTGCAAGAGACCTTCGACACCTTAAAGAAGTACAGAATGAAGTTGAATCCTGCAAAGTGTGCATTTGGAGTGGCATCTGGCAAATTCCTTGGGTTTATGGTCTCTAGCCGAGGGATAGAGGCCAATCCAGGAAAAGTTAGGGCAATAATGGAGATGCAACCACCTCGAAGTATAAAAGAAGTTCAGAAACTCGTTGGCAGGGTGGCTGCATTAAACAGATTTATTTCTAAATCAACCAATAAATGCCACCCATTCTTCAAGGTGTTGCGAAAGGCATTCGAATAGACGGCCGAATATGAAGAAGCTTTCGAGCAACTTAAGCAGTATCTCGGGTCTGTCCCACTGCTCAGTCGGACCACCCCGGGAGAAAAATTGTTCCTTTATCTCGCTGTTTCATCCACGGCTATGAGCTCGACATTAGTTCAGGAGAAGGACGAAATTCAGAAGCCGGTCTATTATACGAGCAAGGCCCTCCGAGGAGCAGAAGAAAGATACCCTAAGATGGAGTTGTTGGCTTTTGCCCTTGTCACTGCGGCACGACGACTGAGAGCGTACTTCCAAGCCCATACCATCGTGGTGCTCACAGACCAACCTCTCAAGAACGTGCTCCACAAGCCCGAAACATCTAGAAAACTTATGAAGTAGTCGGTCGAGGTCAGCCAATTTGACATTCAGTACCAGCCGAGAATAGCAGCCAAGAGCATCCAGACCCAGAGGAAGGCAGTGATGAACTCTGGACGCTGAATATGGATGGCTCGTGAACAAACAAATTCAGCGGTGCCAGAATAATTCTTGTGTCTCCTGAAGGCCACAGATTTAAATATTCTTTACGGTTCAAATTCTCCGCCACCAATAATGTAGCAGAATATGAGGCCATTCTCGCTGGTTTTCAAATGGCCAAGAGAATGAGGGCAGAATGAATAAAAGTGCTCAGCGACTCCCAATTGGTGGTCGAACAAGTTCAAGAAGAATATGAAGCTAGGGAGGAGCGTATGGCCAAATACTGTGAAAAGGCAAGGAGTTTGTCCAGGAAGTTTTCCAAGTTCTAACTTCAACAAGTTCCAAGAGTCAGAATGAGGAGGCTGACCGCCGAGCGAGGATTGCTTCCTCAGGGGAAGATTGTCCAGACGTACCGATGGAGATACTTGACCGACCGACCATCCATTCCCTAGAGGTGAACCAAGTCCATGAAAAAGTCGAATAGGCCAGACCGATCAGAGCATATTTAGAGGATGGCATTCTGCCAGACAACAAGAATGAAGCCCGAAGAATTCAGTGCAGATCGAGTAGATACTTGATCATGGATAATATCCTTTACAAAAGAGGAAATAACTCCCCATTGTTTCGGTGCTTGAATGAGCGAGAGACTGACTATGTTATGAGAGAAATCCATGAAGAGGTCTGCGGCAACCATTTAGGAAGCACAACGTTGGCTGGCAAGATCTTAAGGGCAAGTTATTATTAGCCCACCTTGGAGAAGGATACCCAGGATTTTGCCAAAAAGTGTGACAAATGCCATAGATTTTCTAATGTTCCCAGATAACTGGCCCAAGAGTTAACGCCTATTCAGAGCCCCTGGTCATTTGCGCAGTGGGGGATAGACATCGTTGGCCCACTTCTTCCTGGAAAAGGACAGAGAAAGTTTGCAGTGGTGACCATTGACTATTTCACGAAGTGGGCTCAAACCAAGGCGCTCCCGAGCATTACAGAACAGAACATGAGGAAGTTTCTCTGGCAGAACATTGTCTATCGATTTGGTATCCCCAAGGTGGTAATCACGGATAACGGTAAACAGTTCGAGGGAAGACAATTCAATGAACTCTGCGATGAGTTAGGGATTAGTCATCACTACTCCTCACCGGAACACGCTCAAGCCAACGGACAAGTTGAAGTTACCAACAGATCTCTCCTCAAAGTTATCAAAATAAAACTGGACAAAGGAAAAAGACTCTGGGCGGATGAGCTCCCAAACATCCTTTGGGCCTACAGGACAACAGAGAGAACGCCAACAGGACAGACTCCTTTCTCCCTCACCTACAGAGCCGAAGCTGTAATCCCAGTAGAGGTCGAGCTTCCTAGCCATAGGACGCTAAACTTCAACCTAGATCAGAATGAGGAACTAATGGAGGAAAAAGTAGATCTACTGAGGGAGAGAAGGTTACAAGCAGCAATTCGAATGGCTTCCTATCAACAGAGGATGCGTCAGTACCACAACTCAAGGGCGCGCCCGAGGAATTTCAGCATTGGAGATTTGGTGCTGAAACGAGTCAACCAGTCCACAAAATATCCACAAGAAGGTAAGCTCAGTCCAAACTGGGAAGGGCCTTACCAAGTACTAGGCTTTACTAGAAGGGGAATATACCGACTAAAGGCACTCGGGGGCAAAGAACTACCACATCCTTAGCACGCTGAGCAACTCAGGAGATACTATGTTTAAAATTTGATTTTCTGGATTGTTATTATTATCCTGTTTTTGTAAATCATTGCTCATCATTAATTGTACTCTTTGATTGAGCAAGACTCAAACATTCTCTCTTTTTTTGGAAATTCAACTGTGTTTTACGATTCGACGCTAAAGGAACCTGGTTATGCATACATTCGACTGAAAATCCTACTACAGCAATCTCTCGTTGATGATTCTACAGCAAATACTACTCTGTTAATTCTACTTCAACAAATTGGTCCAAGTGACCAGAGGCTCAAGAAGCCAAAGGCTCACGAAGCCTAAGCCATACAGGGCAAGTCTACATAAGAAAGCGACACTAAGGGGAGCGTAAGTCCCATAGGGCAGCATACTCCCGAGCATGTGATATCTACTATTCCAATTGACAAAGCGACCAAGCATGGTTGACCATATCAACCAATCGACAAAGCGACAAGGCAAGGTCGACCGATCGACAAAGCGACCAGGCAAGGTCAGCCAGATCGACTGATCGACAAAAATGACTAAATGACTAAGCAAAGTCGGCCATATCAACTGATCAGACTAAGCGATAAAGTGATGGCCTTGAATAATAAGGTAACCATAAGTTTGGTGATATACCAACCTAATCAAGACAATTCCGTTGGACGGTTATTTTAGACAAGTTCACATTCGTTCATTTTTTAACTTTTATCTATACCAACTCAGTCAACTCCAAAGGCTGAGTTCGTTAAGCAAATTTTAAATGGATGGTCCGAGCTGGCCCCAAATAAGGTAATAACCTCAGCCAGTAAGGCCAAGCTGCAAACTATGATTACTTTTGTAGCTGATTTAAGTAACTTAGCCATGAAATATTAAAGAAATACAAACAAAACAGAAAAGTTAAACAGTAAGATAGCAAGGAGGGCGTTCCATTACTTTAACACTTCCTCAAAGTTTCCTTTTACAAAGCCTCTTACAAAAAAAAAAAAAAAAGGAGCAAACAAAGAAAAAATCAACTTTCTGCAACAAAGAGGGAGGTGGCACCCAATGAGCAGCCTAATTCTCTACAACACCTTCATTGCCTTGAATACCGATATGGGAACCTTCTCTACCCGCTCCCTGATCGGCTCCGGTGTCTTCGGTCTGCTCGACCCCAATGTTCTCGATCTGTTCATCTTGATTAGCTTGATCAGCTTGATTGGCCTGATCAGTTTGCACTTCTACTCGATTAGCAGCATACTCAATTAGCAGCAGCTTGGTCCTTGCTAAGTTTGATGACAGACAAGTCCAACTCGGGATGTGCAACCGAGAACTTAGCCTTGGCGTGTTCAAAACCTTCCATAAAGACCAGCATGAGCACAGCCTGGTAGCCGTCACTTGACTTATAGTTCTCGATCGCCTAGTCTTCAGCATCCTCGAACTGGTCCTTGAGCTCATCATTTTTCCTTTTAAGCTCGGCGATCTCGCTTTCGGCAACTTCAAGCCTAGCCTTCACGGATTTATATTACGACCAAATGGTGGCACACTCAATCTTCAGCGTCTTGTTCTCCGCATGCACCTCCATCTTCTTCTTCTTCATCATTTCGTCCCTCTCGACCCTGGCGATGAGCTCGTTGTCACGCGCCTTAGCAAGATCAGTAAGAGTATTCTTCAAGTTCGCACGATCATCCGCCAGGGCCTTTTCAGTATTGGCCAGCCTCTTGAAGGTGGCGTACGACCTTGCAACCACCTGGAAAAAAAAAAAAAAAAAAAAAAAAAAAAAAAAAAAAAAAAGAAAAAGAAAAGAGGAACTTCTTTGAGGTCACAGATAGGTAATGCAAAGAATGAACAAAAAAGAGAACTGGAGTTAGGATACTTTACCTTAAAAACATCGTGGTTCAGTGCCTGTACCATTTCGATGCTGGGAGTTCCCCGCAGATAAGAAAAATCCTCATTGGCTAGAACTGCATTCATCTTCAGCCAAGCAGTGGTGCTGCTCGACAGAGGAGAGCCTTGGGAGGACCCCCTTATTTATGAGGCCGGGCCAGCTTCCATGGCTCTGGCGGCGGGGGAGCGACTAATCCAACCGCTTGCAAGGGCGGCGCTGGAGGGGCCAGGGGGCCTCTTTCTTGACTGACCTCGACATGGGAGGTGGAGTCTTTGATTTGATCGTTCGAGCCTTTTTCTTTGGTGGCTCCTTCGAAGTTTGCTCTGTTGGATCGCCAGCTCGATCAAGGAAGGAAAGGTTGAATATGGGCATATCCTCAGACTCGGACTCGAACTTTTTATCTACAAGATTAAGAATTGGCTTGTTTTCCCAAGTTTTGCTCGGTCGGCCTCTTTGCTCTTCTTATCGGTCAGAATCTGCCATGATAATCATAAACATCGTTAAGCTGCTGTAAAAGCATAATATTTAGTAAAAAATAAAAAAAAACTCACTCCGCTCACGTTCGGCTGCAAGGGCAAAGGCATTTGGTTCTGGACCGAGCAACAATTGAGTAAGGTGCTCTACTGTGATCAAATACTTTGCTTGGCGAACGTCGTGTTTCTTTGCTTTCCGAAGCAGATCATTTCCCTCAGCAGAGAAAGCCGGTTGCTTTGGAGCTAGGAATATGTTAAATAGAGGCGTTAGTTGCTATAGACCTAAAGGCAGAGTAGTCAAACTACAAAAAGAGAGCACCTAAGCGTACCCTACACAGCCGGCCAACCCCAAGAACGGGGAACTTGAATTTTCCTATCTGAGGCATCCTCCCAATCTTGGAATTCCCAGCTAGACCCTCGAACAAAGAAATATTTGTCTTTCCAACCTTTGTTGGAAGTGGGAAGATCGGTGACAAAGTTGAACTCTGGCTTCCTAGCCGAAATGTACCACCAGCTGGACCTACACTCTATGATCTTATAGAAATGAAGGAATTTGTCCACTGTTAGCTCATTTTTAGTAGCGTGTTCCCAGAACATGTACGCTTTGATCATGATCCTCTAGCCGTTCGAAGTGATCTGACCTATGGTTAGCCCTAGATAGGCGAGGACCCCTCGAACGAATGCAGGGAGGGGAAATCTGAGACCGTCGAGCAACGCCGCCTCGTACACAGTAATCTCACCATGACCGGGAGAACAGGCAGAGTCTTCCCTCACAGGGATTGTGACATGAATATTGTTAGAGAATGGGAACTCCCGTATTATGTCTGACACTCTCTTAGGGGTAATAGTGGACCTGATTCCCTCGGCTTCAAAACCTGTACTGCTCGATCCTCCCTTCTTAGATTCCTTTGCCTTACCCTTGCCTTTGCCTCCCTCAGCCACTCCCATCTCGAACGCATCAACGATACGCCCGTTGGTAACTTCTTGCCGCCCACTTGTACTGGGGGTCCTTAGGATTCTCCGGCGATGGAAAACGAGTCCGTCTAGGTCAGACTCCCCACTATAATCGGAATGGGACTTTTCTATCCTAGCCATTAAAGCGGAAGGGATAATTCTTCTAACCTTGTAAGAGTAAAATGTGAAAATCACAGCCCCAACCACATTCCTAACCAACCTAGGGTTTCTCAAAAACTTTACTAGCTCTGGTAGAGTCCTCTGGTTCTCGTAGTAATATGCATAGCGGTTGAGAAGCCAAAACAAAAAATAAAAATGAAGAAGAGAGGAAGCCAATTTGAAAAATCTAGAAAAAATGAAGCTCTTACCAGAGTAACAGAGTTGTGTAGTGGAAGAAGATGCCGAAAAATTCAGGAGCTTGAGGCGACAACGGACTCCTTTTAGTAACCCAAGAATTTGAAACCCTTCCATCTTTTTAGAGCAATTTTTGAAATCGACGGCTCAGATTGCGTACTAAAAACCAATCTAATGGTCTAAAACGGTCTAGAACTCCCAATGATTCCGTTGTCAGCCCTTAACCAATGATACTGCCGGCACATGGTGCGAAGGCGAAACGGCTGTGCTTCTCCATTTAACTCTCACCTGCCACCTCACATTAAATGCGCGTCATGTATATTCATATAAGTATATGCGCGCGCAGGTAAGTACTTGTCTTTACAACTTTAATAAATTCCCTTTGTCTCTTCACTCTATCAGAACAGTTCCCGCTGGAAACTGAGGGAATCGGGGACATCTGACCGTAATAACCTAACCATCGGAACTTAATTAGACGTCTCATGATCCCACTGATAAGGGCATCCAGGCAAGATCGTGTAATCGAGCAAACACCTGAAGTGACGGATTGACAATTTGTACTTAAAACGCTTATCTGATTCCTTTCGATCGCATTCTGTAACCAAAGGAATCAAGTGCATTTGATAAGGTGTACCCGACTGATCTTTTACAGCCGACCGACCCTAACTAGGTCGACCCGAGCGGCCGTCATATGGTCTAGAAATCCAATCTAGCCTGCCAACAACAATGACCGACCGATCTAGCTGGTCCTACCTAATGAGACAAAGACACTCGCGTGCTATATGTACCATCTCTCTCTGATTTTTTCCATGATATCTGCTGATAACCACTGTGAGAGGCATTGCCTGCCCACTAACAACACGACCTACTAATAGTACTGCTTGTTGGCGGTTCTAACGACTCGCCAGGGAATATCGGTGTAGGATCTTATAGCACACGTGGCAAGATACAAATGGATAAAAACCTTGATTCCATACAACCATTCAAGGTATCTTCTTCTATAAATAAGATGGCATCTAGGGCTTAGGTACACACAACTCTTGCATTACTGTTACTCTGCCGAAATACTCTCTGAATCTTTTAGGTAACTTAAGCATCGGAGACTCCTTGGCAGGCACTACACCGGTGTGCAGACAGCATTCTCAGGCGACCCGGACGTGTTTCGGACCACCCAGTGCTCATCCGGATTTGCTGAGTTATCACTTACTATATGTTAAAATTGTAGAGATAAAACTGAACTTCGGTGTAAAGCATAAGTGTGCATAATATAATTTATCATATTTTTGATAATATTTTTTTACAAAAATGAAACAATGTCGTCTTAGTCTAGTTGAGCTAATAATCAAACTCTTACACTTTCAACCATGTTTAATTTTGGCCCTTTTATAAAATTTATTGATAGAAAATGCTATATGCTGATCATATATAATAAACACATGATATTTTCATCACATTTTCTTAACAGTTATTAGTAGAGGAGTTATATTCAAACCTAACCATAAATATAAGGGGTTAACTATTATAATTAAAAGTGGTAAGACTAAATTGAGTAAAGTGTAATTTTCATATTTATTATAATACCTTGAACTTTTCAAGTGAATGTACATAGAGTATTTGATGTGTTTTGTACCTAACTTGTAATCTAAGATAGGGAATCTTCCT
>JAVXUM010000017.1:21244284-21259849 GCA_035590655.1 Pouteria glomerata | reverse complement strand
GTGCAACAATTCATATGGTTTCTTTTTCTTATTCTTTTTTCTTTCCTTTTGCTCTGTTTTTTTCCATTATGAAAAAAGAACAAAAAAATAAAAATTTCAATGTAGGTAAGTAAAGACCTTATTTTTTGTGAGATTATTTTTGGTTAAATTGCTCATGAAAAAATAATAATTTTTAGATAGTGTTCCGAGAGTTTTTTTTATATTTATAATATTTCAATATCCAAATTAAAATTTAGTTGTAACACCTGTTATTTTATTTTGATAATTTATTTAAAATTTCTGGCTAATTAAATATTTAAACCTGAGGTTGGGTCTAAATGATTGGGTTTATTTTATTGTTCTTAAGCCAAGTTTCGTCCAGAGTTGTATTAGGTTGGACAACTAAACTAATGGCCCAGCTTTATTTTTCTTTTTTTTTTTTTTCATTTTTTCTCTTATTTTCCTTTGACCTTTCCAAAACTCAGCCACATGGGACAAAAAGAGATCAAAAAGAGGAGAGAAAAAGTTGAGTTTAGAGAGAAAGACTGACGGATTGGGGGAGTGTTCAAGGCCGTGATTTTGTGGTGGTGATTGTTTTTGGTGATTTGGCTTGGGGCTGGAGAAATCGTCTTTGGAAGGTTGGGAGCTCGACTCAGTTTTCTTTATTTTTCTCTTGCTTTGTTCAGATTCGAGGTAAGTGGGACTTACATATATATTTATATGGGTTTTTAGTATAATTTTGATATATTATTTGCATGGTTTGGATGAGTATTAACTAATTTGTGGGGATGTGTAAATATGTATATATTATTGTGCATATATATGCAAATATATTGAAATCTTGCATTATTTTGAATTATTGTTGAAATAAATATTAGATAAACATGTTATGGAGATGATTGTATGGTTATATATGATTATTTGTTGAGATTGGGACATGCATGGAGGATTTAGGGTGTTTGTGGTTTAAGCTCAGGGTTTAAACATACCCTGAAACAGTTTCTGGGCCCTGCGTTTCAGACATAGGTCCAAACAGTAGCTGCCCTAGGACACGAGTCTAGATAGTAGCTACCCTTGGGACAAGAATTCCAAAGACAAAATAGGATTTTTTGAAAAATGTAATTTTTAAGATTTTAAAAACATCTTTGTTGCCTAGAACAAATAGTTATTGATTTCTAAAGATTAAATGAACACCAAATCATTCTCAAGCTTAATAAGAATACATTTTTATATTAAGCTGACATTTATTTACATGATAAACATATCACGTACATTAGGCTGGGGTTTCATCTTCTGATTTAATATTGTGATTATTGATTGATTGAGAGTGCTATGTTTATATTATTAACGTACCGAGACATGAGTTATATATATAAACGAGATCCTTGATTTTGAGAAAAATGATAAAATAAAATTTTAAAAATACCAGATAATCCCAGTCGATATATATGACTATAGCTTTGCAATCATTGAAGTTTAGATATTAATATTGAGATGATATAGTAAGCGATTTTCTCTGAACTATAGCCGGATCCTACTTGAGTTAACTGACTAAAAGTATAACGTGGTTCCCTAGCAAAAAGAGGTAGGGAATGTGACTCAATTCTTCTGAGTCTTACGCTTGAGGGTGTAACTCAATTTTGCACTTGTGATAAATATTGAGATATATACTCGTTGTAAGTGTAAACAGTGTGATGGCTCCATATGTTTTGCTAATTATCACCCATCCTATGATAAGACTAGGAGTAGATGAAAATTAAAAAATATACATTGATGTTACATTCCATCATTATCCATTATATAAGATTGTATAGGTTATTGTCATGCATTCATATTCTGAGGTTGTTAATTATAATAATGTTTAATATGTGATTTATTGATAAAGAGTTGAGTTGTGGACATTAAATAATTAAAATAGGAACTACGATGTCCTGATTCTTGAGGTGAAATACATAGGTAGCTTACGCTAGTAGCCTAAGTTTGGTCTTAATTATGGATAATAATATCTATATTTATTCTTTCTAATTACGATGACTTCATATTCCCATGCCGTTCGTCCCAGACTACAAAGTTAGGGGTATGACAATAACACCCAATATTCTAACATTTAAACTAAATTTGAACACCTAATTAAATTATCTAATTATAGCATTTAAACTAATTCTTCACTCAAAATTTTAAACATGCCCACCTTATTCTAGCATTGCAAAATTTTAGACAATTTTCAATGCACTGGTAAGCCCTCCTTATAAGCATGGAAAACCTTTCTCTATGGAGTGAAACTTTGAATGAAGCATTAATTAGAAGCAAAGGTCATCAACATATAACGATATTTTTAGAATGTTCTCACAAATGCAAATGCAGAAAATTTTAAAGTAGCCACTCCAACTAATTTTCGCCAAAATTCCCGAATACGCCTAAGGGGTTTGCTAAAACTTTTACATTTCTTAGTCACGAGATAGTTTAAATCTTACATGCACTTGATTTCATCCTGCGGGTGCAAAACAATATCTCACAGCTAAAATTAAAAATTATGTCAGCCACCCTTCTTACGACAAATTAACTTCCCACCTCAACTATACAATAAGTCTTATTCAATTTTTTTTTTCATATATAAAGTTATTTTGTTATACACTATATCTTGTATGTTTTAGCATGTATTTAAAAAATTATATTTTTTAAATTATAAAATTTTTACATGCAACGCTTGCACCAATTACTAGTATATATATTAGTATTGATATATATACATCATGTAGCTATTCGAAAGCAGAGACTTCTAAGTAGAAAATCTTTATATTTGAGCTTGTCGTCTTATTGTATTAAAAAGCAAAAATAATGGGTTCTCTTTAATGTGAATATTCATATCATTCTCGTGCCTTTTAGCTTTCGATTTCTTTTCATTCATGCACTCGTTGGTGGGTTTTCAAATAGACTTAACATTATAAAAATGATTGATGGTGAAATTAATTGGCAAATTATCTAGATCTTCAAGCAAGTGAAATTTGTTTATGTCGATAGAACCAACCAACCAACTAGCTATTATCTTAGAATTAATTTCACGATCACAATGTCGTAAACTCAAATAATTTTTGTTTGCCACAACTTAGAGAAGTTAAATCGGTATTTGGTTTGCTTTTTGATTACGCTTGAAAAGTGTAATTACAAACTCAATAAATAAATATATTTACTTGCATTTTATTTATAAGCTGTGCCTTTTATACTATTTTTAACTTATATGTTTGTTTTCTTAAATGTAGTGATAATGATGATGTTTCTCTGCTAAATGATGAAGAAAATGGAGAAAACGAAGTAATAAAACAAAGTGGAGAAGCAACCGGAAACGAGGAATGGATTGAGACAAGACTTGGAGAAGATCATGAAAGCATTTTTCTAGAGCTGGGTCTGAACGCCTAATAGTCGGGTCCGGACGGCCGAGAGTAGCACTTACCAGAAAAGATTGAAAATATGTTGAGGATCCAAACCCTCAAGCCGACGGCCCAGACGGTCGGGCCACCAAAATTCCAAGCTTTGTGTTTTTCTTTAGAGTTTTTGTAAGGCCTATAAAAGGGAAGTCTAGGGGGTTTTCTGGGGACTTCTTTTCCGCCATTCCTAAGTATTCTAGGGTTTATTTTTTCAGTTCATCTTTAGTGAGATTTCAGGAGAATTAGGAAGTTATTTTGAAGATGTTTTGGAAAACCATTACTGCTGGTTGCTGTTCTTTATTCTTCATTTTTCTCTTACATTTTGCATATAGACGCTCGATGAAGTACGGTATTCTTGTTTATTAAAAATATATATTTTGATTCTTTATGTACTATTATTAATATTTTACGTTGTATATAAAGCCATGAATGTTTATGTGATCTCATGCATATGTAGAGTAAAGTTAGGGTTTATTATTATTTTTTTTGTTAGTTTTTGTTTCAGATTTCTTGCATGGTAGATTTAGATTATTATATTGATTTAGTTAAGAATTACTTTTATGATTTTCGGTTATTACTGAATACATTTATGTGTTCGCATACTTAGTTACCATCTAGGTTTTTCTTTGTGTGTTACCTTTTTCTTGTTCTTTCAAATTTCTAATTGCAAGTAATGTTAGGTTATGTTTTTGGAATATTGAATAATGAGTCTAGTAAGCATGTTAGGCTAAATTTTTAATTTCTTGGTTTGGTATTCCAAAGTAGGGTAAGGAAGGTTAAGTACTTTTAAAGCCCTAGGTGATATACGCATTGTGTTTACGTATGCATATACATACCTCTCTTTAGAATTGAGTTTGATTTACGAAAAAGATTTTTGGAAAAAAAAATTTTTGTTCATATTCCTTAAATCACTGAAAAAACTTTTAGGCACTTCAAATTAATTGTTTTGAAACTTTTAACGTAAACAAATTAAATTCTAAAACCACGAGTTTAATAAACGAAAACTTTCCGGTTTCATAATCTATCTGACGTGAATATGAAACTAAGTTGTGGTAGTTCAAATGTTTTAATGAAATATCTTCCAATTTTGATTTCCATTTATTTTAATAAGAAACGTGAAATCTTAATTGTGACAATAAAAGAGAGAAAAAGGTTTTTAATTACTAAGCTTTACTTCACCTGAAATATGTATACCAAATCAAGATTATTTTCTCATTATTCTATTTTTGGAGTTTCTGTTAATTGAAACTATTTTATCGAAGTCACTCCTCAAAACCCCAAATAAATTTATTTTTTAGCAATTTAGGATTAGAAAATCTAGAATTAACTTAGAAACCAAAACTTTAGGATTCTGTGTGGATTTGACCCTAGACTCATTAGGTAAAACTACACCACATACCCTTATACTTGGAGGTTGTTTTTAGACGCAATGTTTTAGATGTGGTAAAGTTTTTAGTGCCGTTGCTGGGGAATTCTATTTTAGTTTTTAGGTTATTCTAGGTTTATTTAATTTCCTTATAAAAGAAAAAAAATTCTCTTAAAATTCTTCTAGTTTCCTTCTTAAGCTCTTAGACATACAACCTTTCAAACGTCCAAATACTCCTTTAGTGTATGCGTGGTTGGGTTCATGGAGAAGACGGTAGGTTGAAACGTCCTAACTCTCTAAAGTCCTCTTCTATCGCTAAGAATCTTTCCATAGAACCTCAAATTTCAAACTCTTCTCATCAAACTTTAAAAATGGCTAACAATCAAGCTGAAAATCAAGCCGTTGTTCCTATACATTCTACGAGGGATATCTTATAACAGGATAGACATACTCTTGAATCTTGTATAGTGTGGCCAGAACCTCAAAGACCTTCGACTTCAAACCTGGCATGATACAGTTACTACCTACTTTCCATGGTATGGATTCTAAAAATCCATACGATCATCTTAGACAATTTAGGAATATTTATGTCACTATAAAGGATCAGGGATGTCCCATAGATTTTGTATTTCTGAAGCTCTTTCCATTTTCTCTAAAAGACAGCGCTGCCTGGTGGTTTGAATTCTTAACACCTAATTTCATTTACTCATGGGATGAGATACAAGAAAAATTCTTGAAAAAATTCTTTCCTCCTAATAGAACTGATGCTATTAAGCATCAGATTTTGAATTTTGCCCCACAAACTGGTGAAACCTTTTACCAGAGTTGGGAGAGGTTCAAAACCCTCTTGTATTCATGCCCACATCATGGTTTTGAAGTCTGACATCTGGCCAGCATATTCTACAGGTCTTTAACTCCCTAGTTAAAGCAATTTGTAGAAACCATGTGCAATGGGTAGTTTTATGATAAAACATTAGAGGAAGCTTATGAATATTTTGACTTTTTGGCTGAAAATGCCCAAACGTGGGATAGTTCAGGTTCTCAAACTAACATATAAGTAGCTAGTATAAACCCGAGTAGAGGTGTACACCACTTGAGCGAGGTTGATGACCTTAGGGCAAAGCTAGTGACGCTTACTAGAGAAATTGAGAGCTTAAAAGTAAAGAAGGATACACACATTATCAAATAACCTATTGCAAGTCTATATTGCATAATGTGTAATAGTCAGACTCACAAGACTGATGATGGTCCTAGTATGCCTATGTGTAGAGAATTCATACAAGGGCAACCATCTAATGAACTTTCCATAAACACCATAAACCAATTTCGACCTCCATATCATGGACCAAATCTAGTAGGAAATCCAAATGGTGAAACATATAACCCAACCTGGAGAAGTCACCCTAACTCTAGTTGGAGGAATGATGGGGCTCAGTTTTCTCAATCATATCAAGCTCCACCTGCTCCAATTCAATAAGCTCCAGTACCTAATCAGGAATTTTCTCCAAATACTAGAACAAGTTCGAATGTCTATATCCCACCAAATAAAAAGTCCATCGAAGATATCCTTCATCAATTCATGAATACACAATCTACATTGTAGGCCCAAAATAATAGAAATATGGATGAAATTAAAAGCCAATTGACAATGTTAACTCAAGCATTAAATGCTTAACCAAAACGTCAATTTCCTACTCAACCTCGTCCAAATCCCGTAGGCTAAGCTAAATAGGTAAAAGGGTCTTCTAGTATACCTGGCAATGTGGAATAGCTGCAAAATATCACTACACTTAGGAGTAGGAAAAAAATAGATAAGACCATCCATCTTAGGGATAGTGAAATGAGGGAGAAATTAGAATCTAAAAAATCAGTAGGGGAGGATAAAAAAGCCAAAAAGCAGCTTATTACCATAGATGAGGAAGAAGTAGAGAAAAAAGAGAATGAAAAGAAGGAAGGAAAAAGTAAAAAGTTGAAAGAATAGGAAACACAGGTCGTGGTTAGGGAATATATTCCTAAAGTACCTTTCCCCTAAAGATTCCTTAAGGCTAAGAAGGAAGCCCAGGTAGCTAAATTACTCGAGATATTTAAACAAGTGAAAATTAACATTCCACTCCTCGATGCAATTCAATAAGTGCCAACTTATGTAAAATTTCTAAAAGAATTGTGCACTGTAAAACGGAAGTTGAATGTCAAAGAAAAAGCATTCCTTACTAAGCAGGCAAGTACCATCTTACAATGCCGAACTCCCCCAAAGTATAAGGACCCTGGCTGTCCCACCATTTCTTGCTATATACGGAAGTACTACATCAGTAGAGCACTGCTTGACTTAAGAGCGAGTGTAAACTTGCTACCTTATTTAGTGTATGAGCAACTGGGTTTAGGAGAATTGAAACCTACCCGTGTGACTTTACAACTAGTTGATAAATCCATTAAAGTCCCATGTGGTATAATAGAGGATGTACCGGTACAGATAGAGAACTTTTACTTCCCAGTTGATTTTATCATATTGGACACTTAACCACTAACCAGTTTATCAGCTCTAGATCAAAAACCTGTAATCCTTGGACACCCATTCTTAGCCACTTCGAATGCCTTGATCAAGTATAAGAATGGCTATATGAAGATGTCATTTGGTAACATTGAATTCTAGACGAATATTTTCCATGTTACAAAATAACCAAATGAGGTGTCTGATATTCAAGAAATTAACCTAGTAGAAGACATAGTTCAAGACTATGTCGATCAAGAATTTGTAAAAGACCATTTAGAAAAGGCAATCTATTTTAATGAGGGAAACTTCAGTTCCACAACTCTAAGCACAGACATAAGGATGATGTTCGAATGGTTAAAAGTATGCCCATTAATGTCCGTTGGTAGTTGGGTTCCACCTTTTTAGGTCTTCTATCACGTCCCAGATCCGAGGATCCGAGGAGTGAGTGATAAACATGCAAATTATGGATAATTGGTTACCGCATCAGAGCATACACAATGGTCACGCAATAGGACCTACAATTATGATCTATAATCTAGCCAATCAAAATAATAATTTTTCTGGAGCATAATACCATTCACAAATATTCTAAGGGCTGATTTCATTATAACAGTATATCATAATACATTAGGGTTTTTACATTCTAAATTATCATATTTACATAATACAGGTCTCCAAAATGTATAGCATAAAAATACAGATTGGCCCAAAATATCAATTTTTCCTCCAGTTTGCAATGAAAACACCATTGGCTTCCTGTGTGGGTCTTGCATTAACATTTGTAGGGACGTAAGCACAGACGACGTGTGCTCACGCTACTCTACAATAATATATGTATAATACATGCATGGAATGCACATATACAGCATATAATATATATAAATTTAAAGCGATAAATGTAAGAAACATAAAGTAACATATAAGAAAATACAGACTACTAGAAATAAACAAATCATATATCTAATATTTCCATAATTATTCTCCAAGCATAACAAGTAAAAGTTCATATCTAAATTTCCAATAATTGTTATTTCCATTTCATAACCATTTCGCACACAATCATCGGGGAATGGCTACATAAACTAAACGTGCTTTAGGGTTATGGCTCAGGGCAACGATATGCCTCAAATGAATAAAAGTACATAGGCTAAACGTGCTTTAGGACATAGTCTAAGGCGACGATACGCCTAGTGTACGCTAAACATGTTATGGGCTACTAACCCACTGGCATGAAAACCAAACCATGCGCAAGTTCTAGGACTTTCAACCCGAGGGTATCTCAAGAGCCTTCGTATTTTACCGTACCCGACCCCGGACAACCAAACAACCAATAATTTTATTTCTTCTCTTTAAGTCCACATTTAGTTCCATATCATAAGAACATAATAAGTTCATTTGCCAATTAGGTAAAGAACTTCCATCCAACAAATGCATAACTTCCAAATCCATTCCATAAACATACTAGGCAATCAATAAACATGCTACCAATGCATTTATCAACATTTCCACTTCATTAATAAATCAATAACATCAAAATTTCAGATTTGAAATAATTAGAATTAAACCTAGGTTTAGTTCCAATTTCATGCCAAAATTATCATGGTTAGGTACCCGAAACTTAGCCAATTTTTGCAATACCAATTAGGGGTTTTTCCCACACTTTTAATACATGATTCTAAACAAAATTTCGAGCTTAAAATACTGATCAAACTCTGAAATTCCAGCACCTAGCCAGTTATGCTTTTTCTTCAATTTCTTGGTTTCTAACTCTCCAAGTTGGTATGTTTTTGCACCAAAACTTAACCAAACTTGGGAGAATTGAATTTTAGTGGAATCTAAAGAATTTAAGACTTCTAGGAACTGATTTCCAGCCCTTAAAACCTAAGATTTCCAGCCCTAAAGTTTCCCACGAAATTGTTACACTTTTAGGGTTTTTGGGTGCCAAAAAGTTAAAAATTTGTACAAATTTTTGCATACACCTTAGGAGATCAATTATATGCAAACCCTAGGGTTTCTAAAATCTCTATTTTTCAGTTCTTAAAAGGGGAAATATGCAGCTCTCCATTAACTTAGGTTTTTGGTCATTTTAGTGAACATATAGTTAGTTTAGCTAGTTTTCAATCCTTTCACAATTTCTTCTAAATTTTTCAATTCGAACCACACATATATTACACAAAACATACATATATACATATATGAAGTAGAGTAGAGTATCCCTACCGCAAGAGCTAGCCGAAAATGAGGAGAAATGAAAGGAGGAGAAATCTTGATTTCCTAGCTCCAAATTAGGGTTTTCTAGAATCCTTTCCCTAATCCTTCTACTTTTCTTGGAATTTCTTCACCAAGACAACCTTAAACGTACATGGCCCTTAAAATTACTTCATGTTCAACATGCCTTTCAATTTTTAGCTCAATTGGTCTTAATCTTCAATATTAGTTTAAGTTAGAGTTAGGAAAGCATACCTTTGTCTTCTTTAGGTTCCCTAAACTTGGTTTCCTCGTTCTCTTCTTATTCTTCTTCTTTTTTCTTCCCTTTTCATCTCTTTTCTTTTTCCTTTTCCTTTCTTTTCTTCCTTTCTTTCTCTTTTTCTCTTTGGTTTTCTATTTTTTTCTCTAGGGTGGCCGAATGGCTCCTTGAAGGTTTAAGTGTTCTTTTTAATTTTTTTAGTTCCTTCCCTCTCCTCTTTCACCCCCTGGCCCATCATCTTCCCACACATGATACTTTATTTAATTATTTAATTACACACCCAAGCTTGAGTGGGACCCACTTAATTAAATGAGTTTAACACCTAATCCTCACATGACCAAATTTGGAACTAATTACACTAACCTAGATCATCCTAGGACCCTCTAGAGTATTCAGCCAAAGGGGGTTTCTCCCAATAGATTTTGGCCTTCTTCCACCTTCTTTGACCTTTCAAACCTCCTTTCTAAATGAAAATTTCACCCTTCAACAATTTACTTGATTACCTTTAGGTCTCCAGGTCAAAATTAGGGCTAAAAAGTCAAAAATTTATGCCATTTTTTCTACTTGGCTGAATACCCCTCTATTTATCCTCCAATTCATCCTTTGAATTCTAATTATCATTTTAAACCTCTAGAATACTTTAATCCCCTTGAATTTAAGACAAAACCCTAGTATTTTCAAGTTTAAAATCACTAAAATTCACTTAACAACTCACTAGATTCAACTTAGCCAATTAGGGTTTCAAAGTCTCTAAATTTGAATCAATGTCACCTTAATTCAATTTAGGGTTTAAGAATGCTTTAATATCACCTTCTTTAAGCTAAATTCAAGTTCTAGGGAGATTTCTTAACTTGGATTTCAAGTTAGGTTCAAAACATTTCTAATGCTCTATGTACATTTATTTAGAAAATTCAAGGTATTACAGTAAACTTATAGGCAAGAGCCTAGCTCTAAGTTAACACTTATGTTGATGGTTTATGAAGACCATAAAGACCACACTCAAGTTATCTGCTTGAGCTGCCTACGTGCACTATGACGTAGATCAGGTCACTGTAGCTCACACCTATGGTTGAAGCTATGTGTTTGATGTATGCAAGAGTCTAGCTCTAAATTGGTGCCTTGCACTGGTGGCCTATAAAGACCAAGGTGATCGAACTCAAGCTACCTAGTACCTTAAAAAAGATCAGGTCTATGTAACTCTGGGAAATGTTTACACCTCGCCCAAATGTGATATGTGAGTATGTATGAAAGCGTGATTAAAATGCTATGGATGGCAACCTGATTGGCCTCAGGCATAATGAGCCTCATCATCGGCTAGTGTCAGCTAATCCTACAAGGGAATGACCGAAAAAGTCAGTGCTGTATACAGGATTAGTGTGGAAGGAGTCGCATTTCTGATATGGGATAAGGGAAAGAAAGAGCCTAACTCTAGCTATATATTAGGAGTAATCATCTTCGTATTATGAGAGCCTACTCTAAGAATAAAATGAAAGTTAGTGCCTCGCGCGTAACTTTGAAAGAGAGTTTCACTCCAGATGATAAAAGATAGTTAACACCTCGTGTTTAGCTGAGAAAAAAATCCTCACTCCAAACGAAAGAGGATAGTTATCACCTAGCGCATAAATAAGAAATTAGGCCTCACTCCATATGACAAGAAACAATAAGCGCCTGGCACATAATTGGAGAAGAAATGAAGCCTCATTCTAGATGAGAAAGAACAGTTAGTGCCTTGCGCATAACTGGAGGTAGATTTTTACTTTGTTCAGGAGTTCAACTCCAAGGGAAAAGACAATTAGCGCCTTGCACGTAACTACAGAAATGGAATCTCACTCCAGAGATGCACCTAGCGCATATAGGTAAGTGTCTATCATTTGGGAAAAGATCATGGCTCTAACTAAAAGTTCAATTTCTGGTGATGACAATTAAGTTTACGTGAAGAGCTTTGGAACCTAATGTGATGTGAGTGATGCAGTATGATTAGGTATGTCATAAGCATGTCGAATGGGATGATAATTTATATTTTAGCATGGATAGCAATTCAAGGATGCATGTCCGGTATATTTGAGGGAGTTGTAACTTAGAAATCATGGGCTTAGCTAATCCTAAGTCATTCCTAGTCTCTAGAGTGTTACTCATTTAGATGACTGCTCTGGATTGATAAGAATTTAATTTCTAAGTTTGTTGATGCAAATTAATTATTAATCTTAGTAGAAGAGTCATTGTCTAGTTTTATGATCTTAGTCGAAGAATCATTGTCAAGTTTTAGGCAAAACCATTGTTCTAATTAATTATGTTTTGAAACTTGATCAGTCCAAGAAGTCTATTAGTTTTCTTAAATTAATTTAAAGTTGAGGTATTCAAAGAGTCATTATTGTTGCTAAGAAGTTATTGTTTACTATAAATAGAGCAAAGAATGTAACTTGGTGGGCATTTTTTATCTTCAATATTTTTGAAAGTATATCTAGAACTACCTTCAAGTTTTTTCTTTCCAAATTTTCCTTAAAAAATCTTGGCTCAAACGGTGTTTGGAGTATTTTAACCTTAGTTACTTTACTTGTTTAAGGTTCAGTTTACATTAAGTGGAATCAGAGCCTACAAAGATCTATTATCACATCAGGTTAATGGCAAGACAAGGTGATAATATAGCTATTGAAGGAGTTACCAAGGAGGAATTTCAAAGTCTTCATGTCACGCCCCGAGCCCAGGGACCCGGGAAGTGAGTGATAAGCATACATAACATGATTCTAAGGTCCTCGTATCAGAGTAAACACAACGGTCACGAAATGGACCCATAAAAACTCCCCCTATTATACGTGGCTCTAAGGGTTTATAACCTGGGCTTGTAGCAGTTTATATACGTACTATCCAATATTCAAGTAGCAAAATCAACATTCTAAACAACATATCTAAGGGCTACATAACCGAATCCTATAACATCCATTCCTCTGCATCTTCATATTCAACTAGAATGGGTGTCTCCTCTTTCTCAATTTCTTCTCCACTCTTTATACTTTCATCTCCCCTCATAAACATCACCCTTTGGTTTAGACATTGATTTGCATAATGCCCATGCCCTAAACACTTAAAACATTTCACCTTTCTAGCTCTAGTAGGGACCCCTTTATTTTCTTTAAAACCTCTACTTCTAGGTGGCCGAAAATCTCTACCTCCCTGATTGTAGAAACTGAAATCATATTCTTCTACAACATATTCATTTTCCCATTCATCTTCATTATGATCTCTACTCCTAAAATTATCAACTCTTACTTCCTCATTTTTGCCCATATGTTGGTTGAACCCCATTCTATGCATTTCAAATCCTCTTTTTTCTTTCAACATTCTCCCCATTCGATGATCTATCTCCATTTCCCCTATTCTTAGTTTCTTCTCTATTCCTTATCTCTAACCTTTCAATCCTATCTAACAAAGTGGTCATCACAAAATTATTTATGTCCATTTGTTGCCTTAGTATTTCAAGCAACATATGATCATCTACAACTCTCCCATCAACTCTACTACCCTTTGCCGTATTATTACCACTGACTTCTTGCTCGTTGGACATGCTTTAAAGCTACAAGGAAAATATGTTAGTAATAAATGACGTACTCTCTCAAGTGTTTTCTCTCAAATAATGGCTTTGCTCTATCTTGTTCTCACACTCTTGCTTTTTATCACTCAATTTTCTTCATTATGCTTCTTTTCAAGAACAAGGATAGATTGACTCTCTAAGCACTTGACAATGTATTAATAAAAATAAAGAGCAACTAAAAAGAAACAAGATTGCAAGAAAGTGTTAATGTGACACTAGGAACAATAAAAGATGACTCCAAATTAAAGATAAATAAGATGCAATTGGAATGACCCTTAGAAACTAAATTTGGGACTCTTTATGATGATGATATCAAGCTCAAAAGGCAGATTGTACAGCTAGGTACACTGATTGCATCAAATTTTAGATAAGAGATAAATTCAATTCAATTTGAGTTCACCAATCAAATCAATAAATTTTGAACTGAAAATTGGTGGATAAGTGCACTGTGATATGAGTAAAATGAAGGTAAATTTTGGGAATTTTCTGGGCGAGTTTAGATGTTCAAACAGTGACTGTTCAATCTGGGTACCTCCCTTTAGTTCGCCTATCAAATGAATGAATTTTGGCCTGAAATTTTAGGACCAAACCTACTTATATGAGGACTATTTTGTGGAAAAAATTCTGGAATTTTCTGGGTGGTTTTGGTAAGTGAACTGAATTTTTGTCGATTTCTTCCCCAATTTCGGTTTTGTGATCAAATGGTGGAATTTAACCGCCCCAATTTTGTAGAAGAGGTTTTTAATATCCCAAGATAAGATCTGGAAAGTTTGAGGTCAAAATTCCAACCTAGCTATTTTTCTTAATGTTTGATTCATAGCATCCAATGTGACAATCAATTCAACAAGCACCCTCAATGCAAAAACCAACGATCAAAGAATTACCAAAAGACTTGACACTTTAAGGAGTTAGGGTAAATGAAATTTATGCAGATCCCTTCTTGGCCGAATGCTTTGAAAAGAAACAAACAGAAATTGAAAAGATAGACTAGGATAATACCTTGTTTGATGTACCAGCTCTAATACCAAGATCACGAATGATCTTAACCACACATCAACAAGGTCGACTTCTTCCCTTAATCAATACAACCCTAACCTGTGGAGAGGCACCAATCAAAAATAAAGAAAGAAGCTAAGGAACCAAATCATAATAGAAACTTGTTCTAAGGCAACTTGATTATCAAAGATGAAATGGACAAGTGGCTAGATTGTCTAAGCCCATGTTCTTTCAAAGAAACAATGGAAAAAAATTCAAATCCTCACAAAGGAATTCTCAGGGTTTCAAAAAGCACCTATGATGTCATACTAATGCCTATTTATAGGATGACAGATGTAAGAGTAAAATAGTAATTTTGTTCTTTCAAATTACATAAGAAATTTTCTGGATAATACGTTGCGGCACCCAACAAAGTAGCAGGTGTGCGCCTAAGCCTTGTGTAGCCAATTGCTCAATAAAAGTCCTTAGAGACTCAGGTATAATCCAGCCTCAGTGGGCGCCCAAGGTGGGACACAGTTGGGCGCACAACATCTCGTGCGCCCAATATCTCATACGCCCAAGACTCCAGCTCGTGCGCCCAACAGCTTGTGCGCCCAAGCTTCTTCTCAGCGGGTGCTTGCTCGGCCAATTTGTATTCAATGTTGGCTCAACCCCAAGTGCAGGGTGTCGAGTTGTAGCACAATAACCGGTAAGACCGGATCGTGTCCACAGAGAGCCAGAGCAACAGATAATGAAACAAACTTAGTTTTTGGAAAAATTCTTAGAAAAATTGATTTCACAATGAATAATGGATGTTGGTTCAGATTTGTGATTTTGAAAATGTTTTGGAAAAGAGTTTGTTTAGATTTTTAAAAATTTTAAAAGCCTTGGATTCAACATAAGTTAATGGTGAAGTGTATATAATTTCCAGATCTCTCCATATTTCAAATTAACTCTCTGAATTAAGCTCAGAACATATCCAATATGGACTGATTAACAAATAAGTGCAAATCCTGTTGGAGAATTTTAATCAAACACTTTGAAGGCATCATTTATAGTCAAAAAGTAACTATAAGTGGATGAGTATTAATCATACTATTCTTGATTAAAAAGCATGACAAATCTAGAATCCATCTTACAGACTAAGTCCATAAACAATACATTCTCAGTGTCAAATCAGAAACCCAACTTCAAAGATGAAAATGATTCAATCCAAACATAGAATATTCAAAGATAATCAGAAAATCTTTCATTAAGCTCAAAATCTGGAAAT
>JAVXUM010000017.1:21206196-21222690 GCA_035590655.1 Pouteria glomerata | reverse complement strand
TTTTATGGTTGTAGGAAATTTAGAAGAAAATCCAATCCACAAACCATTTCCAATTTATTTTCCAGCACTTCTAGGAAGTAGAAAATCTAGAATCAACTTAGAAACTATAACTTAGGATTCCTTGTGGATACGATCCTAAAACCACTAGGTAAAACTACACTGCAAGCCCTTATACTTAGGGGTTGAATTGAGACGCACTTTTAATACACAGTCAATAGGTTTGACCTAGGAGAGATTCCAGGAATTATTCCATGAGCATTTTTTCCCTGTTGCTCTCAAAGATGCAAAAAAATGACAAGTTCATAGCATTGACATAGAAGACCATGACTATGTTAGGGTGTATGAGCATTGATTTGCATCTCTCTCCACTTTCTAGAGTTGGTATCCACAGAGAGGTATAAGCATCGACAGTTTTGGAGGGGTTTTATGAGTGGCAATCAAAAGTAGAGTTGTTCCACTAGGATTGGATGACTATAAAATTTTGACTGACCTAGCGATTATTATTGAAAAGGACCTTAATGATGTAAAGGCTATAAATGAAAGTAAGCAAGGGAAAAGTAATGCTTTTCAATCAGATAAACAAAAAAAAAAAAAAGAATAGAGATGGGCCAAGTGAGTCCCAACCGCAACGTTCTAGCAAGGGAGCGTGGCCACTACACAATTAAGTAGCAAGACACAGTCTCAGGGCCCGATTGTGTGCTATATATGTCGCTAGCTAGGGTATAGGAAATATTAATGCCCATTGAGAAATGCACCAGTAAGAACCAAATAACAGTCTGAGTCGCGATTTAAGTAGATATCAGGACTGTTGACATGTTACTCTTGTGGCTCGCAAGGTCATGTCTCCAAAAACTGCCCTCAGGGCGATAGTGTAACAAAGTTCCAATAACCGGTACAATTAGTTTAAAATAATAAGCTGGTAGTATCACAATCTTTTCATAATCAGTTTCAGTAGGGTGCACAGGTTGGTACCCAAAGTTTTCAAAGAATAATTCAGGTTGGTCCGTAATAGAGGTAGAGATGTGGAAGGTCATTAGCATTAACTGGTGGACTTGCTAAACTTATTGTGACTAAAGGTGCATTTATAGTTTTTTTTTCCTCACGTGTTACTACTTTGGTAGATATATGAGCATTGCATTCATTCAAATCTGAGAATTATGTGTCTGCACTTGGATTATCTGTTGAATTCTTGTCACCACTTTTGCGTGATAAGACCCTAATTAGGGGATACTTCTGATTGGATAGAATATGTTAGGGTTGTGTGATAGCAACAAGGATAGAGGCCTCCGTAAATGATTATCAGTTCTCATATGATTTTATTATGTTAAAGATGGACAGTTTTAATTTGATACTCAAGATAGATTGGTTGATTGCCTACCAAGCATTCATTAATTGTTCTAAAGGTCGTGTGACTATGCATACCTTAAAGGGGATGTGATAAAGTTTACGGGAGACCACTACAGCCTTCAGACTTTGCCTTCCCTAGATGGGCAACGATAAGTGGACCTTTGTAATTTGTTTGCTTGTTTGGCGGTAGAAGATGAGGAGCAGCGTGTGGTTGAGATGCCACGTGTAGTCATCTTTATTAATGATGTGTTGGTCTACTTGCGGTTAGAGGAAGCGTATGAGAGGCATTTGCAAATTGTGCTCTAGACCTTGAAGGACCATCAATTGTATTCCAAATTCAGCAAGTGTGAATTTTGACTTGGGATACTACTTTAGTCCTCAGACTTTGACTAGCAGAGCCAATGACAAGTTTGACTCAGAAAGGGGTTAAGTTTGCGTGGTATGAGACTTACGAACGTTCATTCTGAAAATTGTATAAGATGACGACAACTGCTCCAGTGCTCGTGGGTCCAGAAAGATGATTAGGTTATGCGGTATATTATGATGCATCCAAAGAGGAGTTGGGCTGTGTTTTGATGCAAGAAGGAAAGGTAGTAGCTTATGAGTCTAAGCAATTGAAAACTCATGAGAGGAACTATTCTATGCATGATCTTGAGTTGGCAGCAATTATTTTGCACTCAAGAGTTAGAGACACTATCTTAATGGGAAAAAGTTTAAAGTTTTCTCTAACCACAAGAGCTTAAAATATATCTTCATTTCGAAGGATCTAAATCTAAGGCAGAGGAAATAGGTCGAGTACGTGGAGAACTTCAACTTTGAACTGCACTATCATCTGGGCAAAGCCAATGTGGTTGTTAATGCCTTAAGTCAGAAAACCCATGCTACCTTGGCTAATGTGGCAGTGCAAGAATAGGGAATGATGGATAGTTTAGGCGAGCGTAGGCATGACTATCAGGAGGTTAAGGATTGAGCAGTGTTATGTTCTAACATGGTTCAGCTACGTTGTTAGGTAGAGTTATGGAGGCCTAGGTGCTGATGCTGAGGCTAATGAATATCTAGTATGGCTAAGCAGTGATGAGGGTATACTTTGTTGGACGACAGGATCAGATGGAGGGTTGAGATTTCATGGAAGATTATTTGTTCCAGTTTCAAGTCGAGATGCGATTTTGAGGGAGTTTCGTTACTCTAAGTTTTCAGTACATCCTAGAGGAGCAAAAATGTATTAAGATCTCTATCGTCAGTTCTTTTGGGCTAAGATAAAGAGGGATGTAGTTGAGTTTGTGAGAAGGTGTTTGACTTGCCAGCAAGTGAAAGTAGAACATCTGGGGCTAGCAGAATTGCTTCAATCATTGTCGGTTTTAGAATAGAAGTGGGAAAACATTACAATGGACTTTGTTACCAATTTGTCCAAGTCTCCCAATAAGTATGACACCATTTGAATGGTGGTGGATAAGTTAACAAAATCGGCTTACTTCTTGCCAATTTGTTTGACTGATTCCATGAACAACTCGGTTGGGTTATATATCAGAGAGATTATGAGGCTACATGGACCTCCAATTTCGATTGTGTCAAATGAAAATCCCCATTTTGCATTCTATTTCTGGCATAGTCTCCAGCAAACTATGGGTATAGAGTTGATGGTTAATATTGCTTATGATCCTCATACAGATGGGCAGTGTAAATGTACCATACAGATTTTGGAAGACATACTGCGAGAATATGTTTTAAACTTTCAAGGTGGCTAGGAAGTGCATCTTCTGTTAGTGGAGTTCGCATATAACAATGACTATTAGACTAGTACTGAGATGGCACCTTTGAGGCATTATATGGTAGGCTATGTAGATCTCTTATCTACTAGGTAGAAGTGGGAGAGATAGTTTTATTGGGGCCTAAGATGATTCGAAAGACGATAGAGAAGAGCAGAGTTATCAGGCAGAGGCTCGAGATGGCCCATAATTACTAGAAGAACTATGTTGATGGAGACATAGACTGTTGAAGTTCAAGATGGAAGACCATTATACCTTAAGGTCTCACCATGAAATGGACAATTTTGCTTTGGTCGTAGTAGTAAGTTGTTGCTAAGGTTCATTGGACTATTTAAGGTGTTGGCTTGGGTTGGCGAGGTGGCTTATCATTTAGCTCTACGGCCAAGGTTGTTTGGGGTACATTTAATGTTCCATATGTCCATGTTGAGGAAGTACACCCCTGATCTATCACATGTTTTGAATTGGGAAGAGTTTGAGATTGATTCAAATGTCTTTTATGAGGTAAGCCTGTGAGGATTATGGATTCTTGTGATCAGGTTCTCTGGGAAAAGACGATACCTTTGGTATGGGTGTTATGGAAGCATCATGGGATAAAAGAGTCGACTTAGGAGCGTGACCAAGATATGAGACATCGTTACCCTAAGTTATTTTCACGATCTTGTTGTGTTTTCTGTTGTTGCAATTTTCAAGGGCTAAAAGTTTTATAAGAATGATAGGATGTAAAAACTTGAATTTTTTTGGTAAACAAAATTATATTTATTTTATTATTTATTTATTAAGATTTTTATTTTAAATTTATGTTTTTATTTAATGTATTTTAGAAAACATGTTATTTAAAAATGCATGAATGCATCTATAGTTTTAATTCTAGTGTGTAGATATATGTGTGTTGGGGGTGTTCCTACAAAACCTGCGTAGGATGGTTTAGCATACCCCGTAGACTAGAAACCTACGAAGTGTATATACGGTTTGTTTTAGTGTATATTAGTACCGAGATTGCAGGGCCAATTTGCTTACTGAAGTAAGATCAGTACATTTAGGACTGCAGGACAATTGTACCCCATGACTGAGGTTTAGAGATTTAATGAGTACATTTGGGACTATAGAACTAATTGTACCCTATGACTAAGGTCTAGAGATTTGATGAGTACATCTGAGACTACAAGACTAGTTGTACCCTGTGGCTTAGTCTTAAAAATTTGATGAGTACGTCTACGACTACAGGACTAGTTATACCCACAGCTTAGGCTTGAGGATTTATTTTGAGTTTAGTTCTATAATTATAGGCTAACTTTGCAGAGTACCTAATCCATAGTATGGTAATGTAATGTGTTGTAATTGAAATGATGGGTATTGCTTAGTATGATACTTTGGATTTATGGTTAAGTTAATGTTTAAATTTAAAACGATATAATAATTATGGACATGATGATATTATTGTGAAATTGATGGAAAGTTTACTTAGGCATTGTTTGGTTTGAGAAAAAATAAAATAAAACTCCGATAACCTCTAAAAACTACTAAAATTCTCCATTACACTTTTACACATTCCTACCTTCAGTAATTTCAAAAAAGTAATATATTTCGCTAAAAAAATAAAATATCTAAAAGGCAATTAATTGACTACAAAAATTTTTTTGGGAATCATGTTTCCCAAAAAAAAAAAAAAGGGTTTAAATGAGTACCATTGTGCCCTAGACCCATGTATACCGTTAGAACGGTTTGTAGCATTTTGTTAACACAGTTCAGATGTGTATACCATGTTTGGAACAATTTTCCTATAAATTGTTAAAATGAATTCTTCTAACTGTTCTAATTTTTTGCTTGTTGCCCAGAACTATTTTAACAGTAGTGACATCACACGTTCCCACAGTAGAAGGTATTTGGCCCTCCTAGCAAGGATTTCGACTAAACACAAGCAACAAATAAAAGGCTCTAAAATGCTAGAAAATAGGGAAGTGTGAAATACAATTCCAACATCCAATCAAGACCAAATGGGGTATCAAATATTGGGAGAGAAACTCAACCCTTCAACAAAATCATACTCCTATAAAAACGGAATGAGATGGGGATAACTACCTTGGAAAAAGATGGCCTGGTAAGTGGTTCTCTTGAATAGCGGATCTTCGCCGAAGAGAGTATCGATGGACGGTGTTCACAGATCATTGTTTTAAGACTCTTTTAGTGGAGCTTTGTAGCCAATACGAGGACCTCTGCCTCATCTCAATCAAGATTTGATATCTTGCTTTGGATTATTTTACTTATGTTTCATGTATTTTGAATTTTAGTTTTGGGTCTGATTTGAGACATATTGTATTATATCCCATTCGTGGCAGACTATAAACCTCTGAGTATTCAATTGATAAATACAGTATTTATTTATTGGCTTCTGCTTTGATTTATGTTTGATATATGTTATTTGTGATTGATTGTGGTTTTAGGCCCCTCGTCCTTGGGTTGTGGATTTCGAGGCGTGATAACACAAACAAAAAATTACACAAACATCTTTCTCCGTTGAAAATCTTGGTAGCTAAATGCAATTTCAAACGTGTAATCCCTCAATATTTTCCTTTTTTTAGTCTCGTTCACACTGATCACATATAAACAAAAAAAAAAAAAAGTGAATGTCATTTTATTTACTTTCATCCATTTAATGCATTTCTTAAACCACTAGTTATGGCATGTTGGGTATCTTAAGGATGGGGATGAAAATAGCTGAATTGCTTGTCTGTTTAGCTTATTTGGCTAATTTAGTATCACTTGTTTGCTACCAAAAGGATGAGAACAAGTGAGATGGTTGTAGGATGATTTGAAGGAAATTGTCATGAATTTTATTTTATTTTTTCCAACCATTACAGAGCTTATGAAACTGGTACAAATTATAATTTATTTTCTTTTTAGGATTAGTAAATAGAGTCTCAAGATGGTAACACTAGGTGGCTAGTAGTAAAACTCCAATGGAGATTGATATAGAGGCCTTACAATTGAATGACCTAATTAATTCTCCAATTGATTCTTCCATTAAAATTCCTAAATCTTAAAATGTTGAATTTGGTAAGAAGAGAAAATTAACTTCTATTGTTTGGAATCACTTTGAGATGGTAATAATAAATGGGAATTTTAAGGCATAATGCAAGTATTGTGCCAAAAAAACTTAGAGCAAAATCTAGAGATGGAACTTCTCATTTACGTGATCATACAAAATTCATGTCCTATAAGGTAATTACAAATATTAGACAACATATATTGAAAGTAATTACCATTTTGATTAAGAATAGATTAGAAAAGATCTAGCTAGCATGGTCGTTTTACATGGATGCCTGATGTCTATGGTTCAATACTATAGATTTCAAAAATACTCAGCGAGTCTCCAACCTTTGTTCAAGGTTCCTTTTCGGAATACTATCAAAAGTGACAAATTAAAGATTTATAAAGAGAAAAAAATCAAAGACTCTGGAAATGTTAGAGAGAAACCGTAGTAGGATTACAATAACTTGGTTACCAACATGTGGACGTCTAGTAACTAAAAGAAAGGGTATATGACTATTACTGGACATTTTATCCATGACAATTGGGAGATATAAAGTCGAATTATATGGTATCAATAACTTAAATTTTCATTTTTTTTGTTTAACATAATAATATTGCCATATATTTTTAGTTGTCAGTTTATTATTTCTTATATGTATGTTTACTTATGTTCTTTGTCCATATGCATCAGAGGCTCTTTCACATGTGTTCATGAAATGTTTCATGGACTGAAACATTGATAATAAGTTGTTAACAATTACTGTTGATAACTATATCACTAATAACTCAATCATTGACTATTTATCGGGTAGTCTTAGTGTTTCTTCACTTATTTCAGAAGGAAAATTATTTCACAAGTGTTATTGGGCACATATCCTTAATTTGATTATTAAAGAAATATTACCTTTAATTGGGGATGAGATAGGGAGGGATAGGGATAGTGTTGTATTTTGAATAGCATCACTCACCAAATTTCTAGAGAAGTAACACATCAATTGCAAATATTAAGCGTTAAGAAATTAGCTCTTGATTATCAAACTAGATGAAATTCAAAATATTTGACGTTGAGTATTATTTTGGTTTATAAATATGTTTTGATTGTCTAAAAAAGATAGTCTCTTTATAGATATTTGCTAACTCAAGGTGATTGGTAAATAGTAAAGTAGTTTATGGAAAACTTGAAATATGTTATAATGTGACAGAGATGTTTTCTAAGACTACATATCTAACTGCAAACATTGTCTTTCCATTAATAATTAGTTTGATATATTAACTTAGTGGAAAAGTAGTAGTCTTAAGTATCCAAAATCACATATGATCACTAAAGATATTTTAGGTATTCCTATTTCTATTGTAGCCTTAGAATCTACATTTAGCACCGGTGGTCGAGTGGTGACTCCTCATCATAGCAAACTTCTACAAGATATTTTAAAAGCTTTAATGTACGGTCAAAACTGGTTGTGGAAAAAGATTAAAGGTAGTAACTATTTTCAAAATGAATTATTAAATTTGTTTATGATATGTGATTAAATATTTATTATTTTTGTTATTGTATTTTGTAGGACATTGCAAAGAGGATAAAGATTACCGCTAATTCTGATACATATGAGGCGGGATACATACATAACTTGCTACCTATTATGTATTATTTTTTTATTCGTTTAAGTGAAAAAAAATATTAAAGTTCAATTCTTTTTCTTTCAATTAGATTGAAAGAAATGTTGAAGTACACAAAATTACTTGATGGTTATTCAATAGAGTATGGTACTAGGGATGAAAGTTGCAGTGAAGAACCATTATTTATTTTTAAATTTTAGTTGTGAACTATCATTGTAGAGTTTATATTTGTTATTATTGAACCTATAATTGTGACTTATGACATTATTATTGATTTTGTGCTATATTTGATATATTTTGTTTGAAGAGTATATTTTTCTTATTTTGTTTGGAGGTTTTTACTTATAGGAATTTCATTACTATAAGTTTCATTGAGTAGAATAATGTTAGTAATGTTGTCGCACTTATGTAAGTCATCCTTTTTTATTTAAGTTTGGATTATACATTTTTTTGTATTTTATTCTTATTAATTTATTTTTTTATTATTAAAAAAAAAGTTATTATTTTTAGTTAGTAAATAGGAACGGGAACAAAAAGTCTGTTACTTAGCAGAAACGAGAATAAGAAAAATTTTCATTTTCGAAACAAGATGGGGATGAGAACGAGAGAGGGTATTGTTAAATGGGGAGAAAAAAAATATTGCTAAATGGAGATAAAAAAAAAAAAAAAAACTATATTGTCCCCGTACTTGCCCGGTTGACATATGAGTTTACACTGACGAAAAATAAGTAGTGGGACTCAATAGCCGCATCCAACAGCACCTTATGCAGTGGATAAGATAAACAGGTAGAGGGTTTAAGGGTTCCTCATACTCTTCTTCTTCTTCTTCCTCTTCTTCTTCTTCATTTCTTTTTTTTTTTTTTTGAAAGGTAAAAGCTCCTCTTCTTCTTCTTCTTCCAGGAGTTGCGATTCTTCGGGAGATGGCTCTCGCTGTGCATTGCTGTTCTCTTCCATCCAAATTCGGAAACCTATCCCTCAATTACCCTTCTTCGTTTGCTTCTCACCCTAAAGCCACTGCATCTCTCAGCTTCTCTGCCGCCACTTCTCACAATGTTCTCTCTTCAGGTAATTACTTTTTCTTATTTTCCATCTTGGATGAAAACACAAACCCTTGTTCTTGCATAGGTGAAAATTGTATTCTTCTGGGCTAAATTTGCAGGTTTATCGTCGATTAGCCTTGTTCCGTGGCCGGCACGTCGATCCATTGTTTGCGAGGCGGCCCCGACGAAGAAGGCAGATTCGGCTGCAAAGCGAGCTCGTCAAGCAGAGAAGAGGCGCATCTACAACAAAGCTAGGAAATCCGAGGTTAAGACTCGGATGAGGAAGGTAACCCATTTGATTGTTTCTTAATCATTGGGAAATTTTTTCGTATTTGATTGTATTCATGTTGTTTTATAATGTTCTTCTAGCTCTGAAGTTATGTTTGGATTGTGTTTATTGTTGTTAGTGTGTTGAATTTGCAAAATTTATTTGGTTTCTGATTGTGCATTGTTTTGGAATTGGTTTTATTTATTTATTATTTATTGTCTCTGCTGTGGATTATTTGCGGTTTTTGTTGTTTGTGATTAGAGCAATTGCCAGGTTATGCATTTGAAATTATAAAGGATTGTAGTTTTGGAGGCTTTACTTATACTCCATTCAGACCTTGGATTAGCTAAGAGAAAGGGAAAGGAAAAGTAAATTTAAATGAGAGAGGCTGATTTATTGCTTTTGTTCAGTTGGCTCAGAAAATGACAAGAAAATAACCAGGCTTTTATTTGGAAAATCGATGGTTGGTAACTTGTATAAATGACTAGGTATAACTAATTTCATAATTTTTTTTTTCTATTTGTCAAAAAAAAAAAATTATATTAAACATCCAAAACGGGGCAGAGAAACTTATGTTGTGCACAGTGTTTCATGTCCTTGCCATCTATATTATTTTGTCAAGTTTATTGGGTTCATCTAGAAGAACTCATTAGACAACTTAACTTCCAATTTATGATTATATATTTAATTAAAAATGATTTCATGTTGTAGACGCTTGGACCATATACGAGAAGAATTTAGCCACTTAGATGGAAGGCTAAATTTATCAGTAGCATTATTTTTGCTTCCCTACTATGATATGAAGTCAGATGGACATTGCCCAACCCCAACCTATGTGGGACCAAAGCTTCAAGATTGTTGTCCTCCTCCATTGCTAAACTCAGGATTTGAGTTTTCTCTAACATTGCAGGAATTTGTGCAATTTTAATTGAAGATCAATTTTATGTTTAGTGAAGATAAATGCTTAGTTTTCCAAAAAGAGGAAACTGGGTGTATTAATGATGAAGTTATTTGGGCCAAAATAATCCCTATATTAGTATTATTCTGTTCCAAAGTATACTGGAATACCATATAAATCTGTTGTAATATAGGATTGATGACAGCTTTTTGAAGGGATTAAATTCCAGATCATATAGGCTTCATTTAGTTTGTTAAAAAACGCTGAAAATTTTTGAAAATCTTTGAAAACTTCTAAAAGTTATTCACTTTTTATCTCACTTCACGAATTACAAATCCACAACTTATCTCATTTTTTATCACTCCAAACACACCCATAGTTATATTTACAATCTTTATGTTTAGTTTGGCTTTTTAAATTTCACTTCCCTAGGATTTCTGTGGATCCTATTTGAGCAAGTACATGCAAGAAAATTGCTTATTTCTTAGCGAAATATGCATCTTCTTGGCCTCCGAACAGGAGCTACATCAAGAATTCTACTCCATGTCCTTTTAAGCTAGATATGCTGAATGTTTTTAGACTGTCTGACTTCTACTCTTCTATTCAAGATTACTTAGTACTTGACTACTACTGTGTGGTTCCATTGATAAATTTGAGGTAATATAATTGCAAAACTAGAATTTTGGTGAGTTTTCTTGAAACGAGGGTTCTAAAATGCAAGAAAGGTTGCTGTGTTTCAGCTTTACTTATGGGCTTATGGCCTGAAAGCGGAGGTTGGATGATAAAAATAAACAATTCTGGTTTAGGCAGCAGAGATGCAGGCAGTGAAGAAATAAAATATGCATCAGTAAATGTCCTACAAAACATATTAAAACAAATTGTCAGCATTTGAGAAATTGATGCCGGACGGAAGTTGATGAATCGAATACTTAAGAAAATGGACTGTGATTTTCTGTTTAGTTTAACACCCAAAAAATAACACATAGATTTGTAGAGAAAAACTCTCTCTAATAAAATTGTATTAATAATTAAAGTCTTCTTTGCCATAAAGGCTTACAACGTGTTAGGTAAAAAAGGTAGTCAGAAACAAGGAAACAGAATAACATAAATTTAGGAAATAGGGCAATTACTATAAATGGTAAAATCCCTAACTTCACTAGCGAGCTACATAAAATATTTTAAAGGCGTATTCAGAAATATTGTAAATATTCTAAATCTAATTCTAAATAAATGAAAAATATTGACAAATACCCTAAATCAATATAGGAAATATTAATCATAAAATTCTTGATATATTCTGCTTGAACCAGAAATTCTTGCAGAGGCATTGAAGTTTATTGAATCATTTGTGGAAATTAACTATTGCCAGTTGAAGGCTTAAAGGGGTTGAAATTCGTGAAAGAAGATTTATGTTATGCATAAACTTTTTCTTAGTTCTTATTTTTTTGCAAGTCTAGAGTTGTTTCATCTTCTACCAATTGTGAGATACTTTTCCCTTCAGATTCCCATATAATTGGCTGAATCCTTTATCCATCTCTGGGTGATGTATTGCACTAATCTTTCAATACTCCACTAAACACAACGAGGTCTTAGTTCTAAGCTAGTTGGAATCAGGTACATGAGTCATTTTTCTCAATTAATTTCTGTGAAGGTTTCTGATGCATCACATCACTGGTAGGGGATGCCCAACTGAAATTCTCATTTAGATACATGTGGAATTCTAATCTTTTACTAATGATGATTCTTTTTATTTTTTTACTTGAGATAGACCTCTTGTCATTTTCTTGTGGGTTTTAATTCTACACATTTTTTTGCAGGTCTTGGAAGCACTAGATGTACTGAGGAAAAAAGCCGATGCACAACCTGAAGATGTAGTTCCAATTGAGAGATTGATTGCAGATGCCTATTCAGTTATTGATAAGGCTGTGAAAGTTGGAACCTTGCACAGGAACACTGGAGCAAGGAGGAAATCTCGGCTTGCAAGGAGGAAGAAGGCAGTTGAAATTCACTATGGCTGGTATAACCCTTCTCCAGCTGCCACTGCCCAGTAGTATCTTACATATATTTGGGTGTGTATGATAGATTATCAAAATTCTTTTCATGGTTCTTTTTTAGTCTGATGATAGAGGATGATTTCTGTTCTATTTTCATCGCATTTTTATCTTCTTCAGATTCAGTGCAGCTCTCCTGTTTCCTTTGTTGTATGATTATTTTCTAATTGCAGGGGTTTAATACAAGCAAAGAACCACCCAACCAATCAAATTGTACCATTGAGTATTATCTTTATTGTTATTCTTTATTTTGGAGATTCAATTGTGTGGACCAACTACATTTCAGAGTCTTGCAAAGGCTTAATCTATTGCAGATAAAGTAATTACCATTTCTCTCAACACGGAAGCAACCACCTGTTCAATTCCCAAATTCAAAGCAATATATTATGTAAATGTGTATGTTGCATTGATTTGCTAATAACCTATTAAAAAGATACACATAGAGAGAGAGAGAGAGAGAGAGAGAGAGAGAGAGAGAGAGAGAGAGAGAGAGAGAGAGAGAGAGAGAGCCAAACAATTTCACTGGCAAATTCACATCAAGAAAATTCAAATAAGGAATTCACATTCAGTACTCATGCTCGCTTTAACCACAAAAATGCCAATTGACCCTACAACTAACAAGGTGCCTAGTATATTGTGCGTATGCTGAACTTGGATGGTGTATGCAACCTGCCAACATCGAATCGAAAGCCAATCTCCATGTGTATGAATCGCCTTGAGGTTGTAAGCAGAAAAGAGAGCTCTCTAAAACATCTTCATTATACTGCTTGGAGAATGACACTTGGCTCTCCCCAAAATCACATTCCAGCAGCTTGTAAACGTTGGCATCCTTGCACTGATCAATGATCTGCCCCCTAATTGACTTGGGATTGTTAAGATGCAGGCAACAATCAAGTCACCACAATTCAAATCAGCCCCGAAGTAGAAAGAAAGATGAATCACTGCAACCAATTTAGACTGCACAATAGCTAAAATCAAGTGCAGAAAACAATTAATAAAATGCAACCAAGCCAACAATGAAACACCAAGCCCCCATCACAAGGAAACATAAACTAATCTCCACATATCAGTAGCCTCCAAATAGCAAAACTGCCAGATGCAGCAAAGTAAGAAGAACTTATCAAGCCCGACGAAACCACAATACATGTCGGCAGTAATTGCTGCAAAGACAAAACTTTTGAAAAAAAAAAAAATAATAACGTAAGATCGCAAACTTCCATGGAAGTATAACAACGAAAAAAAGATAATCCTAGGTAAGCATTGATTACTCACTTTCCTGTCATGTTAATGTATCTCAATAGTTACATCAGTAGTCATAACTTCCAATACCAGACAACAGCATAGCAAAATAGTATGACTACCTCCATGACCAAAAAATAAACCTGTCATAGAAAAAAGCGAGACTAGAACACAGGAAATAGTTAACTGTTTGAAACAAAAGTTTTAAGAACCAGAAACTAACACACATAATCAATGCACCAGAAGTCCAATCCAAAGTATTTTTGAATAATAACATGACAATTTATTTATTGCATCATTGCCCTATTACTCAATTTGATAGACATTAAAAACCTGCCACAATTAAACATTTCATTGATACATTTCCACTTACATTCCCAAAAATACACAAGTCATTCAAGTTTTACATAAACAAATTGTACGAATATTAAAAACATTTTACCAGAAATAGATCAACTAAGTCATTCAAGTGTACGTGGTCCATATTTCGTACATTTAAACAAAAAAAAATGACACTAAAGAGTTAACACGAGAGATAGGCCACTTTCAAAAAGTCATAACACTCTTTCCACTCTGTCCTTAATGGGATTATAGACCTTACCACTGAGGATGGCCTTGGCCCATAGTTGCTTCAAGTGCTCTTAGATGCTGTAGAAGTTGTCTATCTTCTCTTCGCTGGCACAAATGATGGCACCCAACTTCAATCTTTATAAATTCGTGAGGTTAAGCTTCTCTAGTTCATTGGGAACATTTTCACAACAAGCTAATAGATTATTGGAATAGTTCAACAATTTTGCTATGTCCCCCAATTGGCCCTTGGTCTTCTTCAATCAATCACTCACACTTTCGTGGATGGTTAATTCATCATCACCCATTCTTGTCCTTTCTTCCCCTTTATAGTTCTAGAATTGGGCGGAGGAGTGGAGGTTTGGGGAGTGGATGTTGGGAGTGAGCTATGAGGTATGGCTGTTGGAGGTGTAGAGGCCAAAGGAGTGGTTATTGGAGGTGAATCACTTAAGTTAATTGAGTTTTCACTTACTGAAGCAAAAAGAAATTCATCCTCAAAATGGGGATAGTAGAATTAACCTTTATTCTCATCTTCCATAAGGTCCGCTTATGCCATTTGTGCTGGATCCTCCTCTCCCTCCCCTATCTTTTCCGAAGACAATGCACAATTGGTCATAGTAAGGGAATGACTTTCCATACACGCCATTTGCCTTTTTCAGATGAACCTGCAATAACATTAGAACTATTAGTACGAAATAAGAAAACCATGCCTTGACTTTCAATTAAAGCAACAGAAGTTACCTTTTTATGCTCTTCCCAAACTTTCTCATCCACTATAATACGTTTAGAGGTATCATCCCAACCAAACCCACTAAGGTCTATAACATCATATACTTGTGGTAGGTTTGTTTCTAGTACCTTACCTTTGAGTCAATGTAGGGGTTGGCCTTAATATCATTTACCAACAACACCTTTTTCATCTTCTTCTCCAACAGTGTGAAGAAACCGGGTTTAAACCCATTGTCAGTGCTTCACTTATCGGAGTATTCATTAATCATGCAAAGGAAGAAGGCTACCTCTTCGGATTTCTTCCATACCCTTCGACCTTTGGTTTAGATAGACCACCTTATTGGGTACTTTAGGAATTCATTCAATTATGAAAAAACTAGAAACTTAGTTACTAAAGTACAAATTACAAGTTCAATAACAAGTGTCATACATTACAAGTTGTGGAATAACCACCTATGAATTATAATTGTTTCATTACATAAAGTTAAAACACTTAATAAAAAAAGTACAAAACAAAAAATATTCCTAAGGTACATGAACCTCTTGTCCTTCACCATTGGCCAACCAATGTTTGTACATGGCGATAGCCAGTGCACCCCTTCCCATAGTCCACTGATTGGAAACATCGATAGTAGTAATGTGATCATCATCTACCTCCACATTTTATAAGTTTTCTTGCTTTCGCGACATGTACTCCAACTCAATGGGATTGCTGGGCATTTCTCTTTTAATGAGATTAGGGAGAAAAGAGTATGCTATGACAATATGACATTAAGTCTTTATTGGATAAAATGAGGCAGACTTCAGTATAGCAAACCGCATCTTCAAGACACCAAAACTTTTCGCAATGACATTCTAGTAGTAGAGTGTTTCATGTTGAAGTACTCTTCCTAGCTAACCGACAAATGACCTTCAAAATGTTAATGTGAAAGTGTTGGCCATGGTGTCGTGTTAGGAAACCCTCTCTGTTTGTATAACTAGCATCTATAAGGTAGTAATGCCCTATAATCAATGGAAGTTACAAGTAGTTTACTACAAATAATTGTTAGACTCAAGGGCAAATGAACTTTAATAAGGTTTCAAACATACCATGATGAACTCTTAAACCATGGGGTCTTGTAATAGCATTGTGAAGAATTTTAGAGTCAGTGACTGACCCTTCATAACCAGAGAGGACATAAACAAATTTTAGGTCTCGTGTACAAATACCTAAAACATTTGCAGCAATTTCACCCTTCTTTGACCTATAGCGTGGCTTGTCGGTTGCCGAACGATGAACTAGCATAACCATCCTGTCCAATGGCCCAAGACAATTCTACAATTTGAGCTTAATAAGTAAGTATAGGAGAGTTGACAAAACCAAACAACAAATTAGCAACAAATGATAGTGAGTATGGCTTGAGTATACCTGAAGCCAACTCCATCTATTATCTTCGTAGTTAGGAGGTACAGACTTGAGCTTTTTTAGGAGTATGTTGTAAAGCTGTAAGACAGCTTGGAGAATGGCATTCAAATGCCTACTACCTGTTTCTCTCGATCTCATAAATTCAAACTTTGTAAGCCTTTGCTTGGTGCGCAAGTATCCATAAAAAAATGGCTACCCTCTCCTCAAGACATATGAACCGAGAGTCCCCCAACCCAACACCTTGGACTAAACAACACAATCTCAAAATGTATGCCTATTACCCTCAACTGGTCATGGCAATTAACGTCGTTACCCCTGACAAGCCTATTGATTTTATTTATGTGGGTCTGGTAAAAGTTTGGATTTGGGGACAACTCAGGACGACAACGATGCCTTGTCATGGCTGTGATGAAGAAGTAAAGGCGAAATACAGCCACTGCAATGGTGATAAAAGCGTATAACTGTAATACCCTCACCTTCGGTATAAATGAAAGTTGAATGGAATGAATGTTCTTAATGTGGAATGAAATGAGGTTA
>JAVXUM010000017.1:21156384-21170491 GCA_035590655.1 Pouteria glomerata | reverse complement strand
GTGACCCTAAAGCACGATTTGGCGTAGCGTCGCCCTGGGCATGTGACCCTAAAGCACGATTGAATGGTACCCACCCCAGTGTTTGTGTGTGAATTGATGGAAACAATATAAAGTGAAAACCTTAAATTATTGTGTGCATATTGAGATTTCAGAAACCGCTACATTGATCATGGTTTATATAAATTGCTTACACCACATTGCACCTATTCATTACTTGTGCTTATAAATGTCATGCATGCATCATGTACATAATATTGTGAAGTGTCGTGAGCACCTGTGTTTAGTGCTCACGCCCCTACAGACACCCTTGCAGGACCCACACAGGGGAGACCAGACGAGCTTTGAGTCTAGCTAGAGGATTTTGCAAAAGATGCCACAAAGAGTTGCAAATTTTGCAATTGGATGAATGTAAAGTCGATGGTGTGATGAGAGATGATGAGGTGCGGTCAAGCGCACCAGAGGTTCCACCGCCCACAGCCATTGATGCTGGGACAATATAACATCAAATGGCGGTAGCTATGGTAGCTTTAGCTGGAGGGGTACGAGTCGGACTCTAGCCACCAATGCAAATAGGAACCACGACACTAGAAAGGTTTAGGAGGATGAAGCCTCCAACATATAATGTAGTAGTGGACACAGACGTGGCTAAGCATTTCTTGGAAGAGTGTGAAAAGATATTGGTTGCCATGGAGATTCATAATTCATCTAATGGTATCACATTGAAGACATTTCAACTAGTTGGGAGGGCGTCTGCATGGTGGTCTAGTTTGAAGAACACGACAGGGGTAGATGGTTTTACATGAGAAAGATTCAAGGAGAAGTTTCGAGATCACTTTTTCCCTCAACCCTTAAGGAATTCCAAAAGGGAAGAATTCACAAATCTAATTCAAGGGACGATGACAGTGTTGGAGCATAAGAGAAAGTTTAGTGACTTGTCAAAATATGCACCAGAGTTGATTGCTACGACCCATTTGAACTGTAGAAGGTTTGAAAGGCGATTGAGATCGACATTGAAAAATAAAATAGTGTTATTGGGTTTGGAAGATTACGAGATGTTGATTAACAGGGCAATGACAGTGGGAAGAGATCTGAATAAAACCCGAATTATTCATGAAAGTGGAAGAGGTAAAAGTGCAGGGGTCCAACAAGAAGGTGAAAGTCGAAAGAAATTTAAAGGGAATTCTTCTCCCCGCAAATGCAACAATTATTCTAATGAAATACCACACCTAAGCAGAATAGAAAGCCAGAGGGGAATTCGAGAGACAGATTGTGTGTTTTAATTGTAGATTACCCAGCCATAAAAGTGCAAAATGTCCTAAGAATAGAAGGCAGGGAGAATCAGTAGGACAAGTAAGAAGTGGATAGATGGAAGATAATAGGGTGTGTTCTAGATGTGGGCAAATGGGGCACATTCATAAGTTTTGCCCACATGTTCAAGGTGGTATTGGAGAAAGAATGGGGCCGGTAGGACAATCATATTAGGGTAACTGATCTTCAACCTCCAATTCCATTTAGCAGTAGAATCAACCATGGGTATTCCACAAGGAACAGCACAAGTAGGAACATCACAGCAGCAAATGGGAAATCAATAAGGACAAAGGATGGGTAGACCCCAAAACACACCAGTCCAAGGTAAAGTATTTATAGTGGCTCAGCAGGAGTCACCAGCTGAGCCTATTGTAATCCGAGGTATTTTTCGAGTTTACTCATCTAGTGCTACAGTATTCTATCATTGCTAGATGAGTTGGGACCCCGGAAAATTCCTGCATGGTGCATTTTTTTTCCTCTTCTCTTTTAAAATTTTAAATTGTAGCATACATGTAGCAGCCCGGGACCACCACCGCTAGCAAGATATTATCCGCTTTACCCCCTCAGGTCTCTCCCCGGCAAACCCTCACTGTTTTATTCTTAGCGAGAGCGACCCCAGTGTCCCCCAAAACGCTTCATATTAGGGAGAGGTATCCCCAACCTTATTAGGCGTGGTTCGTTCTCCTCCCCAACCAATGTGAGATCGTTACAATCCATCCCCCTTTAGGGCTCAGCGTCCTCGCTGGCACACCGATTCGGCGCCGGCTCTGATACCACTATAGCAGCCCGGAACTACCACCGCTAGCAAGATATTGTCTACTTTGGCTCCTCGGGTCTCTCCTCGACAAGTCCTCACGGTTTTGTTCTTGGCGAGGGCGACCCCAGTGCCCCCCAAAACATGTCTTACTAAAGAGAGGTATCCTCACCCTTATTAGACGTGGTTCGTTTTCCTCCCCAACCGATGTGGGATCGTTACACCGCTAGTACGATATTGTCTACTTTCGGGATCCACACTATGTGCACACAGCACCCGGGCACCGCAGTCACCCGACCCATTACGGTTTTGTTCTTGGCGAGGACTACCCTAGTGCCCTCCCAAAATGCGTCGCACCAGGGAGAGGTATCCCCACTCTTTATTAGGCGTGGTTCGTTCTCCTCCCCAACCGATGTGGGATCGTTACAATACATGTGTGTGTATTCGTGTATTTATCAAACGGGTGCATTTGTGTACCTCCAAAACCATTTAACCTCCCAAGGATACCTAGCTTCCCATTCTTGCTCCCGGAACCATTTCCCCACCAACATGTACTTCTGTAAATGGCTTCCAAGGTGTTAAGCCTGGAAGGCAGTAGCTTCATAAAAAATGTTCCATTTATGAATTAGGTAATCCAGACAAACTATTATAAGGTCAATTGCCAGATTTTTTATTTTTTATTTTTGCCATAAAGTGTCTGCCTTAATGAAAGTACAGAAAATTGAAAGAGCTACTGCTTGCCCCCTAACATAAAGTCATAAAGTTCCTCAATATCTACCATATTACACGACATGAAGATTGCAAATAAAAAAATTCACAGTGGCACTGTCCAATAAAGCTAGAAGAAACATTAGGATCCAGAGCCTGTGGATTAAAACCTCCATTGTACGCATAGGATTTATAGGAAAAATAAGGATTGATTCAGGTATTTGATTCCACATGTCCTTCAAATGCAAAAACATGAGAATTTTATGTATTGAACATTCTGAAGCCAATAGAAGTGACCTACTAGATCAGCAACAGAGCCACCGGCCATGTATTCCATTATTATCCATAGTTTGGTTTGGTGGAGATAGGACCCATAATATTCGGTAATATAAGGTGATCGACATTGTGAAAGAACTGCAATTTCCTGGAAGAAAAATAATTTAGATAAGTTACCACATTTATTTGCAACAAACTCAACCAATAAGTTCGTCAAATTTATGAAGCATTACCTTCTGAATGTCCTCAATTTCATCTTCTCTGTAGAAGGCATATTCCAAAAGTTAGAACCAATCTAATAAAGGCTAAGAACTATTAAACGGACACGAGAAGCATGTTATGCATCCCATAGATCTCATTTGCAATTTAACCACCAGGAAAATACTGGAGCAGAAGGGAAATAACCATGTCAATTTCCCTAAGCAAAGCAAGTATTTCTATATAAGCAAAACCAAAGGAATTAATGTTGTAGGAAGAAACAGCGTCAAAATTGAGATATGCATTTGAGAGTATTTGTCAAGCAATCGAACCGAAGTGAGCCAATTCTTCTTTGGATGATAAGTAAAAGGTAGATAAGAGGAATTTCATTACTTCAGCATTTGGAAATACACAACAAAAATTTCAAGATTTCTCTAGTGGAAAGGCACTTGAGCTAGCTCAACTGGAAAACGCACCCCCACCAAGAAGGGTAATACGAAAATCAAGAACTATATCACAAAATGTAAATATTTCATCAAAAATTTCTGTTTACCAATAATATTTAGGCAGCCTAATCAAACATAATTTGTCTTTACAATCTTTTCATGAGAGGAAGAAGAAACTTTTAAGATATATTTCCTGCTGAGGATAAAAGCATGCAAATGTTCTGAGAAGAGGGACTAGTTGAAGTTGAAAACGCACCCCAACCAAACTAAAGGTCAAGGGTTCGAGTCATCCCATCCCCTTCCCTATAAACAATATTTACTTGTAAAAAAATGCAGATGTTCTACAATCATTCACTTTTTGCAAGATTTCTATGCCTTTACATGTCCATCACACAATTCCCCAAATATGCTGTCTCCATTACACATTGTACAAAGTGCATATATATATAAATATTTCAAATGATTAAATGAACTTCAACTCCATGAAGTATCCATCCTACATTGCTACTTCCCATCATAGAAACCATGCAGCATAACTTTAGTCACCAAGCATTTCTTTTGTAACTGTTTGGGACTAACGCACATAAATTGATCACGTGTGCCTATTCAAGATGCCTACATTCTTTATCAGACATTCTATAATTTTCAAGTATAATTGTTGACCCAAACTAGTTTGGGTCTAAGGCTCTATTGAGTTGAGTTACGTTGCCCTTCCCCAAACCCCACATGCGTGAGACTTTGGGAACCTCGTGCAGTAAGCTGCCCCAAGAATGAAATGGTTACAGACACAATATAATATTCTGTAAGTAGCAGATTCCACCAGGACCACCACAAGCATGTTTGTGCAAGTCCTTATCAACTAGGTGTTATTAGGCAGCAATTACACACCTTCTGGAAACCTCCTGATACAAAGTTTTTTCTAGAGAGATCAGTACAAAGGACCAGCTGAAAAAATAAGCAGTCCTAGAAAGAGAAAGATTAATCTAACATCATAGGACAGAGAATAAATTGCAAAAAGAAGACATATTAGAGTTGTATACTCACGATTCCTCTAAGTCAATGACTTTAATAGCAACGACTTTGTTAAGCTCTTTATCAAACCTGCAAATCACAAACTTGCTATCTCAGAATGCAAAGAGACTATCGCATAATGATCATAAAAAATAGAAACAATAGACGATGCCAACTTTTTTTTTTTTTTTTTTTTGGGTAAGTAGACAATGCCAACTTGTAAATGAAGAAAAGGCACAAAGTACAAACTCCATAATCCAAACTATATTAGCTTGTCTAGATCAACTGTAAGATGAATCTTGAATCGCTACATAAAAAGTTTCATGGAAAAGGTTCATATAGATTGAGTGCGACCTAACATCTCTGTATTTAACGGACTGTAGTTAAACAAGTTAACTCAACTCAACTTGGGCTTTTCCCAACTAAATGGGGTCGACTACATGGATCTTTTTTCTCCATATTATATTCACGCCAATATTTTTTCTCCATAATGAGTGAACTCAAACTATAATGTAGTAATATATTCATATCAATGTTTCTCATATGATGGATTCATTTGTGCATTCAATTATAAGCTGTACTGATAGGTAAACTTAAATGTTTGAGCGTCAGTTGTGAATGTATTGACTTCTCATGAGACAGTCTGGTTAACGATGTTAGGCACTGTGGTTTGTTATTAGCAGGAGAGAGGGAAAGAAGATGAAAGAGAGCTTCTTGATCAAGAGATTTGAGGTTAAATCCTCACACAGTTAATTCATTAAAGATATGGGCACTTCCATCATGGAAAAGAGTTTGGGGCACGGTCACATTAAGGCTTCATACTTACTGAGAGAACTTGTGATCAGCTGCTAATAGAAAAATCCTTACAGTTGATATTTGAGAAAGAGGGGCTTTGTCTCCCTTACGGTAGTGTTGCATTTGTAACAAATTAAGCAGTGAATACTTGTTCCTCAATTGTAAAATAATGATGAAGTTGAAACAGCTTATGAATTTGTTTGGGATGTCATTGGTGTTCCCACTGTACCATCCTATCTGTAGTAAGGGACCTTTCCCATAAGGCCCACAAGATTTCAAGTAGACAAAGAAGATCCTGGAACACTGGCTTTTGCTTGATGAGGCTTCCAACCCTTTGGCCAATAAGATTATTCTTTTACTTGAAAACAACCCCCCCCAGGGGCCAAAAAAATCCAAAACATAACCAAGCAAAGAAGGAAAAGAAGAAAACAGGAGCCAATACAGTTAATAGCAGAACACCAAATTCCAATATTAAAGTAGGCAAATTGTATGTAATGTTAAAGATTATTGAACACAAAAAGGAATTAGGCACAGAAGCAGAAGAAACAGGTAGCACCAACCAGCATAGAAATTCTCGTTGGAAAAACAAATACTAGCACTAGAAAAATATGCTACTTGTACAGGGGCACTCATTCACGCCCCAACCCATTTAAGTTGGGCAGGTACACGGTTTTGGTCTCACATTGCCAAGCCTAAATTTAACAAAAACCATTTACAGTGAGTGTTTTACAGGAAGGCCCAATAATAGCCTATTTACTAAAATAGAAAGACCCAACCCATTTAAGTTGGGCGGGCTTATGGTTTTGGTCTCACATAGCCAAGCCTAAATTAAACCACATCAATTGTGTGATTTAATAACTACTATGAAAATCTATATTTCCAATGAATAAATTTTAATCATAGAAATGACTAAATTTTAATCATAGAAATGACTAGTTAATTAACTTGCAGGGAATCAAAAGGTTAATTATTAACTTGTCACAATTTGCACAAGAGGGGGGCCATTATTCTCAATTAGTGCTCTTTATGTAAATGCAACATTAAGTTCGGTCTATCACATCTTGATTCACTACCCAGTGGCAAAAGAATTGTGGGACTTGACATTGTCTTGTAGCAACACGACTTGTGTGTTTCCTGAAGAGGTGTCTCATGTTTTGATCGAGTGGTGGGTGCCAAGATTGGCAAAAAGAAGAGGAAATCTTGGAATTTGATCTCTTTTCGCATTTGTTGGCTTATTTAGGATGAAAGAAATAGAAGGAATTTTCAAGGGTTAAAGAGTGTTTAGTTTTGAAGCGTAAAGAGCTTTTTTTGGTCTTCATTGCATAGTTGCGCTTCTAAGTCGATGAATCCAGATATGTTTTCATTTTTGGATTTCATTAATTTTTTCGAAGCCTAGTTTTTGTTTTTATGGCTGGTTTCTTGTATAGCTGCGCTAGTTTCTTAGTACCATGGAAACCATCCCCTTAATGCCTTTGAATACAATTATATATGTTACCAATAAAAAAAGGCATTAATTGTACAAAAAATAACAATAAATCAATTAATTTTACAAAGTTTACAAGTTCTATTGAAGTAATTAATTAATCACGAATAAAACGAATAAATCATCAAAAATAGATTAATGGTTAAATATTTGGTTGTATCACTTGAAATGAATTCAAAGCATGATTTGTACAAACCCTAGATTGTTAACAAATCAGCAAGTAATTATATAAAGCAAGAGGCTCCTCTAAAAATAATTAATTAATCCATTGAAAAAGAAAATAAAGATTTGAAGAACAAAAATACCTCAATAAATGAATCCACAATCCCAACAACACCTGATTCAATCCTCGCAGCAGCTGGGGTTTTTAATTGCACATTGAAGATTAAAGAATAAAGAGTATTGGAAATGATAATGAAAGAGAGGGAAAAGCCCCCTCCAAACTCTCTCTTGTATACTACTGAAGTTTATTAAGGGCAAAATAGTATTTCTACATTAAATTTATTAACCTAAGAGCACCAGGATTTTCATTGGAGTTGGTTTTCGTTTGCTCGATAGGATGCCATAGGATAACTATGTGGCATGCCACTTTCAATGTTAGAGGTGATTGGGTTTTTTCGTGCAGTACTTCCTTAGCCATTTCTTACATTGTAAGAGGAACTCTGGATTTATTCCTGCACTGGCAGTGTCGAGACTATTTCCTAGGTTGGAAACTGCTATCTGGATGTTTTCATATGCTGAATAGGTGACAGTATTTTCCCCGCCGAATTTCACCACTTCAAGCCTTAAACACATCAAAATATAAAATCATCAACCTTTCAAATAATCTTGTATAAAACATCAAAATAAAGGAAAGATTTATTCAACAATTCTCTGAGTCTATGCGTGTAGAATGAAATTCTGCAGACTTTTCATCTTGCAATGGGATTATGAATGTCACCTTTAGGGAGCCCCATTAACCCAAATGCTCCGCTGAGGGAAATCCTCCCCCATATTTCCTTCCCAAGCCTTGTAAAAACTAGCTCTACCATCATTGCCAACTTCAGAAGAAGTAAATCCCGTTAAAGTAGGCCAATCTCCATGGATGCCTTTACAAAGACACTTGTCATGTGCACCTTTTATCTCCATAGTGGTGCAATCAACTTTGTTGAAACCATATTTTAGCTGCTACTCTAGAAGAGGTGCTGTGAGATAGTAGTCAGAAAATATAGGCTGCGGAGCTCCTCAAAATGACTATTATTACGATGACTTAGAAGGGAAGACAACATGGTGTTGATCTATTTGCTTTTGTTGGAAGATAAGGACATCTAATTCAACAAAAAGGCCTGTGTAGATGGGGAAAGGTGTCTACAAGAAAGGTGGTTTTTGACATCAAGTTGTAGATTGTCAGATGAACTTTAAGCAATATTTAGTTTAAGAATTGGTTTTTTTGCTAACAATGATAGAAGTGTTGTTTCAGATGTGGTGATTCTTATCACGATAATTATCTCGATGACTTCGGAGAAAAATTTTGTTTGATAAAAATATAGATTAAATATGAAAGAGGAAGAAATCAACAGTTACTTCAGAAACATGCTTTTGCAAGTACTTAATGGCTGGCTAACTGTAATACCCCAGATTTTTTTCACTTTAATATTTTGTAATCTATTTGAGGAATTGGAATGTTTGTGGAGTTTGTATAGGCTGTGTTTGGTTGATTGGATTAGTGGTTGGGTTAGTGTTGACCATGGTGGAGTTAGATTTTAATCATGAATGGGCATATAGCTCAAAATTTTTTCTAAGTCTGGGAATCATGTTCTGATAGAGATTCAGACAGGCTTGTCATTCAGACGACTGTCCAGACAGCTCATTGTCCAGACAGGGGTTCAAATGAGGTTGGTCTGGTCTGCTCTGTGACAGATTTTTTTCTGGTTTTCTGGCCTTGGGTCACTTCATCTCTCTTCAAGCACGTGTCTAGCCACCCTAATCCCTATACTAATTACCCCTGCACCCTCAAATATCTTCCTCCTCATCCCTCATTTTGTTTGTGTGTGTATTGTGTGGAAGGTTCCAAAGAGAGAGAGAGAGAGTTCAATTGAGGGAGAAAGACCATAGAAAAAGAGAGAGTTTGAGATAAGAACAGAGGGTTGTGAAATTGTGTGGGTTCGGTGGTGACCTCTAGTGGTCCTTGGGTGGTCTTTCGTGGTTGTGGTCAAGAAGTGATGTGATTTCATGTTTGAGCTTGGTCCAGAGGAGTTGCAGCTGGTGACTTCCTTCTTTTCCTCCTTCAGATTCTCCTCTTCTTGTCTTTGAGGTAGGGGTGTTTTGTTTTTGGAGTGTTTCTTTCTTGTGAGTGTAAATGCATCATTGTGTTGGATTAGAGGTGGATTTATTGATAAATCTTTGCTAATTGATATATACATATTTATATTTTTGTAAGAGTATAAATGTTGAAGATTATGTTGAATCCATAAGCTATTTGGGTAGAATCTTGTTAATATATATATGATTTTACAGAATTCTTTTTTGCTATGCTGTTATTTAATTAAATTATATGAGTTCTGTTGTCCGATCAAAAATAATTAGTGAAATACTGTTAATGAAAACGTTACTTGAAATGGCGTTTTAATATAACTAAAAGCGCCATACGAAACAGCTTTTTCTTTTTATTTGGCCTGCACTAAAAACGTTATTTGATTTAGCGCTTTCAACTTCCTAAAAAAACTGTTTGACAAAGCATTTTTCTGCCAATGTGACTTCTACTGAAAACGCTATTTTAAATAGCATTTTCTGTACGTGTGGCACCCTGTAACCTGCTAAAAACTTCCCCAACATGAGAACCCCATGTTTTAACTTTTTGATCTTTATACTGCACTGAGAATAGTATTTTCTGTACGTGTGGCACCCTATAACCTGCTAAAAACTTTCCCAACATGAGAACCTCATGTTTTAACTTTTTGATCTTTATACTGCACCTCAGTGCCGCGTAGCTCACACAAATACAATAAACAAGTCATTGCTTTCATCTTCAAAGAGATACAGACTTTAACTAGCTTTTTCAGCAATACGTTTAAGCGAGAGGTGATGAGAAGAAAGAAGAGGCACTAAAATCTAAAGAGTCTGAACCCAAAAATCAAGTAATCAGAAATTCAGAATCAAAACAACTATAGCAAAAGGCAATATTTTATGCTCCAAATCACATACAAACTCCACAATCTTTGGACCCATGTTGACAATTTTCATCCGGTCTTGCTTCTTCAACCCGCTTTTGGTTTCATCCTTCAATTTGGTTTTTGTCGTCTTCTTTCTCTTCATCTTCGCCTTAATTTTGATGTTTGAACCAACACCGCACAAGGTTAAAACCCTTGAATTAAAACCTGTGTTTGTGGGAGGCTAAAAACGCTAAACCAATTGGTCTTTAGTCCAGGCTAAAAAAGAAGGAAACGCTATTTCATTTGGCGCTTTTAGTTTATTAAATAACGCCATTTCAAACAGCATTTTCATTAACAGTATTTCACTAATTATTTTTATCCAGACAGCAAAAGCCATATAATTTAATTAAATCACGGTAAAACAAAAAAAAAAATCTAATTTCACATGTGTATATATGTCGTATTGTTGAGTTGTAGGTTTGAAATGAGAGATTTGTGGTTTTGGGTTCAGGTTCAGTGCAGAACACAAACCAGGAAGCTATACTGGTAGCTTCCATGCGGACTGCCATCCAAACGATTGTGCTGGTCAACCTCCATTTAGACAAGGGTTCGAATGACAGTCTTTTGTCCTTGTTTTTGCCTATTTAAATACTGTTTAGTCTTGTTTCTCATACTGAGTGATGTTGGATTATAATGTTAACGTGAGAGAGTAAACCTAACGATGAATGTTAAATATTTTAAAATGGTAAATAAGTAATTAATTCATTACGTTAAATTGTTAAAGCTTGATATTATTTATGACTATTGTAATTGTTTATTTAGGTTATTATGGAGTAAGTTTATAAATTTTAAAAAGCATGAATTATGACATGATATAATTTATATTTTTCCATATGTTGTCAAACGAACATGTGTGAAACAAATTAATGTGGGGAACATATGATTTATGAATTTGTGATGATGCATGATGGAACGTACAACTTGCCTAAATAATCAATCGAGCATGAATTTATAATATAAATGAGACATAATGATGATGTTAAAATTATTTGGTAAAATGATGAGCTTGAAGAAATGATGAGATGATGTGAATGTGGGTGTGTGGTGTAGAGTGTGTTGGGGCTTCAATGCCTTGCTAATTGGACTATGATGTCCTGTTGTACGTGTTGGGTTGTCAAGTTTGCCCTTTGGGCATTGTCCTGCTGCTGTGGTGTTATGAGTTGGATGGTGTGACCTGCCTGTTGTGTACGGATTTTGAGATCCTATTTATGTGGAGTGCATGAGTTGATTTTGTGTCAAGAAGTACTGTTAAAATAGGTATATGTACCCATAGGTAGAAAGTCCCTCGATCTGCACAGGGGTTAGTTGTCATTTCGAGTGGGCTAGTAACCCACAAAAGATGTAAGCACCTACGATGGTATATCGATTGTCCTGAGGGACGCAAATGCTTGCGATGGCATATGATCAGTGCCCAAGCATTGACCAGTAACACTTACAATGGTGTGCTGGGGATTGGGCATCGTAGCAATGGGCCAATCTCGCAGAGTACCTACCCAAATGTGCCACTTGTTGTGTGTGCGTGTAGTGTGGTCGGGTGTGAATGGAGTTAGGTCTAGTGTGGCGTTAAGTATGCTAGGTTGTGATGTGATGAATTGAGTTGATAATTTGGAATAATAAAATTGTTCATTTTGATGAGGATAATGATGAAATGATGAATGTGATGTTGATGAAGGAATTATTCATTATTTGTGATTAATAAACTGCAAACATGATTGTTACAATGCAAGATGATAACATTACGAGGCTACGTTGGTTGATTGAGATGCATTAATCACGTGTAGTGGCATGATAGAACATGTTATACATGCTTAAATGTTATAGTGGGCACTCGTGAACTCATGTTTACTCCCTCACAGATTTTGTTGTATGATTTGAGACTAGATTGCCTGTGGAGCCTATTGTGCGTGAGACTTAGCTTTCCCTTTCTTTTGTCTTTATTTTGGATTACGTCATATTCTTTTGGTGCCTCGGATGTGAAGTCGGTATTGCTACTATACTTATTCTTTTAATCTCCTCGTGAGAAAACATGATGTATATATATACTACTGTTTTTTTGTTATTGGGGTATGGTGGCCTTATTTTGATTATGCTTTATTTATTTAATTTCCACTCCAATTGCGTATGGTCCGATGGGGACAAGGGTTATGTGATGATTGTGAATATTTGTGCGCGTCTTAGGTCATTCCCCCGAGTCACGGGATTTAGGGTGTGTGATAATATAGTCAAACTTTTCTTGGAAAACTTCAGATATTTTGGAGCCCAATTGTTATTTTTCTTATTTTCCCTTGTTCTATTCTTTTTAGTGGTCTAGTATCTAGCACATGTTTGTGCTTTGTGTGCTATCAAGGTGCACTAGTATCCTAGGGCACTATAGAATTCATTGATATCCCTTATTCAAAAAATCATGCAATAGATTCCTCCTCAATGCCAGCTAGTTATCAGGAATTTTAATGGGTTTTGTTGATGTTGTATAATAAGATATCGTAATACCAAAAATATACTTCGATGTAACAAAAACGACTATATTAACCTTCTAATAGAAGTTGAATTTGCAAGTTTTTGCCACAAGTTTTTCCAATTACTTGATGTTTTTCCACTTTTTTCCTCTTGCCTCCTCTCTAAGTCTCCTTTCTCTTTTGATAGGGCACATATTAGTGCTTTAACCATTAACCAACAAAACCCATCATTGCCTCAATTTGTCACTGCCGCCGCCACCTCCGCCACCAGACCATCTCTCACCACGCCACCATCCAGCATATCTTTGCTGGCCACCACGATCATCTACTACATACCAAGGCCACCATTGAATTCCATAACCACCTTTCAACACCACAACATGCTCTCTTTAATTTCTTGCTCTAACACCAACAATATCTATGTTCGAATCTATAAGTACGTATATACAATGGTTTTAATGTGATTTGTGTACGCTAAAATATATAGAGTGCCATATACCATCTCAGTTGAAGTTTGTTGCTATAGCCTGGGAACCATAAATTCAATTTTATACTTCGAGCAAGAGCAGCTCTACGACTTATGATATGGGATATGATCTTAAGGATTTTGGCTCAATATGTGCGAGCGCGCACACGCGTGTGAGAAAGAGAGAGAGAGAGAGAGGTAATATTTTCAAAGTTGTTAGGCTTGATTGGAACTTGTCAACATTAGGCTCATCAACAATTACTTTGGAATTGAATTTTCAAATAGACAATGGGAAGGAATCACCATCTGGCAGGTCGCCACAAAGTATGCATTAGGCTACAAATATTGAGTTTGATGATGAATCGGAAAACTAATTGTGAAGATACCAAAGAGAGAGAGAGAGAGAGAGATATGTTTGTAATAGTGATGAAAATGGATTCTGTGTTTGAAGCTGTTGTTAGAATGTCAGAATGTTCTAGAATAAAATACTTGATTGAGCATGATTATGGTTGATTTTATTATGAATGTATTATGATTGTAATTTTCTTTTTTAGCTATAGTCTTTCATTATAAATACAATGATAGAAAAGGAGGCTAATTAAGCTCTCTGATTTTTCTATTCAATTCCCTAGCTCGGTATCAGAGCAATTACATAATAAAAATAAACACCCAAAAAAAAAAAAAAAAAAAAGCAACAGCAACCGTTCGCACCGGCAACTGCAATTTTCATTGACAATAGACGTCATCAATGTTGGTTGTGCCTCTCTCAAAAAGGATTGTGATGGAAATTGTCAGCATCCAATAAAAGTCTACAAAAGGCCTGGAGTGGATGGTTCTAAGGCCCAAGCCTTAATTTGGCACATGCTAGATGATGTGGGGACTACTTGGGATATTAAGTAGACTTGGCTCTTGAATTCTTCAAGTGTCTTGTGGGGTTCAAAGTCTTTTGGTTCTCCATATTATTAATATAGTCTTTTGGTTTTCGATGTTATTAATATTGTCTTTTGGTTTTTCC
>JAVXUM010000017.1:21136346-21150509 GCA_035590655.1 Pouteria glomerata | reverse complement strand
GATCTTTTCCCACAACAATTCTAACTTCTAACACTTAGAACAACTTGAATAACTTAACCCTTCATCACATTAACAAGATCGAGTCTCATCTCCACAAGAAAGACATTAAGAATTTTCATTCACACCAAAGGTGAGGGTATCACACAAGTAGTATATTGTCTCCAAGATGAACCTACTCAAAGTTAAATAGACTTTTTGGTAGTATCATTCTAAGCTCATAAATGAATTGGGAATATTTGAACGAACTAATTCAAATAGAAACTTTAAAATTTATATATAACAATGTTTATAATACACTATAATATAGTGCTAACGCCTTCCTAATTGATTGTGAGATGCATGAGCTTACACAAACATAGTTGTATAACTTTAAGATCTGTAAAATGGTTCATATATGATATATATATATATAATAGTTGCATTTACATACCCAACCAACACACATTTACTGAGTTCACTGTTGAAGAAAACTTCTTACATGATGCGATTGAGGAGTTTGTAGCATATTAGCATGAAATTTAAAAACACAATCTCAACTTAGGCATCATGACAACATATGCACATCAAAGAGTATCAAAAGAAGAAGCTTCCCATAGCTACTACAACAAAATAAATATGATATCACAAAAATAACAGTTAGTCTATTTATAAGACAGCTCACATACTTTAATATGTTTATGCTTTTAAAGATTAAGAGGAGGTGGCTGAAGAGCTTTCAGCAAGTTCACATTGAAATACAATGATATTGAACTTTTTCTTAATCTCTTTATGTGTTTGATACATATATGGTTTGAGCAACATTAATTGCTTACTGAGCTTGAGAGTTTTTCCAAGACTCTCATATCAATGATACCATTTTATCAAGAACACAAAATAATAATAAAATTATAAAGTATCCTGCATTCACAGTCTACAATATAATGTTTTAGGATAATATACCTCATTTGTTGATATACCTCATTTGTTGTCACGCCTCGGGTCCGGAGACCCAGGAGATGAGTGTAAAACATGCATATCATGTAAACCAAGTCATCGGATCAAAACAAGCGCACCGGTCACGCAATGGACCCACAACATTCTATTGGCTATATAACTACCTAAAAACTGGTCGATTGTGTACCTCATAAAGTCCCTGTGCAAGATATATATCATCCATACATTTCCATTCAAGATCATATGTCCATTTCATAAGAGCTAATGGAGACATGAAACCATTCACTATGTGAATCTCCACAAGTTTATACAAGTCTGAGCCTTATGGCCATTACAAGATCAAAAGAAAAGGGAAACTATATACATGTCAGAGTTCCCCTCAAAAATACATTTACAATGTGCAACTAGTTTCACTTTTACAAAAGATAGGCATCTCCCCGAGGTTCCTCCTACTCGTCCTGTGTGGGTCTTGCATGGACATCTGTAGGGACGTGAGCACGGATGGCATGTGCCCACGATACACTCCCCAAAATATATATATAAAGAATGCATATAGTAATCATAATACAATGTAACATGTCGAACATGAAAGCATATGAATCATGGTGCAAGTGTAAACAAGCTTCATAACCCAATTCACGTATTCAAAGTGTGCAAACCAATTTTCCTCAGTTAACCCGTTATCTTGTTCATTTTATGTATACATCACACATCAAGTAAGCACACATCATCGGGGATTGGGTACCGTTTCGACGTCCTTGTTCCGGGTGATGCCGCGGCCCCCAGTGTGCTTTAGGGTGGCAACTGTGATACTCTCACCTTTGGTGTGACTAAAGTTTAGGTCCTTTAAATATTTTTATATGAGTTAGACGACTTGTTTGGGATTGTGTATGAGGTGAAGAGTGTGTAAGTGATGCATGAAGAAAAGTTGAGAAATGGGAAAGAATGGAGGAGCCGGCCATATAAGGTAAATTGGCATCAATTTTGACTCAACACACTCAATTTGGACTAAGCAAGGTTGGTTGATTGGCTTGATGACTTGTTGACTCCATGTAAGTATTTATATATATATTTTTTAATGTGAGAAGAGTGGTGAGAAGAGGAGATGGCCGGCCAACCCTTTGTTTGATCTCCACAATTGTTTGTTTGTTGGTTTATGCAAGTCAATAAACATTAAAACTTGGTGGGACCTAAGAGTAAATGCAAGGAAGACTTGTGTGCTCATATATGTATATGTATTGGTTGTAAATTGTGGTGGAGAAAGGAATGGCCGGGCAAGGGAAGTGAGTTCCATTTTTGTTTTGTTTTCATTGCTTAGCCCTCATTTAAGTTGGTGGGACCCCCGAGTTAAGGTTTGGGAGACTTTGATGCCTATATACATATATGTATAGATGGAATGAGTGGAGGAGGGAGCTTGGCCGGTTATTGAGTGTGTATATGTATATGTGTATGTCATATGATTGGGGAGATATTAATTGTTAAGACCAAAGGTAGAGAGAGGGAGAGAAAGCTCATTTTGGAGAAGCAACCGGCCATTGAAGAACTTGGGAGAAAATTTAAGAAGAGAAGTAGAGAAGAAAGAAGAGGAAGAAGAAGAATTCAAGAAGAGTGAGCTAGCTTGAGGAAGGAGAAAACATTTTGAAGCTTGCAAGGCCTAAGGTGTTTGAAGAGTTGATCTTCAACTTGAGGTAGGGAAACTTCTCCAAATTTAAATTTTAATTCTTCTTCTTCTCCTCTAAATTCTTATAGTGGTGATAGAAATCAAAGAGAAGTGTGATCTCTTGCAGAAACCTAAGTCAAAACCAAACATGAGAATGATCCTTGAGTTGAAATGCATGTGAGAGGAATGGGAGGAGAGGGAAGAAAATTATGAGACTTTTGGGTTAGATTGAGCTTGAGAAACGTAAAATTTGCTATAAAATGGGAATTGGGTACCTAAGGCTGAGTAAGGGTAGGAAAGGGGAGTGAAAACCCAAAGGCTAAACAAACCCGGAAGGGACCCTCTCTCGGCGGGCGCATGCCTAAGGAACAGGCCGTGCGCCCAAGCTGGAGGTGGCCCAGAATGGGTCCTCGGCGGGCGCCCGCCAGAGGACCAGGGCGTGCGCCCACCTGGGCACGGGCACGGGCACGGGCGCCCGCCGCCCCTAGTCCCGATCCCTGTTTTTCCTTGTACTTCAATTGTAAGCTACCCCTTCACCCTTCACCATGCGCCACATCTAGGCTGAACTTTCATGCTTGTGTTCTACCTCCTTGACATTTGGGTTATGATATGTTGTGGCTGTGTTGCATTGGAACCGAAATGCTTGAGAGGGACGAGTTGGGATGAACATGATGAAGTAATGTCCTTGAAATTACATTGCTTATGTTTGAATTACCTTGCTTATGTTCCCATGATTGATAGTGTCTTTGTGATGAGTAAAGCCTTAGTAAAAGGGATGGGTGAGAATCTTGACTTCAACCTAAAAACTTATAATCTTGTGAATTGTTGTAACGTATGAGATGTTGTTTGGGTGAACAATGACACGTGAATACCACCTTGATAGTATACATGCGAACATTGTGTAGTTAGTGTGAAACTCCACACAGAAACATCACATATGCATTGCTCTCTTCATGTCATATACATGTCACTTGTTAGTTAACATATTTGAGGCGGGACTTGGAATAAAATAGTAGTGCTCATGAAATTACTAGCATTATCTCAACACGTCTAAATTGCGACGAGAATACTGAGGAATGTGGTGAATAAATGAAATCATAATGAAATAACTTGGATTATTAACCGAGATGAGTGATAGGTGAACTCACGAAAGTTGAAAATCTAATAGAAGATAAGGGATCCATGTGACGGGTTGTGTAATGGGAACTGGAAATAAGGGAAGGCATAAGTGGCTGCTGGACCACGACATGCTTCACCTTATGTACATGTTTAGGCGGATCGTCGCCTTGGGGGTGTCCTCCTAAAGCACGAGGTATGTCAGGTGGCTGTTAGACCACAGGCAAGATAATGATGTGATTGATTATGTGATGGGATCGGGATTTGGTAATAAGGGAAGACATAGGTGGCTGCTGGACCACGACATGCTTCGCCTTATGTATATATATCTTTATGGCGGATCATCGCCCTGGAGGTGCCCTCCTAAAGCACGAGAATGGGTGGTGTAAGGGAAGTGGAGTGATCAGGTGGTAGCCGGGTAAACTAATAGGCGATATAAGGGAAGTGGAGTGATCAGGCGGTAGCCGGGTAAACTATAGGCGGTATAAGAGAGGTGGAGTGATCAGGAGGTAGTGGGAAAAAGATAGTAACGTATACATACGTATAACTGTGCCTATCAATCAGACTAAGACATTAGTGCTTGCCCATCCTAAGGAAGTTAAATATTCTTATAATTGAAAATTGTATTGATGAGTTGTGATATTAGCTATTGTGTTATGGAGCCAGAATTATCCTTGTTGTTCGGTACTTTACGATTTTTGTATGCATCATATTTATGTCATGAGGAGTATATCGTGGGCACACGCCGTCCGTGCCCACGTCCCTACAGTTACCTCTGCAGGACCCATACAGGATGACTAAAGGTGACCCCGAGTAAAAGCATATGGATGGGATGCATCCGGACCTTTGTAGAAGCAAGGCGAGTAGGAAAGACTTGGGGGAAGTGTACACATTTTTTGTCAAAGTGGAGCAAAATATTTATGTTGTACATTTATTTTGAAACGTTCTTGTATTGTATATAATTTTTTTACTTGTGGATTGTAATGGCCATAAGGCCTAGCCCTGTACAAAATGATGGAAATTCAAATAGTGGAATGGTTACTTAGCTTCATTGGTTTTTATGGATGAACTGGATGACCTTGGTTAAATTATACGTTTGCTGCATAATTGTCTGGCAGCCCTTATTTATATATTGCACAGGTTTGCTTATCAAGTACCCATTGTACCAATTTGAGGCCGTTATATAGCCGTTTTGTTGTGTGGGTCCACTACGTAGACGGTGCGTTTGCTCTGATATGATGACTCGGGATACATGATATGCATGTCTTACACTCACACCCCTGGGTCTCCGAACTCGGGGCGTGACAGATACAGCTGAGTTAAGATTAGATAAGAAAAGAAAAAAAATAAAAATAGTACTTATCTATCAGGTTCTATCATTCCATAACTTTTTTATTTAATTTTTAGTTTATTTCAAATATTTTTTATCTTGTATTAGTTACTAAATTCTAGTATTTTATTTTTCACTTAAAAATTAAATTTGCATTATTAAATATTGTGATTGTCTAATTTTTTTTTAATTTTTTAGTAAATAATATGTCAAATAGAAAATATGAATGTAGTTATGAAAAATTAAAAGAAAAAGGGAAAAGTGTTGAAAAATTAATTCAATCTCAATGTGGTGCACTCGATAAATTTGTTACCATTAATAAAAAGGACATTGAAATAAGTTCAATTAGTGAAAAAAAAAAAAGTAGAACAGTCCTATGTAGAGAATTAACTACAAAATAATTTTGAATTATTAGGACAAGAGAATAACGATGATAACATTCAAGAAGAAGCAAATACAAGTATTCCTAATTTTAATCAAGAAAATGAGAAAATTTTACATGGAGATATTTTATTAGAAGAGAATGTTGAACATAATAGTACATCAAACGAGGGTTCTAAAAATTTTTATGATTTAGGACAATGAAAAATTATTAACGCGAAGTTTAGAGATTTCATGGTAGAAAGGGCTCCAATTAGATAAAAAAATTTAGATTTTTTGAAAGATGAAAATAATAGACATTTTTCTTCATTGTTTTACCAACAAACATTGTCGAATGGAGAAAAATATGATAGAAGGTGGCTAGTTTACTCAAAATATTTAAATAGAGTTTATTGTTTTTATTGTAAGTTGTTTGATTCAAAATGTAGTGCTAATCAATTACTTAATGAAGAGACGAGAGACTAGAAAAACCTTGGTTCAAAACTTAAAAGTCATGAAACAAGTTGTGACCATATTACTAATATGAACAATTGGATTGAATTAGAAACAAGATTACCAAAAAACAAGACAATTGATAAAAACATACAAGAACAAATTAATAAAGAAAAAGAACATTGGGAAAAGGTTTTATTAAGAATTATTGCCACAGTGAAACATGTTTCTAAAAATAATCTTACTTTTCGTGGGACAAAAGAAAAGATATATGAAAAAAATAATGGCAATTTTTTAAGTTTAATTGAAATGAGAGCAGAATTTGATCCAATTATGGAAGAACATGTTAAACGCATTAAAGAGGGTATGCTTCGTACTCATTATTTGAATAATACCGTACAAAATGAATTGATGGAATTGTTATCTTCTCAAATAAAAAATATAATGATTAAAAAATTAAAGAAGTAAAATATTTTTTGATTATTATTATGCAAGTCATCAAGAATATATGACTTTTATTTTAAGATGTGTTGATAATTTAACTAGTCCAATAAAAATTGAAGAGTACTTTGTAGAATTTTTAAAAGTCGATGACACATCGAGAAAAAAGTCTTTTTGATGAACTTATTGAGATATTGAAAAAACATGAGCTTAATATTAATGATATAAGAGGACAAAGTTAGGATAATGGATCTAATAAGAAACATAAACATCAAGGAGTGCAAAAACGATTATTGGATATAAATCCCAGAGCATTTTATACACTATGTGGTTGTTATAATTTGAATTTAGTTTTATGTGATATAGCTAATTCATGTTTCAGAGCTATTTCCCTTTTTGGATTTGCTTCTTCTACTAAATGATGAAAAATTTTACAAGATAATGTATGTAAATTTTCTATTAAATCTTTGTCTCAAACTCAATGGGAAAGTAGAGTAGAAAGTGTTAAAGCGATAAAATTTCAAGCCCCAAAAAATGAGAGACGTTTTGATTTAATTATCAAAAAGTAGTAAAGATCCCAAGACAAAAAATAAAGATATGTGTTTAGCTATCACGCCTCAGATCCGAGGACCCGAGGAGGGAGTGATAACAATGCAAATTATGGACAACTGATCACAGCATCAGAGCATACACAACGGTCATGTAATGGGACCCACAACTAAAATCTGTAAACCTGGCCAATTAAGATAATAATTCTACTGGAATATGATTCCATTCACAAATAATCCAATGGCTACATAAATTACAACAGTATATCATAATACATTCAAATTTTTACATTCTAAATTATCATATTTACAAATCATAAGTTTCCAAAATACATAACATAAAATACAGACTGATCCAAAATATTATGTTTCTTTCACTTTGCAACGTGGTTACCCTAGACTTCCTGTGTGGGTCCTACATTGACATCTGTAGGGACGTGAGCACGGACGGCGTATGCTCACGCTATTCTACAACAATATATGTATAATATATGCATAGAATGCACATATACAGCATATAATATATATAAATTTAAAGCGATAGATGTAAGAAGCATAAAGCAATATATGGAGGAAATATACTGGCTACCAAAAATATCCAATTCATATATCCAACAATTCTGTAATTATTCTCCAAGCATAACATGTAAAAGTTCATTTCTAAATTTTTAATAATTATTATTTCCAATTCACGACCATTTCACACACAATCATCGGGGAATGAGCACATAAACTAAACGTGCTTTAGGGCTATGGCCCAGGGCGACGATACGCCATAAATGGATAAAAGTACATAGGCTAAACGTGCTTTAGGACATGGTTCAAGGCGACGATACGCCTAATGTACACTAAACATGCTATGAGCTACTAACCCACTGGCATGAAAACCAAACCCTACGTAGGTTTCAGGATTTTCAAACCGAGGGTATCTCAAGACCCTTCGTGTTTTACCATACCCAACCCCGGACAAACATACAACTAAAAATTTTATTTCCTTTCTTTAAGTCCATATTTATTTCCATTTCATAAGAACATAATAACTCCATTTGCCAGTTAGGTAAAGAACTCCCATCCAACATACACATAACTTCAACATTTATTCCATGAACATACTAAACAATCAATAAACATGCTACCAATGCATTTACCAATATTTCAACTCCATTCTTGTACCAATAATATCAAAAATCCATATTTAAAACAATTATAAATAAACCTAGATTTAGCTCCAATTTCATGCCAAAATTGTTATGCTTAGGTACTCGAAACTTAGCCAATTTTTGCCATACTAATTAGGAATTTTTTCTACACTTTTAATACATCATTCTAACCAAAATTGTAAGCTTAAAACACTGCTCAAACACTGAAATTCCAGCACCTAGCCGGTTAGGTTTTTTCTTCCATTTCTTGGTTTCTAAGTCTCCAAATTGGTATGTTTTTGCACCAAAACTTAATCAAACTTGGGAGAATTGAATTTTAGTGGAATCTAGAGAATTTAAGCCTTTTAGGGACTGATTTTCAGCCCTTAAAACCTGAGTACTCCAGCTCTAAAGTTTCTCACGAAATTGTCACACTTTTAGGGTTTTTGGGTGTCAAAAAGCTACAAACTTGCACAAATTTTTGCATAACTTTAGGAGATCAATTTTATGTAAACTATAGGGTTTCTAAACCCTAAAACCCCTATTTTTCAGTCCCTAAAACCTGAAATATGCAGCCTTCCAATAGTTTAGGTTTTGGGCCATTTTACGTAAACACAATACTAATTTGACTAGTTTGCATTTCCTTCACAATTTCTCTTAAATTTCTTAAACTCAACCACATATACAACACTCCAAACATATATATACACATATATGAAGTAAAGTAGAGCATCCCTACCTCAAGAGCTGGCCGAAAATGAGGGGACGTGAAAGGAGGAGAAATCTTGATTTCCTAGCTCCCAATTAGGATTTTCTAGAACTCTTTCTTCAATCCTTGCTATTTTCTTGGACTTTTTTCGCCAAGACAACCTTAAACACACATGAACCTTAAAATTACTTTATATTTAACATTCCTTCCAAATTTTAGCTCATTTGGCCTTAATCTTTAACACTAATTAAAGTTAGAACTAGGAAGACTTTCCTTTGTCTTCTTTAAGTTCTCTAAACTTGATTGCTTTGCCTTTCTCTTGTTCTTCTTCTTTTTCTTTCCTTTTTCTTTCTTTTCTTTTTCCTCTTCCTTCCTTTTTTTCCTTTCTTCTCCTTTTTCTCTTAGTTTTTCTATTTTTTCTCTAGGGTGGCCGAATGGTTCCTTTGAGGCTTAAGTGTTCTCCTTAATTTGTTTAATTCCTTCCATCTCCTCTTTCACCTCCTTAGCCAATCATCTTCCCATGCATGATACCTTATTTAATTATTTAATTACATACCTAAGCTTGAGTGAGACCCACTTAATTAAATGAGTTTAACACCTAAGCTTAACACCTAATCCTCACATGATCAAATTTGGAACTCATTAGACTAACCTAGATCATCCTGGGACTTTCTAGAGCATTCGGCCAAAGGAGGTTTCTCCTAATAGATTTTGGCCTTCTTCCACCTCCTCTGACCTTTTAAACCTCCTTTCCAAATGGCGAAGTGCTTCAGGTGTCTTGTATGATCGAAAAGTCCCCCTCAAGGTAAAAGGAAAGTATTATAAGGTGGCAGTAAGGCCAACATTATTATATGGATCAGAGTGTTGGGTAATAAAACGTAATCATGTTCAGAAGATGGCAGTTGCAGAGATGAGAATGTTAAGATGGATATGTGGGGTAACAAGGAGAGATAGGATTAGGAACAAGGAGATTAGGGGCAAAGTAGAAATAGCACCGATTGAAAAGAAAATGAGAAAAAATTGACTAAGATGGTTTGATCATGTTAAAAGACGTCCAACGGAGGCACCGATTAAAAGGTGTGAAAGTATGGAGATTGTCAGGAGTAGGAAAGGGAGGGGGAGACCTAAGAACTGTTGCAAATGAATTATTAAACATGACTTTGCCTACATGGATTTAACGGAGGATATGGCCCTCAATAGATTTGATTGGCGTCGTTAAATCCATATAGCTGACCCCACCTAGTGGGAAAAAGGCTTTGTTTGGTTTGGTTTGGTTTGGTTAAGCAACGATTTCTTTTGATCAAATCATATTTCCCGCAACTTCATAAAGTCTGAGGACCGCACCCAGTCTCCCCAGGTTTAATTATTTCAAGACACATTTTCACTTGGGAGCACAATAATATGGTCGCAATACTAAATATAGAGCTATAGTGAATTGATGTTATCTATACAAGGAGTGTGAGTCTACTGTTCATTTTCTTGTTCATTACACGTAAGCTAATAAGTTGTGAATTCGACTTTATCGTCTTTTGAAATGAAAATGTCCTTTCCAATAAAGGCAAAAGATGTTTTTGTAGCTTGGTGGGGGCCTAACTAAAATTGCGAAAGGGGAGGAGGAAAACTTGGGAGATTTGTTCTGTTGTGTATTGTTTGGTTGATTTGGGGAGAGAGAAATCAAAGTTTACTTTAGGATATTGAATCATCAATGCACAAATTGAAGAGGTCATTGATATACGTGATTTATGGTTAGCTTTCGAGGAGGAAAATATGTGAATTTACATTGCTTTTTGTATTTTATTGAGAATGTGGAAATTTAGTATAAGACTTGACAAGTTTCGGCAATTTTTGTGATTAGGTGACACCCCTTGATGCTTTTAATTAATAAAAAATTATTTCACATATTACAGAAAAAGTTGATGAACAACATCTTTTATTTTCCTAGACTGGAGAGTTGATAATTATCATATATAAATTTTTTACAATTGTTGATACTTTTTTTTTCTTTTTTGATAGGCAAGTGTTGATAGTTAACACACTAAAAGTTACAATATAGTCGTGAGGACCAAATAAAACCAGCACAACAAATGCAAGTATCCAATCCAGACATCATCATTATAATCCAGAGAGAGAAATCTTGCACTGCAAATTTGTTATCATAATGGAATCTCTACTCTCTAGTAGTCCATTGTAGTAATAAGAAATGCAGTGTGCCTTGTTAAGTTTAACAATAGGAAACCTTAAGCCAATGGAACCATCTATAATGAAATGAACTGTGCCCATTAACAATAGGCAACCATGGTCTAATCGATCCAACATTAATGAAATGCATATCCAAACAATAAGCAATAAATTGATTCTTTGATTTACTGTTTACAGTAACTAAGGTTGAGCACCAAGAGACCCTAAAATAAAGTATTCTGAAGGATCCACTAGTATCTTGCATCTTGGTTTTGCGAAACAAGAAATAAAAGGCATTATTAATACTCAAGAAAAGTAACTGTTATCATTTAAGAGTTTCTTTTTAAATCTAAATCACCTACTTTTTATGGCCTCTGAAACGGAACTGATTCTGTTAAAATCTTAAATTTCCACAAGAACTTTGAACAGGGAGAATAATCTTAAACAGAACATGTGAAATGATGCATTGTAATCAAGCATAAACACGAAAAACCAGTCAGATTTTTTAGACTTACCCTTTATAGACATCTCCGAAGGAACCCCTTCCAATCAGCTCCAAGTCACTAAATCTGGATCCTGCCGCCTCAGCAAGAGCAGCTGCATCAGCCATCCTTGTATACAAATGCTTTCTTCCTCACTCTCTCAGTGAGTAAGCCAAGCAGACCAATTGAATAAACCCTGATAGAAACTGCCAACTCAAATATATCCCTTCTAAAGGACACTTTCACTCCACATAGTTGAATTCACATATTCAGAAAATGAGCCGGCATTTTTATGATGTGGGTTTCAACAAACAAACCTGAAGCAACATTAGCATACCAATGAACACATGATTTTCTTGAATAACTACATGTAAATGCATAATAGACAAAAACAAACACAATTTGACATTTGAAAACATTAAAATTAAAAAGCAAAAAATAATAAAAATAGTAAAATTTAAAAGCTCTTGAGCGCAAGTGAAAGAATTAAGTTGCCGCATAACAACTAGAATTTGTTAGGTGGAGTGGGAAGTGCCCTTCCGAAAATGGGCGGGCATCGATTCAATGTGGGTTTCAACAAACAAACCTGAAGCAACATTAACAGCCCTAGCACCCATAAATACATGACTTTCTTCACATAATTACACGCATAACAGACAAAACCAAACACAAATTAACACTAGAAAAATATCAAAAATTGAAAAAGAAGATCAAAACTTGACAGTATAATGTGGAAGGTCGCGTGCTCAAGGAAAGAATTGAGTTGCAATATCATTTCTAGAATTGTTAGGTAGAGTTGGGAGTGCCCAAGCGACAGCCCAACCAACCGGGGCTTTTCAACACCACTGATTAAACTTTGTGCCAATAAAACGGAAAGCGAAACAACAACGCAACTGTGCCTTTCAATGTGGGGTTTTAGGGTTCGACGCTTACCCATCAACGCGAATTGAGATGTAAATGGCTCAGGCGATGATGATGGGTTTTTGTAGCAGTGAAGACAAAGATACCGATCCAGAAGAAGTCAAAAAGCCATGGATCTCTCTCCGTGTGTATGCATATATACCTATGTATATAATTTCTCTCTTTAATTTTCTCTCTCCTCTCCGGGGGCGTCGCTGCACAGGCTGTGCTCGCTGGCTATAAGAGATCGAGAACAGAACGATGAAATGAATGTTGTTCTTCAAATGATGCGTCTCCTGAGTTTTCAATCGTTAATCATTTACCGGAGGAATAATTTTAGGGTCTGGACCGGACACTTGAACCGGGTGTTTTGGGGCAACCCGGTGCCAAGTGAATTTTTGGGAACCAAATGCAATAATTCACTTTCATTTAAAGCAACTTATAATTAGGCACTTCTATTTGGGGGGTTTTTACATTAATATAAATAATAATTACAAAAATCATAATAATAGACTCACAAAAGATTAATTACCATAATGAGTAGAGTGTCATCAGTGGGATCTACGACACCCTAATGCATGTCGTGATAACACTTACGACATGCATTAGGGTATCGTCGATCTCATTGACGACACCTTTGGTCCCCCACAAACCACTGCACTCTATTTTATTCTTCTACTCCCATTTCGAATACAAGTACTTGTCAATTTCAAATAATATAGTATCTACTCTTCCTTATTTCAAATACAATCACCTCCAAATTCCAAACAACACCACAATATTCTCCAAACAACAACTATGTCAAAGTGAAAAAACAATTTAGAAAGTCTAAATATAAATCATTAAAACTACTTAACTATTAGTAAGAAAATAAAAATTTGCTTGCTTGCTAAATTAAAGAATAAAGTGAAAAATGATTAAAGTAAATCAAAACTTAATTAAAATAATTTCAAAATGAGTGAACCATGACTTAATTTTAAACCTATGAAACATGGTTTTGTTTACATGTTCTGTCACTCCCCGGGTCCGGGGACTCAGGGAGTGAGTGTAAAGCAAGTCACCGTATCAGAACTAACGCACCAGTCACGTAGTGGACCCACCAAAACAAAACTGCTATATAACGGCTTAAAATTTGGACTTAAGGAGGGTACCTAATAAATAACATGTGCAGTTTATGTGTCATCCAAACACTCCTAATCATCCATACATTCCCATACATTTCATATGATCTAACGGAAGCATGAAACCATTCACTATAAGTAAACCCTTTATAACTGTACAATTCAAGGCCTTAAGGCCATTACAAGATTTAAAGGTAAGCAAAAGGAAATATATATACAGTCCAATGCTCTCTCCCTCAATAATACATCTATGGTCACCAAAATCCATCCAAGCTTAGCTAACACGTGCATGCCCTCCAAGTCCCTCCTATTCGTCCTGTGTGGGTCCTGCAAGTAAATCTATAGGGACGTGAGCACGGACGGCGTGTGCCCACGATGCACTCCCCATAATATAGAACAAAATGCATACAGTATTCATAATATGATGTCATAACATGATTCAATATGTAGAGCTTATAGATATGTAATCCAGGGTTCTAAGCATTCATAAATTCCACAAGTCAATCCTCATATCAAGTGTACATTCTCAATTTCCTTTCATGATTCATTATCTTGTTCGTGTTGTGTTCACATCACACATTAGGTATTCATACATCATCGGGGATTGGGTCCGTTCTGACGTCCTTGTTCCGGGTGACGTCGCGGCCCCCAGCGTGCTTGAGGGTAGCGACCTAAGACGACGCTACGCCCGTGTGTATGACTAAGCCAATACACTGCCCTCATTTCATAAGCTACTAACCTACTGGTATGAAACACCAACCCTGTGCAGGTTCCGGGCTTTTCGACCCGAGGG
>JAVXUM010000017.1:21081653-21091654 GCA_035590655.1 Pouteria glomerata | reverse complement strand
AAAAAATCGGTAGCAAACTTAGAACATTAATAGCTTTCTGCTCGGCTGTCCGATTTTGGTGAATTTGTTCGTGGCATCAAGAACATTGATTAGCTGACACGGGTTCATCAACGGGTCACGTTTCCACCGACGTTAACTGTCACAAGTTCGATTGTGGGTCCAGGTGTTAAATTTATATCATTCGGAGAACCGTAGAACGATCCATTCTACTCTTCGTTCGCATTAGTTGGCATCAGAGTTGGTTCTACAAAGGCTTAATTATCCCTATCTTCCGTTTATCACTCAAATTAGTTGTTATTATTTTCGGTTCTGTTTATTCTTCTGTCGTTCGGGTTCTTTTTATTTTGCAACCGAGCTCTTCGCTCAGTTCTTCTTTTGCAATTCGGGTCATGTTGCTAGTTTTGTAACCGAGTTCATTAAAACAGAATAGAAGACGACTCGTTAGGTCAGAAATTACTAAAAAAAAATCATTTAGATCGAAAAAAACAAAAAAAAAAAAAAAGAAAATCGGCGTAAGACTTTGAACGGCCATAACTTTTTTCTCGGGTGTTCGATTTAAGTGAATTTATTCATGGCGTCAAGAACGATGATTAGCTGACACGGGTTTGTCAACAGCTTACGTTTACACCGAGGTTAACTATCACAAGTTCAATTGTGGGTCGAGGTGTTAATTTTATATCATTTAGATCATTATAGAACGATCCATTTCGCTTTATGTTCGCGTCAGTTGGTATCAAAGTCAGTTCTATAAAGGTCTAATCATCTCTATCTTCCGTTTATCCCTCAAGTTAGCTGTTACTATTTTCGATTCTGTTTATTATTCTGTAATTCGGGTTATTCTTGTTTTGTAATTGAGCTCTTCGTTTAGTTCTTCTTCTGCGATTTAGGTCTTCCTGCAAGTTTGTAACCGAGTTCGTCAAAAAGAAAAATAGAAAACGACTTGTTATGTTATAAAGAAATCCAAAAAAAAAAAAATCAGTTTGATCGAAAAGAAAGGAAAGCAAAAAAAAAAAGAAAAAATCGGCAATAAACTTCGAACGGCCATAACTTTCTGCTCAGGTGTCCGATTTAGTTGAATTTGTTCATGGTATCATGAACGTTGATTAGTAGACACAAGTTCATCAATAGCGCACGTTTATACCGAGGTTAACAATCTCAAGTTTGATTGTGGGTTGTGGTATTAAATTCATATCATTCAGATCATTGTAGAATGATCCATTCCACTTCATGTTTGCGTTAGTTGGTATTAGAGCTGGTTCAGCAAGGATCTAATTATTCGTATCTTCCGTTTTTCCCTTAAGTTAGTTGTTACTATTTTTGGTTCTGTTTATTCTTCTCCAATTCGGGTTCTTCTTGTTTTGAAACTGAGTTCTTTTGTTCAGTTTTTCCTCCGCAATTCGGTCTTGCTGCTAGTTTTGCAACCGAGTTTGCCAAAAAAAAATAGAAGACGACTAATTAGGTCATAAATCAATAAAAAATAATCAGGTAGAGAGAAAATCGACAACAAAAGTTCGAACGCCCATAACTTTCTGCTCAGGCATCCGATTTAGGTAAATTTGTTCGAGGCGTCAAGAACGTTGGCTAGTTGACACGGGTTCGTCAACGGATTACGTTTACATTGAGATAAACAGCCACAAGTTCGATTGTGGGTTAAGGTGTTAAATCCATATCATTCAGATCATTGTATAACGATCCATTCCACTTCACGTTCGCTTCAATTGGTATCAGAGCTGGTTCTACGATGATCTAATTATCCCTATCTGCCGTTTGTCTCTCAAGTTAGTTGTTACTATTTTTGCATCAGTTTATTCTTCTGCAATTCAGGTTCTTCTTATTTTGTAACTGAGTTCTTCGCACAGTTCTTCTTCTATGATTCGAGCTTGATTGCTAGTATTTTATCCAAGTTCGTAAAAAAAAAAAGAACGAAAGATGACTCGTTAGGTCAGAAATCAATAAAAAAAATAGTTAGATTGAAAAAAAAAAAAAAAGAGAAGACCGTCTGCAAACTTCGAACGGCCATAATTTTTTGCTTGGGTGTCTGATTTAGGTGAATTTGTTTGAGGCATCAAAGATGTTGACTAGTTGACACGAGTTTGTCAATAGGACACATTTTCACCGAGGTTAATAATCACAAGCTCGATTGTGTGTCAGTGTGTTAAATTCATATCAATGTAGAACAATCCATATTTATTCTGTTTATTCTTTTGCAATTCGGTTTCTTTTTGTTCCGTAACTGATTTTTTCGTTCAGACTACCGTAGAACGATCCATTCTGCTTTTCGTTCGCATCAATTGGACTCAGAGGTGGTTCTACAAAGGCCTAATTATCCCTATAATCCGTTTATCACTCTAGTTAGTTGTTATTATTTTTGGTTCTGTTTATTTTTCTGCCGCTCGGGTTCTTCTTGTTTTGTAACCGAGTTCTTCGCTCAGATTTTCTTCCATAATTTAGGTCTTGTTGCCAGTTTTGTAACCAAGTTTGTTATGAAAAAAAAAAAAAAGACGACTTGCTAGGTCAAAACTTTAAAAAAAAAATCATTTAGATAAAAAAAAAAACTTAAAAAAAAAAAAGAAAAAATCGGTGTAAAACTTCTAACGGCCATAACTTTCTACTCGGGTGTACAATTTAAGTGAATTTATTCCTGGCATTAAGAACAATGATTAATTGACACGGGTTCGTCAATAGCTTACGTTTACACCGAGGTTAACAATCAAAAATTCGATTATAGGTCGAGGTGTTAAATTCATATCATTCAGATCATTGTAGAACGATATATTCCACTTCATGTTCACGTCAGTTGGCATTAGAGCTAGGTCTACAAAGGTCTAATTATCCCTATCTTCCGTTTATCCCTCAATTTAGTTGTTTACATTTTTGGTTCTATTTATTCTTTTGCAATTTGGGTCCTACTTGTTTTGTAACTGAGTTCATTGTTTAGTTTTTCTTATGCAAATTAGGTCTTACTGCTAGTTTATTAACCGAATTCGTCCAAAAAAAACAAAAAAACTGAAGATGAATCATTGGGTCGTAAATCAATAAAAAAAATCAGTTAGATCAAAAAAAAATAAAAAAAAATGACAACAAAAGCTTAGACGCCCATAACTTTATACTCGGGCGTCCGATTTAGGTGAATTTGTTCGAGGAGTCAAGAACGTTGGCTAGTTGACATGGGTTCGTCAACGGGTCATATTTACACTGAGGTTAAAAGTCATGAGTTCGACTGTGGGTCGAGGTGTTAAATTGATAGCATTCAGATCATTGTATAACGATCCATTCCGCTTCACGTTCGCATCTGTTGGTATCAGAGCTAGTTCTATAATAATCTAATTGTCCCTCAAGTTAATTGTTACTATTTTTGCTTCAGTTTATTCTTCTACAATTCAGGTTTCTTCTTATTTTGTAACTGAGTTCTTGGCTCAGTTCTTCCTCTATGATTCGAGCATTACTGCTAGTTTTGTAACCGAGTTTATTAAAAAAAAAAAAAAAAACAAAGGATGACTCGTTAGGTTAGAAATCAATAAAAAAAAAGAATAGTTAGGTCGAAAAAAAAAAAAAGACAAAATCGTTAACAAACATCGAACAGCTATAACTTTCTGTTCGGGTCTCCGATCTTGGTGAATTTGCTTGTGGCATAAAAAAAATAGAAAATGACTCATTAGGTCATAAATCAATAAAAAAAAAATCAGTTAGATGGAAAAAATCAAAAAATAAAGGGAAAATTGGCCGCAAACTTCGAACGACCATAACTTTCTGCTTGGGTGTCCTATTTAGGTGAATTTGGTCGTGGCGTCAAGAACGATGATTAGTTGACATAGGTTCGTCAATGGGTCATGTTTACACCAAGTTTAACAATCACAAGTTCGATTGTGGGTCGAGGTGTTAAATTCATACCCTTCAGATCATCGTAGAATGATCCATTCCGCTTCATGTTCGCGTCAGTTGGCATCAAAGCTGGTTCTACAAAGGTCTAGTTATCCCTATTTTCCGTTTATCCCTCAAGTTTGTTGTTAATATTTTTTGTTTTGTTTATTCTTCTGCAATTCGGGCTCTTCCTATTTTGTAACTGAGTTCTTTGTTCAGTTCGTCTTCTATAATTTGGGTCTCCCTACTAGTTTTGTAACTGAGTTCGTCCAAAACAAGAAAAATAGAGAACGACTCATTAGGTCATAAATCAATCAAGAAAAATCAGTTTCATTGAGAAAAAAATAAAAAATAAAAATCAGCAGTAAAACTTCGAACGGCCATAACTTTCTACTCGGGGTGTCTGATTTAGGTGAATTTGTTAGAGGCGTCTAGAATACTAACTGGTTGACACAGGTTTGTTAATAGGTCACGTTTTCACAGAGGTTAACAATCACAAGTTCGATTGTGGGTTAAGGTGCTAAATTCATATCATTCAAATCATTGAAGAACAATTCATTCCAATCCACGTTCGTGTCAGTTAGTGCTTGCTCATCCAGTTGTCAAATTTATATTGGCTCGACCCCAAGTGCAGGGTGTTTTGTTGACGCACAATAACCGGTGAGAACCGGATTGTGTCCACAGAGAGCCTTAAGCACAAACAATGAACAAAACTGATTTGGAAAAGTTTTGGATATATTTGATCTCACAATGAATGATGAAAAATGATTCGAGTTGAGAATTGGTGTGTTTTTGAAAACTCTTGATTAAACAAATTAAGGAAAGATTCTTGGATCCAAAACAAGTCCATAGGGATTTATATATAATTTCAAAATTTTTGACCTAACCTACCTTCGAAGAAGTAGATTGCAAGATGATTCCATAAACTATTTTAGAACAATCTACAATTGAATTGACTGAAAATTAAGTTCAAATTCTAGTAGTGTAATTTAATCAAACACTTATGAGGCATGAACCATAGATGCATATATATAAAATCTGGAATTAGCATTCATCATATCATCCTTCATAAAAATACATGATAAATCTAACCAGAAATCCATATATGATAACCATAGATCATACAAACTAATTATCAGATAAATTTTCGAATCCAACGTCAAAACAATTCAATTCAAACATAGATTATCCATATAATATTATGAAATCCAATATTAAGCTCATTACCATGAAATATATACATAAATCAATTATGGAACTTGCCTTGAATCCAAGAAGAAGATTACTCACACATGATGAAAGTAAATCTTACTGAAGAAAACATCCATTCTATTCATATTTTGGAAAAATTAGAACGAAAATTCAATAGAAAATGAACTAGATCTACTTTCTCTCTCTAATTTCTTTCTCTACAAATGGAAAAGCTAAAAACTGAAAATTTACGTATATGAAAAACTACTCTCAAACGACTTCGTTGTCCCTTATATACAATACAAATCAGATGTACAAAACTGCCCCTTCTTATGAGACTGAATTACGAAGTACAGTAAATACAGCATGGTTCGAACACATGTTCGAACAAAAGATGATTCGAACAAATGTTCGAACAAGATCTGTGGACTTATAATTTTTCTTCCAGCTGAACCATGCACGACCTCTATTGTTTTAACCAGTGTTCGAACAGAGTATGGTTCGAAACATGGTTCAAACCTTTTTCAAACACTTAGAATTTTTCTTGTCTTGAACTTTGTGTTAGTCTCTGTTGATCGAACCAAGGTTAGAACAATGGTTCGTTTGAACCATTGTTCGAACCACCTTCTGGACTTGGTATTTTTCATGACATCTGAACGTTGTTGCTCTTCTATTGATCTAACATACGTTCGAACCATATGTGGTTCGAACAAAGGTTCGAACTAAATTCTCCATACTTAGCCAATTCTTGCTGAAATTCAATTGCTAGGCCTTCTGTTGTTAGAACCCACATTTGAACAATTAGTGGTTCGAACCATTTTTCTGATTTTCTGCTTCAAGCCCAATTTTCTGCTATCTTTATTTCTAAGCATCTGCAATTCATGAAAATTTCACATTAATATATTACATGCAATTTTTCTTTCTTTTAAACATGTAAATTCACCTATCAATCCTCAATTGGAAGTTTATGATTGTACTTTTTATAGTACAATCACCCGAGACATTAACTTTTATTTTATACAACTCTAAACACACCCATTATAAGGATTAGGTTGTAGTCAAATATAATATTTAGAATTGTTAGGGATTATTTCGTAATTTTGATATTATTTTTAAGGACAAAATATAAAACTAAAAATTCAGTTCAAAGAAAATAATATATTTTTAATCAATATCTCACACCTAACTTATAGGTATATATAATTTTATTTTTAATATTCATATATTTGTCATATACGTATTTCCATTTTTGTATATTTCGATCATTATTAACCGCAACTTCTCTTGTGCAACGCAGCCATGAAAAAAAGAGAAAAATGAAAGATTGTTGGCTTTTTATTGAAGGATTTAAATAACAGGCTTTTAAGAATTGAATCTCTCCCGAAAATTACTTGTCAAAAGAGCAAGCTAAAAGAATACAATTGAAAGAAAAAAAAAATTGTAACAAAAAATGGTAATGGTAACAAAGAAATGCCCAAAATTTCCGATGCTCGCCCAAATGCCTTGATTGTTTGTACAAGCACAATGCTTTAGTAAAAATCTTTTTTTTTTTTTTATTTTTATTTTTCAAGTTCAATATAATCTATTAATGCCAAAAATAAATAAATAAAACCATTCCTCACAAGGAACTGTTTGAAGCTTCTTGCTTGTTTAAAAGTAGAAAAAAGGCTCATTGCTGTTTTTTAAAAGCAGTCCAAATAACTTTGAAAAAAGAACTAAAAAATCAAAGGGGGAGGAAAAAAAAAAAAAAAAAAAAAGGAATCCTGTTACACTTCCATTACATAGATCCCTGCCACTCCGTGTTTCCTTGCAATACATTATCTCTGGTGGCCGGTTTGATTGCGTGGCATTCTTTACATGCTGACACAAACGACCTGAAAAACCTCCAGCCAAGCCCTGACCTTGCACCAGTCGGACCCTCCTCTGCTTTCTTCTTCCTCCCCGGCCCTTCTTTCACCAGACTTATCTCAGCCGATCTCTTCCGCCGTGAAACCTGGTGGTTCAAAGGCGGAACCGGCGTAATGAATTGCCACCTCTGAGAAGACCCATACTGCCGAGCCAAAAGAGTGTACTTGTCTCTCGAAGCCACTGCTGCTGCTCTAGCCTTGTTGGATTGACAACTCAACGAACTCCTCTGATCAGAATTAGCCTCAGTACTGGTGCTTGTCCTTGCACTGCCACTGCTGCTCCTACTGTTGGTGCTGTTGCTCCGAGACGACACGAGCGAGTCCCTGCTGCTCACGCTGCTGGCTCTGCTCGTCGACCGAGAATAAACGGCGCCGGTGGTGTTTGCGGGTTGGAGTGCTGGAAAAGCGTGAGGCAAAAGCCGGCCGTTGAAGAACAAGTGATCGGCCGGAGAGGTTGGAGACCCCGCCGGCGTGACTCTTCCGAACTCGAATTCTGAGTCTTGGGTTTGGATTAATGTCATGCTTGGGAACGTGAACTTGTCGCCGGAGGGGATGCTCTTTCGCCCTCGACCCTCCATGGAATTCCGTTGGAACTTTGTTTGACATCGAGATCGAGTGGTCTATGTTATGTGTATAAACATATATATGCACCCTCAAAAAGACAGAGTTGATGATACACCCAGTGGGGACGGTTTGGCTTTCTTTTTCCCCTAAAGGTCATGCAATGGGTCAGATGCAAACCCGCAAACACAATCCGACCATTATCGCCTCACACTTGTTTGTTTAATTAAGTTTATTAATTTGGGAAGCAAAAAGTTTTAAATTATTTTTTTGAAAATAAAAAAGATTAATTTTTTAATTTTTTTTATTAATTTGACATTTTTATCTTTTACAGTTTTAAATATGTTTAAAATGTAAGATGATAAATTTAATCATTTCAAGAAAAAAAATGTAAAAAAATAAATTTAATCATTTCAAAAAAGAGTTAAAAAGTTAAGGTGGCATTTGGTTTAATTTTTGTTTTTCATTTTCTGTTTTCTATTTTATGTGTTTTATGATCTAAAAATTTTAAAACAAGATAACAAAAAATGTTATGTTTTCCTTATTTTGAGTTAAAATACTCAAAATGATTTTTTGTCATTTTTCATTTTATGTGTAAACTCATTTTCTGTTTTCTAAAATAAAATTTGAAAACGCTAGTGACCAAATGCGTTTTAAATTGTTTTTCTTATTTTCAAAAGCTCAAAATGAAAAATGAGTTTAAAATAGAAAATAAAACACAAAAACTGTAAACAAAAAATAAAAAAATAAACCAAATGAGGCTTAAATTTTTAAATGAAACTGAATTTAAAATTCTAAATATATACATTTTTCCAATTATATTTAGTCCAGAAATTAGTTACACAAAACGAAATTTGCGCTTAGAGTTCGTGCATTTTGATTTCACATTTTTTTATTATTAAAATGAAAATTTTAGCCCAGAAATTTTTTTATTTAAAATTATTCCAAAACGAAAAAAAAAAAAAAGAATATATACAAAGTTTGTTTGACAAATTATTTCTAAATTCCATTTTCAAATACATTTTTTAAAACATGTCATTTTAATGAAATCGTTGTTATATTATCGTATAAATATAAAATAAAAAGCAGGGCCAACTCAATTTTTTTTATTATCTTTATTATTATATAAAAAATAAATAATTAGTGAAATCTCAAATTTTGTGAAACTATAAATTTTGATTTTTTTTTTATTTATAACCATATATCCCTTAGTTACCCATAACAACATCCCGAAGAAATTGGCAAATGCTTGTTAAAATGTTATTATACATTTAAAGAAAAGTGAGGAACATAACATGTGCCTAATTTTTTTTTTTAATGGATAAATTTTGAAGAAGTGCAAAGAGAAATGGTAGAAGGATAGAGTTGACAGAGAAAATAAGGGCAAGAAAGACGGCACAGAGAGAAAGAGAGAGATCTTACACATTGTTTTGCGAATAACAATGTGCGTTTGGAATATCAAGAAACATAAAAATAAATATTAAAAATTAATATTTTTATAATAATTTAAGTATTTGATAAATTTATAATTTTTTTTTATTTTTTTACTCTGTTATAATAAATAATTATTACGGCAGTCCTATTTTTTTTCACTTTTTTACTCTGTTACAGTAAAAATTTTTACCAAAATACTTTAAAGTTATTACTTTTCTGCTATACTACAGTGACAATTTTATCAAACACTAAAAAGTTATAAAAAAAAATTGCTAAAAGTTACACTTTTATTTATCAAATACACCAAAAATTACAACCTACAAAAAATACAAAAAATTAATTAGAAGTTTCATATTTTTTCAACCTCCAAACAGCCCCAATACCTAATAATTACCATATAAAAGGTACAACTAGTAATCAGCAATGTTAGTTATATTTTACTTTTGACTTTTTATGTTTTAAAAAATAATATTTATTGAAAAAAATTATGAAGTAAAAAATTATGAGTATATTTTACAGTTTTCCTAATAATACTGACTATTGCTTGCTCCACATCACTCCTTCATTGTTAATTAAGACATTGTTTGGAAAGTAATCAGTTGCTTAATTTTTTTTTTTAAATGACTAAAATTATCTTTTTATATTTTAATTTTTTTTAAATTATAAAAGGTAAAAATATTAAATTAACAAAAAAATTAAAAACTTAACTACTAAGGGTCCATTTGATAAAACGGTAAATGTTTAATTTTTATATTCAATTTTATCTTTAGTTTTTAATTTTTGTGTTTAGTTTTTTATTTTGAATTTTTACTTTCATAATAGAAAACAAAAACAATAACTTAAAAACACGTTTAATAACAATAGTTATTAGTTAGTAGTTATAATAGTTAATTAATTAAATTTAATTATTATAATTATTAAAAATAATATAATTTAATAAAAATAAAATATATTAAACATAATTTATTACAATTATTTTTAAAAATAATTTAATAAAATATATTGTATGTTAATTAAATTAATTAATTTGATTAATTAAATTTAATT
>JAVXUM010000017.1:21061543-21076531 GCA_035590655.1 Pouteria glomerata | reverse complement strand
CATCTATACCTCTTCTTTCTGCTATTCCACCTTTGGATCTGCACATCTATGATCAACAACCTATGTTGGGAGGTCAAACTCTCCCCCTGGTAAATTAGTCTGCAAATTAAAACAAAAAAACGTTGTATGGTTTGGAAGATTTAGGGTATGTTTAAAGTGAGAAAAAGTGAGATAAAATCAAATACGTTGTGCATTCGTAATTCGTGCAGTGAAATAAAAAGTAAATAACTTTTAGAGGTTTTCATAGATATTCAGAAATCTTTGGAGTGCCAAACGCACCCTTATGTTAGGGCTAGGGAAGAAGGAAACATAAAGTTTTTTTGAATGGACAAAGTTCTGGAAATTTTTCTCTCCTCCCTTCCCATTGTTTCCACCACTATTTATAGCCTTGGTAGGCTAGGTTATATCCAACCTTCCCTCCAATCATAACTGCTTCAATAATAGCTAGCACCATTTTTGTTATAATAGAAAACAGAAAGGAAAAAATAGAAAGCAATAGAAGTAACAGAATTAACAGCTCTCGTGGCGTGGTTCCTCTTGGTAGTTATTAACTACTAACTACCAACTGTCAATTACCAACTAACTAAACTAATTCTCTGGACATAACATTCCCCCCACTTGATAACAACCTTGTCCTCAAGGTTGGACTTGAGGAAACTTAGTATGAATTTTTGATTTGTCAATCCTCTGGAAATCAGCTCTGCTAGTGGATGAGCCACTGTTCTATAGTCTTCTTCCCTCTCTTGATCGGCCTCTTGTCCAGCACACCTATAGGCTTCATCTGCAAGGTTCCCTCTGAGCTTACTGGTGGTAGTTTGCTGTGAACTGCCACATTGGTTCCAACCTTCTCCTTAAGCATGGAGACATGGAACATCGGATGGAGTTTAGCTCCTGGAGGCAACTGCAGCTTGTAGGCAACTGTTCCCACCTTTTCTATCACCTGGTATGGTCCATAGAACCTCAGGGCTAACTTCATATTCCCTGGCAGGTTCACACTATAGCTTGCTTATGGGGTTGTAATCTGATATATAGACCCAATCCCCTATCATGAATTCTCTTTCTGATCTCCCTATACGTGCATAATACTTCGTCCTCTGCTGTGCTTGAACTAAATTCTCCTTCAGCTGCCTTGTTATTTCCCCTCTTTCCTTTGGCCAACCTTCCACTGCAGCGATTGATGAAGGCTTAAAATTGCAAAAGGTGTGGTCAGGAGGCTCCTGCCCATACACTGCAAAGTAAGGGGTTGTTTTAATGGTGGAATGGTAAGTGGTATTGTATCACCACTCAGCCATTGTGAGCCACTTAGCCTATTGTTTAGTATAGTCTTGGATCATGCACCTTAAGTAGTTTTCCAAGCATTTGTTTAAAATTTCTATTTGGCCATCAGATTGGGGGTGATATGCTGTACTTAGGCATAACTTACACCCTTGCAAAGTGAAGAGTTCATGCCAAAAGTGACTGGTAAATACTGCATCCCTATCAGATACAATGGTTGAAGGAAGATCATGGAATCTGAAGACTTGATCAAAGAACACCTTCGCCACTTCTTTAGCTGTATATGGGTGAGCTAATGCCATGAAATGCCCATATTTTGATAGCCTATCTATCACAACAAAGATCACAGTTTTTCCTTGAGAGCTGGGCAGTCCATCAATGAAATCCATTGAGATATTATCCCATATTCTGTTTGGAATTGGCAGGGGTTGCAATAATCCTAGATATTTCACATTCTCTCCCTTATATCGTTGGCAAATATCACATTCTGAAATGAAAGCTGCTACCTCTTGCTGCATTCCCTTCTAGTAAAAGTTCTTGTGCAGTCTCCTAGTGGTCTTGCTTACCCCTGAATACCCCCCAAAAGGAGAAGAATGAAATTCTTGAATGAGCTGTTGCCTGAGTGTTGTCGCCTGAGTGCTGTCTTCCCAACCACTAGTCTATTATGGTAGGTTATAATTTCTTGGTTCCAAGTATACCCAGCATGATCTCCTCCTTGCTGCAAGCTTTGAATCAACTATTTGGTGCCCTGATCTTCTTCCCAACTAAGTTTTACCTTTTCTAACCAATTTGAGGAGACACAGGATAGGGTTTGTAATGTAGGCACTAGTTCTGCAGAACTGTTAAATCCTTCCCTTCTGGATAACGCACCAGTAGCTCTATTATCCTTCCCACATTTGTAGCTTATAATGTAATCAAATCCCAAGGGCTTGGTGATCCATTTTTGTTGGAAAGGAGTGCCCACTCTTTGCTCTAGAATGCATTTGAGGCTTTGATGATTAGTTTTAATTAAGAATTTTCTTCCCAGCAGATAACACCTCCATTTGAGTACTGCTAATTCCACTGCCATTAATTCCTTTTCATAAGTGGAAAGAGCTTGATCTCTGGTTGAAATTCCCTTGCTTCAGTAAGCTATTGGATGGCCTTCCTGCATTAACACAGCTCCTAATCCTGTTCCTGAGGCATTTGATGCCACCACAAATTCTTTGTTATAATCTGGTAGGGCCAACAATGGGGGTGTAGTCATCTTCTCCTTTAACTGATTGGAGGCAGCGGTAGCTTTTGAAGTCCAAGTAAAGGACTCTTTCTTCAGCAAATAGTGGAGAGGAGAACATATAGAACCATATCTCTGAATAACCCTTTTGTAATAACCTGCGAGTCCCAAAAAACCCCTCAATTCCTTGACACTGGAGGGTAATGGCCAGGACTGGATGACTTGCAGTTTGGTTGGCTTTGCAGCAACCCCTTTGGCTGACACTAAATGGCCCAAATATTCAACCTCAGTCATTCCAAAAGCACACTTGGATCTTTTAGCAAATAGCTGTTGCTGCTTCAGTGTTTGCAGTGTAGTCTGTAAGTGCTGCAGATGTTCTCCCCATGAGTGTCTATAGACTAAGATATCATCAAAGAATACCAATATAAACTTCCTTAAGAAGGGCCTAAAGACTTCATTACTAAGGCTTTGAAATGTGGAAGGAGCATTAGTGAGCCCATAAGGCATAATTAGGAATTCATAATGGCCATCATGGGTTCTAAATGCAGTTTTCTCAATATCAGTGGGCTGGACTCTAATTGATGGTGACCAGATCTCAGGTATGGTTTAGAAAAATATTTTGCTCCACTCAATTCATCTAATAGCTCCTTTATAACTGGTATTGGAAATTTGTCTTTGATAGTGATCTTGTTGAGGGCTCTATAATCGATATACATTCTCCAAGTGTCATCCTTCTTCTTAACTAAGAGTACAGGTGAAGAATGAGGGTTAACACTAGGTCTAATGATTCCAGAATTTATCATTTCCCTAACTTGTCTTTCAATCTCAGCTCTTTGGAAATGAGGGTACCTGTAAGGTCTTATGCTGGGAGGCTCGGCTGCTGGCTCAAGAGGGATTCAATGGTCATAGTTTCTGATGGGGGTAAACCCTTCGGTTCTTGAAAAACTGTTGTAAAGTCTGAGAGCAGTCTATCCAATTCTTGAGAGTAGCCTTCTTCTTTATCATTGGTTGCAGCTTGTAAGGAATTTATATGAGCTATGACTCCATGGGGCTGCTTTTGTAAGAATTTCCTCATCTCCTCAGAGCTTACTACTTTCAATTCTTCCTTCCTCCCTCCTCGCAGCACATGTTTCCTGCCACTGAGAAAAAACTCCATGTTGAGATTCTTAAAGTCCCACTTAACTTGGCCCAAAGTTGCTAGCCATTGTATTCCTAGCACCATATCACAGCCCTTCAATTGTAATACCCTTACATCAGCCTCGAAACGAGCCCCTTGCATCTCCTACTAGAATTTTTTGCAAATGACAGTGCTTACCATCTTGGTTCCATCAGCTACTGCCACTGGTAGTGGCTTAGTTTCCTCCAGCTTTACATTGGTCCTTTTTGCTACTTCAGCACTCAAGAAATTGTGTGCGCTTTCGGAATCTATCAAGATTATTATGAGTTTCTTCTTTATATTGCCTTTCACTCTTATTGTTATGTATGAGATTGAACCAGTAATCGCATTCAAAGAGATCTGCAGTTCCTCTTTGGGCAGCTCATCCTCCTCCTCCCCTTCCTCTTCTTCAACAGCTTGGTCTTGTCCCTCACATTCCCCTTCTATTGCATACAAATTCTTCTTGCTGCATATATGCCCTTTAGTGTACTTCTCATTACACTTAAAAACACAGCCCTTTGGCCCTTTTTTCTTCTAACTCCTTGGACAATTCCTTTTTATACTGACCTCTAGTGCATATATTCATCCTTTCTCCAGTGGCTGCAGCTTGTTTTTTCCTCAGTCTTGTCTTTATAATGGCTTTAATATTGGATTCTTGTAATTTTGCCAATCCTATTGCATTAGTGATAGAGTTGGGCTTGAACATCAAGACTCCTGCTCTTATCTTCTCTTTTGAGCCCACTGATGAAATAGCTAACAAAGAAAGACTTAGGCATATTTTGAGTTTGATTGGCCAATACCTCAAACCTTTCTTGATAGGTTTTAACCGTAGAGGTTTGTTTGAGTTTAGTCAATTCCCCCACTGCATCTTCATATGAATTTGGGCCAAATCTTGCTAACAATCCTTGTTTAAACGCTTCCTAAGTGATGTACTGATTGCATCTCTCAAACCAATGAAACCACTATAGAGAAGAGCTTTCCAGGTGCAGTGCTGCCAGTTTCACCTTATCCCCTTCGTTCACTACGTTACACTCAAAGAACCTTTCACATTTGTACAGCCATCTGGTAGGATTTTCACCATAGAACCGAGGGAATTCAATCTTGGCAATTCTTTGATAGAAAGAAAAAGAAGATTGCTGGGAGTTTTCCAACCTGGAGGGGTATTCTCCTAGAATTTGGAATACAGCTTGGCCATTCTCTGATGGTTCTGGTTGCTGCCTCCTGGATTCTCTATTCCCCCCTTAAGGTGACTTCCCATATATGTGATTAGCCATTTGATCATGCTTCAAACTCATAGCTATATAATCATCTCCTTAATATCTCCCAATTCCCTAAGAGAATTCTTGATTTCCCCTATCTCTTTCTCATGCCTTTCACTACCTTCTTTTAGCCCTCAAATGGCTTCCTCCCACTTCCTTACTTTTTGTGCTGCCCTAGTCCCTTCGGCCATGTGGTTTTTTCAGAATAGTGGCCAAAAATTAACCAGCTTTGATACCACTTGTTATGGCTAGGGAAGAAGGAAACAAAAAGTTTTTTTGAATGGACAAAGTTCTAGAAATTTTTCTCTCCTCCCTTCCCACTGTTTCCACCACTATTTATAACCTTGCTAGGCTAGGTTATATCCAACATTCCCTCCAATCATAACTGCTTCAATACTAGCTAGCACCCTTTTTGTTATAACAGAAAACAAAGAGGAAAAAATAGAAAGCAATAGAAATAACAGAATTAACAGCTCTCGTGGTGTAGTTCCTCTTGGTAGTAATTAACTACTAACTACCAACTGTCAACAATCAACTAACTAACTAATTCTCTGGACATAACACCTTAGTGATGTGGTGATGGATTTTGAATTGACACGATGTGGTATAGATCATTCTGTATTTTACCATTAGTCCTCTCAAGGTAGGATTTGGTTAGTAGTTTATGTGGATGATATTATGATCACAGGAGATGATACGCGAGGTATTCGTGATCTGAAGCCGTTTCTTCAAACTAAGTTCGATACCAAAGATTTGGGTCCATTGAAGTATTTTTTGAAAATTGAAATAGCAAGATCATACAAGGGAATTGCCCTTTCTCAAAAAAAAGAAAAAAAATAAAAAAAAATAAAAATATGTACTTCGTTTGTTGTTTGAAACTGGTGTATTGAGAGCCAAACAAATTGATGCTCCAATGGGTCCCAATAGAAAACTTCTTGCAGATAAGGGAGAATTATTGGATGATCTAGGACAATATCGCAAATTAGTCGAGAAACTTAATTATCTGACTGTGACACAACCAGATATCTAATTTGTTATAAGTGTAGTTAGTCAATTCCTTGATGCACCTCGTTTAGTCGTTGAGATGCGATTATTTGTATTTTGATGTATCTAAAAGGTGTACTAGGACGTGATTTGTTGTATCAAAATAATAGTCATGCTCTTGTCCGAGGTTATGTAGATGCTAATTGGGCTAATATTCCTTCAGATAGGCGATTTACTACAGGATACTATATCCTTGTGGGAGGAAATCTAGTATCTTGAAAAAGTAAAAAATAAACTATGATAGCGAGATCAAGTGCAAAGTCAGGACATAGAGTCATGGCACATACGTCTTTTGAATTGATTTAGGGACTTCATATGTTGACAGAATTGGGAGTCTCTGAATTATAGCCTATAGAACTGTTTTGTGATAATCAAGTTGCTGTCCACATAACTTCTAATTCAGTGTTTTATGAGCGAATTAAGCATATTGAAGTTCATTGTTATTTTGTTAAAGAAAAGATGTTACAAAATGTCATCAAAATTAGTCATATCAAATTTGCAGATCAATTGGCCGATTTATTTACTAAAGCTCTAGGGGGAGGTAGAGTAAGATATATTTGTAACGAGTTCGGAACATATGATATATATGGTTCAGCTTGAGAGAGAGTGCTAATATATATTATTAATGTATATAAATTGTAGTGTTAATTTATATTGATTGTAGAGGATGTATTTAGATTTTCGGGAATATGTATAGTCACCTATGTACATGTATAAATAAACACACAGGAATCCAGTTTGGGTGCGTGGATTCACTTCAGTAAATCTAGTCTTGTAACAATATATATATATATTTTATATGAAGGGGCAAATAGTCAAATAAGATGAGAGGAAACATCTGTTGGCTGAAATTGATGCAAAGGGGACAAATATGGGCTTGTTATAGGCATAACATTGACAAAATAACGCTATTCAGAATAACAGGGTAAACACTGGGTAAAGGAATTGAGCAAATGAAGGCTTTGCTGGCGGCTGGGCAGTGATTCTGGTCCAAGAAGTCAGTTGCGGTGTTGTAAGGGGTCAAACAGTGTTGGCCTCAAGGGTTTTGTGATTGTACTGGGTTAGGTTTGATGACTGTTTAAGGAGGACAAAGCTGAAAGGTTTGATCTTAGGATTTCTAGGTTTGATTTTGATTCTGATACCAAAGTTGATGTGGAACATTGAAGAATGGAAACAAATAAAAACAAGAAATCAAGATAAGCAGCAAAGATCAGGAGAGAAGGCTAAAGAGATTTGGGAAGAGGGGGAAGAAAAAGCACACAGGCCATCAATATCATTCTCAAATCATTAATCTCCCATCGATTACAACATTTTTGCCATTGTGCAGGCTAACAAGAAAATCTCCTAATTTAGGAAATTGAAATAACTTTCTACCAAAGACACTCAAAATAAATCCTAATCTTTTTTTTTTGGTGAGTAATAAATCATAATCTTATTAATACGGATGACCCGAGATAAATCCAACAACAATAGAAGTGGAACCAAAGCCCAATAAAATAAGACAAACTCTCTGGGATGTCCTCAACAATATAGAACAAACAAATTTTGTAGTTTGGTTAACATGTCTTAGCTTTAATCTCTCCTTTCCACAGGCTCTGAATTCTCTGAAGACAAGTTTTTAGCTAAGGTTAAAATGGAGATTGTGGTCGTCAAGGATCAGGTATGAAAAAAGTTGAAGGCACTGCAAGGTCTCTCTCAAGTTCGTTTGTGAACTATAAAATTAAAATTTTAGTTTGTTTTATTTTTCGTCAAGAATATCAGGTTTCCTTGAAGTTGTTGTTTGGTGGAAACACAGTCTTGCTATGCGTGTCACTTATCTTAAGGGTTGCTTCATTTCATCTTAGGTCGAAGCTGTAATAGAAAAGATCATTGAAGAAGCAAGAACGGGAGAAATCGGTGATGGCAAAATTTTTGGTACGATTCCAGACTTTTTATTTTCTTTTCCTTTATTAGTTTTTAATTACTAGATAGTGAAATATTTCACTTCTCTTATTTCACTAATATTTAAACTGCAATCCATTATTTAATGCTAATTAAGATTGTATTTCTTTTTGAGCTCATAATTTTTCTGACTGAAAGCACAAAAAGATTGATGAGAAAATCAAAACTTAAAAATGAATTAGTGTTTCTTAACGAAATTTCTGTCATACAAGCCCAGGTGTTTTGATAATTTTCTGAGACGTTCTGCATTTATTATTTGGGTTTATCAACATTCAGGCCATACACTGGGATGAATAACGACCTAATTATAAGAGGAAATGTGAAAATGTTTAATAAAAAAATGTGGAGTGGAGGATATGATCGTCATGCATGTTATGTTCTGGAGAAGTAATTGACGCTATTGGCACTGGCCTTTTGTAATGGTTATTTCCATCGCATTGAGAACAATAGGTTTGAAGTCTTCTCGGTAACAAAAGGGAAAGAATATGGCTTTATCCTTCCGTATGATAGCGTGTGGTTTCATGCTGAATTCATATGTATTTTGGCTGCCCACTTATGAACATGGACTATGTCATGAATATTTTTACCTTCTGATGTTACATTCTTCTACTGTTTCGCTGCTTGTTACGCAAAAACTGGTAGATGTACTTTAAAAAAAAAAAAAAAAATCAAAAGAAGTGTCATTGAACATCAAAAAAGGTGTCTAAGGTATCGTGTATGGCAGTGGCCACTTATTGAGAATCAGAGCCAACCACTTTATAACCAGATTCTGACATTGGAAGGACAGACATGTCATGCATGCCTGACATTCTATGTTCAGGGCTATATATTAAAAAAAAAAAAAATCTATGATCAAAAGTGTTTTCATAATGGAATTTGTATTTAAGAAGCCATCCAAAATATTGAATGAATTAAATGTGATTAAATTTCTAATGGCAATCCACTTTTTTTATGCAGTTGTTCCTGTATCGGATGTAATTAGAGTACGCACAGGTAAGTAACTACCAATCTCTCTCCCTCCCTTTGCTATGCAGTACGTCGCCGGTTTTGTACAAAGCATCGTTTTTTAAAGATGAATTTTTATATATCTCCAAAGAATATCATTAATATGCAAATTTTTAGGTGAACGGGGTGAAGATGCTGAGAGGATGGTGGGAGGTCTGACTGATATGTCGTCTTCTGCAGTGCAAAATTAGCATATAGTAAAGGATATCACATCCCCCCCCCCCCTCTTTTTTTTATCTTCTACTAGTAATTACCCCTTCCCTTTGGTGCTTGAGAAGTTATGAGACAGTTTTTCTATGTAATATCTGTCTGTTATAGACGGAAGGACTAATCATGTAATATCCATCGTTGTTATAATTTATAAACGAAGCCTAAATAGAGTTCTCCTTTTGGTAAAACAATGTGGAATTCCACTAATCAGTATAGGAGGTGGGTGGTTTTATGCACATTTGATAAAGATGATGGGTTGTAGCATTGTAGTTTTAATCGTTTCCATGAAAGAGAGGCAAAAGCATGTGGCCGTCACGATTGCTGGCCATATGGTTCTTTGTGATGATGACATCGAAATAGGATATATTTGTCTATCAACAGCAGCATATCCAAGATTTATAATCAATAATGGTAAATTTATAATTTTTTAGGTGAATCAAAGTGAAATGAAAAAATAGTGGGGATAAAAGTATAAAAATAATGGAGTAAAAATGAAATTTTTAGATAAATGAAGAGAAAAATAATGGGATTGTATTGTAATTTTTTTAGATCAATTGAGGACTTTTGTTTTTTGTTTTGCTGATATTGTACGTGCTATTTTGTCATTACTATTAATGAGAAATAAACTAAAAAAGTAGTGATGAAGAAACCGTTGTTTCAGAGCGCGTCTTTATTATGCAGAATCCGCAATTTCAGAAAGTGGGTTTACTGGTGAAGCCTTAAAGCGCCATCTTACATGGTGGTTCTTCCTGCTAATTTCATGCTAATGAATTGCCGGTCCCATGCAAATGGGTCCCATGTCATGAATTGCCGGTCCCATGCAAATGAGTTAGGTCAGGGTGGAGCAAACCAGTAACCGCGTTCTGAAAGGGCGATTGTCCCATTGCGTTTCTAAATCACAGTTCATACTTAGCTTAACTTGTCACTACACTCTCGGTCCAGTCTCAGTTCTCTCAATCGTTCTCACTGTCAATCCACTCTTTCTCAATCGTTCTTACTCTCAGTCCACTCTTAAGTGCTCGCCTGTAATTTATGTATGCTGTATTGCCATTTTGTAAAAAAGAAATTGATAACTCAAGCACGTACTGAATTCCTGACCCCATTCTTCCTGCTTTTGTGATGATGAAATGTTTAACTATTTTCTGCTGTTGACTACAACTTCTTGAAACTTGTGTATGCTAAGGTTGTTTTGTAGTTTGAAAACTGACAGATATCACCAGGAGGATGGCTTTCTAAGTTGATTTCTTTTTCCAGGGGCTCTTTAACTTTACGAGGAGAAGTTGTCAAACTGTTCTTGCTGCATATTTGCTTTTCCATTGTGAGGGTAATTTTTTGCAGCACAGTGCAAATTGAAACATCTTGGTAATTTCATGTGTCCAGAATTGTGTTGTAGTTAGAGCTCCAATTTCTTTAAAAGACCACTTTTTGGTTGATGAATGGATACCTTTATGATGAAATGCAATATTTTGCAGGACGTATTGTTTTCATGAACATATATCTCCTAACAACATCTTTTTTTTTTTTTTTCCTTTGTGGTTTTAAGGTTTTTTTTTGTTTTTGTTTTTTTTTTTTTTTTACTATAGTCAGTTGGATTTCACTTCCGCCTTCCTTCACCATCCTCAACTTGGGAGTCCAAAAAGAAGTAAAGGACTGGTGAGCTATGTACTACAATAATTGATAAAGATCACATGAAGAAATTTACAAAGATCACGGTTTTAAAAAAAGTGTGATAAAGTTTTGTAAGCTAAATTTTTTATCTCAGTTTAATTAAAAACCTGAGATAAGAAGCTATTTTTAATACTTTCTATCTCAGTTTCATTAAAACTGTGATTGTATTTTATTTATCTTGTGCATGTTTTTAAAAGAAAAAAATGAGATAAAAGATTAACAGAAACCATCTCTAAAAAAAAATAAGATAAAAGAGTTAAGAAGACATCTCTAAAAAAAAGTGAGATAAAAGAATAAGAGACAATTTTAATCTTTACAAAAAAGTGAGATTAAAAACCAGGGAGAAAGACGAGATAAAAAAAATGTGAGAGAAATTTAATCTCCAAAAAAAGGTGAGATAAAAAATTAGAGAGAAAAATGAGGTTAAAAAATTAAGGACAATTTTAATCTCTAAAAAAAAAAGTAAGATAAAAAATTAAGAAAAAAAAAAGAGAAACAATTTTGGCGCGCCTATTAGCTTTCTTTCTTTTCTTCCCTCCCTCCCTCCCTTCCATCTTTATCAGTAGGCAAAATCCTAGCCGTTCAAGGGCTGCCGTGCAAAGGACAACGAACGAAGAGCAAAAGCTTTCAAAAACATCTCAATCATTATTGCAGGTATGTTTGTTGCTTTGATCATTCAGGTTTTTTGAGTAGTTATTTTTTATTTTTTATATATTTTTTAAGCTTTGGTGGGTGCCTTACTTGTGAAAAAGTAGGTGAAAGTAATATAATATGCACTCTGTATATATATCACGCAAAGAGTTTTACTGGTTTCTGGAACCATTTTGAAGCAAGGATACAGCCTTTAATTTTTTGGTTAATTTAATATTTTAGTTAGAAATTAAGAAACAACACTCTGCTTTCTTCTTCTACCTTAAGATCACCACTAAGCTTAGGAATGGCTCAACGGAATGCTTCAGGAGTGGTCTTCATCACGAGCAGCATCATCGAGAGCGAAAAGCAACATCCATGAAATCTTTCAAATAATATTCACACCGAAATTAGCCCTTGGCCGCTGCTTGCTCAGATTAATTTCCAAGATAATTGACAAAAAGTTATTCGTAGAAAAATAATTGACAAACTACTATTAATATAAATATACTTCGAAAATACAATTTTTAAATATTAATTTTTATAATATATTTTCTTATCAACCCATGGACCCTGCTCAGTTTTACAAATTATGGCATGAGTCGTAGTACAATTTCACTATCCTGATTTCATACCGATTCTCACGTATTTGAGCTTGCAAGTAAAGTTACATTTTGGAAGAGCACTGCAATGTTATTGTAAGGGCAAATGTGAAAGAGTCGATTCAGAGGTTCAATTTAAATATCAGTTTGGAGGGCTAACCTCGCTTGGCCCTTGATAGTGCCTAAATTCATTCATGTTTTTTTAAACTACTTTATTTAAATTGTTAAGTTTTAGATGTGCAATTTCTGAACTGACAACGTTTTCATTAGTCTCCCTCTTTTACTTTGCATTGACACCATTAGACAGCATCCAAATCAACTCCAACAGTAAAACATCTCAACCAAAGCAAACTGAAAAACAGTAAATCCCCCATCCATAACTATAAGCAGCAAAAAATGGACACAACACATGTATGAAAAAAAAAAGATACGGATATGACATAATATTTATATTTCTCAAAAACTTTTATTCAGAAATAAAATTTAATGCATAATTTAACACATAAACGATAACAAAATATTAGAAAGATATTTGCAATCCCAAAGGTTTCAACGAGTGTGTTTAATTCTTGTAGAACACATATACAATACCTATTTTAAAGTTCATAGCCAACCAAAAATCACACTATCTGAATTTGGGACACTAGAAGAAAAATCCACTTTATTTTGGAAGTGCAAATATAGAACTATAAGTTAACCAGAGATCATTCCTCAAATCTTGATATGACCCAAGACTTTCTTCTCACACTATCGAGGGTCTATTTCGGCTCTGTCTAGTGGAGCAAAATCTCAAAAAATAAAAAAAATCAAAATCAAAACTTGTGATTTGAGTGTTCGCAAAATACCAAATTTTGCAATAGAAACTTGTCCCAAATTGTAGTCTTAAAGCTTCATAGCTGGGAAGAATAGATAAATATAAATTACTTGTTTATATTTCAACTACCATTACAAATTCCCAACTTTGCATTCTTAACATTGGCATACCACATTCTTATTTTATGACACACATTATAAATGTGTTTGTTTTTCGTAGTTATACATTGGGATAAGAAAATCCACATAAGATGGATAAATCTTGGATGCTCAAGGATCGAAGATCAAAAGAATATGACGATGGAGTTGAACAATTTCTAAACTTTGCCGTAATTCGTGCAAAGGATGTTAAATCTATTCGGTGTCCATGTATACAATGTGGGAACTCAAGAAGACAACCTATTCCAGAGATAAGAAATCATTTGTTTGTCAATGGTATTGATAAAAGTTATCGAACATGGATATGGCATGGAGAACCAGTCACCCCCACTAAGGCATCACAAAGAGTCAACACTCAAGATTTTTCTTATCAGAAAGTCAATTCACCTCCCTTAAATGATGCGCAAGAGGCAATAGAAATGGTTGAAGCGGCGTATAATGATTGCATGGCTAACCCTAGGGAGTTTAAAAAGTTAATTGAAGATGCAGAAAAACCATTGTTCCCCGGTTGCATGAAATACACAAAACTCTCGACATTGGTCAGAATGTACAAATTCAAAGCTAGTAATGACTTGACTAATAAAGGTTTTGCAGAGCTTCTGGCTATGGTGGGTGACTTATTACCAGATCCTAATGAATTGCCGTCATGCATATATGAGGCTGGGAAGACTATGGCCGCATTGGGAATGGAGTATGAGAAAATACACGCATGTCCTAACGATTGCATACTTTATCGAAAGGAGTTCAAAGATGCAACTTCATGTCCTACATGTAACACTTCAAGATGGAAATTAAAAAGAAATTCCACTGAAATAAGAAATGGTGTTCCCGCAAAAGTTTTATGGTACTTTCCACCAATCCCAAAGTTTCGACGAATGTATCAGTCTATAGAAATAGCACAGCACTTGACATGGCATGCTCATCAACGAGAGTCTGATGGCCAATTACGTCACCCAGCAGACTCTCCTTCATGGAAGTTAGTAGACCACATGTGGCCAGACTTTGCTTCAGAGCCAAGAAACCTTCGACTGGCTCTTTCTGCTGATGGGATAAATCCACATAGTTCCCTTAGCAGTCGATATAGTTGCTGGCCTGTTATTTTGGTTACCTACAATCTACCACCATGGTTATGCATGAAGAGAAAATTTATGATGTTAACACTGTTGATATCTGGTCCGCACCAGCCTGGTAATGACATTGATGTGTTTTTGGCACCACTAATTGATGACCTGAAATTGTTATGGAAGGAAGGAGTTGAAGCATTTGACGCTTATCAACAACAACATTTCAGGTTGAGAGCTGTATTGCTGTGGACTATTAATGATTTTCCAGCTTATGGGAATTTGAGTGGTTCCAAGGTGAAGGGGTATTATGCATGTCCAATTTGCTGTGAACAAACATGTTCTCGTAGATTAAAGCATGGTAAGAAGACTGTATATGAGGGTCATAGAAAATTTCTTCCTCGTTATCATCCATATCGAAAGCAAAAGAAGGCATTTAATGGTAAGCAAGAGTTTGGTGAACCTCTATCACCATTAAGTGGGGAAGAGGTGTTGAGGGAAGTAGAAGGGATCGAAGCAATATGGGGGAAGACAAATAAAAAGAAGTCATCAAAGGTTGCTGGTTCAAAATGTTGGAATAAAAAATCCATATTCTTTATGTTGGAATATTGGGTCCACTTGCATATTCGGCATTGCTTGGATCTTATGCACATTGAAAAAAATGTTTTGGAAAGTATTATTGGTACTTTGCTTCAAATACAAGGCAAAACAAAGGATGGAATTAATGCTCGTTTAGATCTCGTAGAAAGGGGTTTGCGTCAAGACTTAGCACCTCAGATTGGAGAGAAACGAACTTACTTGCCTCCAGCATGTTATACATTGTCTAAAGAGGAGAAGAAAAGATTTTGTAAAACATTGTTTGAACTCAAGGTACCTGATTACGCTTGAAAAGTGTAATTACAAACCCAATAAATTAGTAGGTTTATGTTTATTTTATTTATAAATCTTATGT
>JAVXUM010000017.1:21046355-21061443 GCA_035590655.1 Pouteria glomerata | reverse complement strand
TCCTTGCCTTCGGTGGTTCTGGTAGGCGGGAAAACTGTATTTTTGAATTCCGATGGTTCACATATGCATAATGGGCCAGCAGAAAGGGTTTCGCCCCTTGCGGTCGTTAACCCTAATGAATCTGGAATTATTTTTGGGTCTCAGGGTGGGGGTATCATCTTCAACTGTTGTGTCTGGGATAACAGATGTAAGCAAAACACTGGTTCAGTCTTCTTCCCATGTTAGCCATCGGGAAAAGCTTTCACAGGTTCCATGCTCGGAACTGTATGATTCTTGTTCTAACTTGTTGGAGAATGGTGATAAAGAGGACACTGTGAAGGATGTTGGTAAGCTTCTCACCTCGATTATGGAACTATTACGTGCTCATGATAAGTCTCGTCAAGAGGAAGGTCGAATGGAGGGAAAAGCTTCAATTTTTTTTTGTTTTTGAAAGGTAAAAGATAAAATTTTATTAATAGAAATGGAGTTTGTGTACAAATAACTCAGGGGCATACCCCTGGAAACTCTACCCACAATTCGATAAAATTATACATTGAAGCACAACGTCACACTTATAATAACTCTACTCTCTCAATAACAATCCTCTAATGTTGCTGAGGAGGATTGTCCTGTTGTGAGGAGGCATTCCTGGGCAGATGAAGTTGAGGCTGCGGGGGGGCTACTAACATTCGTGCGCACTCGGGGAAGTCTAATGTTGTTAGTCAGGCTAGCCCTGGGAGATGGGTAGCGGCTGTTAAAGGGTGCCTTTAAGCTACCATGTTCCCCAAGTTGTGAATGGGATGGTTCGGGTAAAACCTCCGGCTAATGCGCTTCGAAAAGGAGCTGCACGTTGGGAGAATACATTAGTTGGGTATTTTCTTAATAAAAAATTATCTTTCCCACTGGTTCAGCAAACTGCTATTGGGTAATGTGGTAAAGAAAATATATTGGAGATTTTGACAAATGATAGTGGCTTCTACTTCTTCCGATTTCAAGAGGGTTATGATGTTGCATAGGTTCTCACGGATGGTCCATGGTACTTTGCGAGTCATCATTTGATTCTTCGGAAATGAAAACCTGGGTTAGTGCTGAGGAGGTGCTTAAGACCATTCCTATTTGGGTAAATTTTCATAATTTGCCTCTTGAGGCTTAGACGGCTGAAGGGCTAAGTTATGTAGCTAGTGCAATTGGGAAGCCTTTGTTTGCTGATAAAATGACTGAAGAGGTGAAGCAGATCAAGTATGCTCGTGTGTGTGTTTTGGTCAATGCCGGGAGTGCTCTTCCAAACCAGGTTGAGTTTGAAATGAAGGATGGTTTGGTGAAGGTTATAGTGTTGAATATGGTTGGGTACCAAAAAACTGCACTACATATAAGGCTTTTGGGCACCTAACTAAGAATTGTAAAAAAAGTGCTAAGCCTATATGGAGGAAAAAAGTGGTTGATGAGCCTACTGCCAATTCTTCTCAACAAACTGAGGACGGTTGGACTTCGGTTTCATGTAAGGAAAAGAATATTGCCTCTGTTCCCACTCTTGTTACTTCTCCAACTACACAGGATGCCTCTTCATCGAGGGTGGAAGATCAAGTTAAAATGATATCGCTGGAAGAATTAGTAGATAATCAAGTTGACAAAGCAGTGAGTGGGAATACTGTTAGCGAGAGAAGTATTATTGTCCACAACTCCTTTCAATGCCTAGAGGATGAAGAGAATTTGGTTGATGATCAAATTACGCCTACAGTTTCTGCACATCCAGTGGATAATGTTTCGGTTTCTACACCTAGTTTACAAGCTATGCAAGTGCTCTTAGCTCCTAATGCTAATCTGTTGAGGGCTAAGCTTCTTGCAGTGGATGAATTGGATAATGAACGGCGTGGCCAGAAGAATGTTAAGAATAAGAAGAGTGGGCTAACCATGGCTAAGGGTTCAAGTAAGTCCTCCTCACCTTCTAATCATGCTTAACTTCGAGTGTTGGAATATTAGGGGTTTGAATTCCCCTCTCAAACAAAATGAGGTTTTTGCTCTTGTTAGAGACCAGAATTTGGTTTGTATGGGCATAGTGGAGACTAAAGTTCATGAGAACTCTCAAACTAGAGCATGCTCTGGACTGATAAGAGGGTGGAGATTTTTGCATAATTATCCATCTAATGCATCTGGCTGTATTTGGGTTCTTTGAAATGCAAATATGATTGATGTGAAGGCTGTTAGTGAATCTAGTCAATGTATTAATTGTATGATAACAGTGATTGATCGGCATATCCAGTTCAATGTGTCTTTTGTATATGGAGCAAATTCGCGGGTTGAGAGACGTCAGTTATGTCTGAATTGGTGTCTTTTGGCTCTAATGTGACTCGACCTTGGTTGGTATTTGGTGATTTCAACGCTATCAGGTTTCCCTCGGAGCATATGGGGGGTTCTCTGGATTGGTTACCTTACATGGAAGAGTAATGGAATAATAGCAGCGGGATTGGATGATTTTTTTTTTTTTTTGGGGTAATTAAGAGAAATTTGGATTAATGGGAAATGAAATACAAAGTCTTAGGGGCATACCCCCGTATTACAAAATAATTATTTACAATGGAATCCCCCAGTTGTTACATAGAATAGCATGTTCGGCTATAGGCCTAGTGACAAGGGTATTAGGAAGCTTGAGCCTAACTATATGACCAATGTCTTGAGCAATTGTTCTAGTTGGGGAAGATACTCCTTCGAAAATTCGAGAGTTCTTTTCTTGCCAAATAGAATAGACAAGGGCCGCCCATGCAATTTTCCTTAGTATAGCAAAGTGCTTTCCACCAAATTTTCTAGTAGCCCATGAAAATTCATTCCTCCAAGGTTGCCAGCCTTTGTCAATGAGACATTTGGATAAAACCATTTCCCTTAGTTCAGCTGACAATGGACATTGAAAAAATAAGTGGTCCAAGGTCTCCAGCATATGGCCAGACAACACACATTTAAGATCTATGTTCATACTCCAAGTGGGCATCCTCTCCTTAGTATTCAGCCTTTCCTTGATAGCCAGCCATAGAATGAATCCATGCCGTGGGATATGGTTTGGGAACCATACTAAATGATGCCAACTAACCTTTGGTGACTTCTCCCGAATGAAGTTCCATGTAGTGGCAGCAGAGTATTTGCCATTCTTGGATGCAATCCAAGTAAATTTATCCTCCATTTGTGAATTAGGTTCATAGTTTAGGGGGTATTCAAGGATTACGTCTCTTAACTCCCATGTGCATGGGAACGGCCAATTCCAATGCCCATCATCAATCACACGAGAAACCTTTGCATTGGTAGGTATACCGGCATCATAAGCAATTCTAGGGCCATATTTAGGGATCAAAGGATCACATGGGTGCCAATTAGAATACCAAAGGGAGATAGTATTACCTGCACCTACAACATATTTGGATAAAGGAGCTGCTTGGTCTATTAGCTTAAGGAGTTTCCGCCATGTCCACGAGCAGTCTAAAGGTACTTTGACCTCTCAAAAGCATTTACCTTTGAGGAGATTAAAGCTACACCAGTTTACCTATAGAGAGGAGCTTTTGGAATACAAACTCTATATGTGTCTCATCATTGCTGCTTTCTTCATTTCCAAGGATTTATGTATTCATGGCGAATGGGATTTGGATGGCTGAGTTCTCTCACTCTTATGCGAAATTTAAACCTTATAGGATTTCAGATCATTCTCCTATTATTGTCCATATTGGGTTTGAGTTGTCAGTGGGCAAAAAAATCTTTAAGTTTTTTAATTATTGGGCAGAATTTGAGGAGTTTTTACCTACTGTTAAGAGGGCTTGGAGTATAAATGTTGATGGTTATAAGATGTTTCAAGTTTATAGGAAACATAAAGAAGTGAAAAAGGCTTTGAAGGAGTTGAACTATCAGAAAAGAGAGGAGCAACATTCTATACTCACGGCTATTAGAGAGGAGTTATTTTCTTGTCAGGCGCAACTTTCTACTAATGGACCCAATGAGGACTTGATCTGCAAGGAGGGTGAATGCTTGGAGAAATTGAGATTTGCTTTGAATAAAGATGAAAGTTCAGCTATGCAGAGAGTCAAATTTAGTGGCTTAAGGAAGGTGATCAGAACTCTACATTCTTTTTTCACTCGGTTAAATCACGGAATAATGTGAATAAGATACTCTGTGTAAGGAGAGAGAATGGTACTTTGCTTACGGATCGTGGACTAATCAATAGGGAAATTGTCTCTTTTTATCAAGTTCTTTTGGGTCAAGATTCTTCTATTGCTTACTCAGGTAAGGCACTTCTTGGCAATTTCTTGGAGGATTCGTTGTCTAATACGATGAAAAGTATGTTAGATGCTCCGGTTTCTACAGAGGAGATAAAGTCCGTGTTCTTTTCGTTGCATCCTAATAAGGCGCCTGGGCCTGATGGATTTAATGCTTTCTTTTTTTGGGAGGCATGGAGCATAGTAGGGGATGATATCATTGCTACTATTCATGAATTTTTTCAGAATGGTATATTACTCCGTGAAGCGAATGCGACTATTATTGCTTTAGTACCTAAAATCTCTAACCCTTCTATGGTTAAGGATTTTCATCCCATTTCTTGTTGTAATACTCTTTATAAGTGTGTTACTAAGATCTTGGCTGAGAGGGTTAAAAATGTTCTACCTTTTATTATTGATCCTTCACAAGGTGCATTTGTGGCAGGCAGGCAAATTTCAGACAATATTCTTCTTGCTCAGGAATTGTTAAGGAGATATCATCGGAATAAAAGTCCAGCAAGGTGTGCTTTTAAAGTAGACTTAATAAAGGCATATGACTCAATTAGATGGGATTTCATTTGGGATACATTGCAGTTAATGGGCTTTCCCTTGAAGATCATTGGTTGGATAAAGGCGTGTGTTGCATGGAATTTCTTTCTAGAATTCTCTCAAAAAGGCAGCTGAGTCTCCATTATTTCATTATTATTGGCAGTGTAGGAAGATGAAGCTGACTCATTTGTGTTTTACTGATGACTTAATGGTGTTTTGTAGAAAGGATATGGATTCAGTCAGGACTATACGATAATCATTAGATTTGTTCAAATCATTGTCTAGACTTCAACCGAATTCTTCGAAGAGTAAGATTTTCCTTTCAGGTGTTGATGAGCAGATCGAGGTTGGTATTCTTCAGATTCTCGGATTTGGGTTTGGTTCGTTGCCTGTTCGTTATCTTGGAGTACCTCTAATTTCCACTAAATTACGTGCTTCTGACTGTCGTGTTTTGGTGGAAATGATTGTAAGCAGGATAAAAAGTTGAACCAATAAGTTTTTGTCCTATGCGGGTCGAGCTCAATTAATCCAATCTATGTTATTTAGTATTCAGTCCTACTGGTGTTCCTATTTTATTCTACCTGTTAAAGTTACAAAGGACATTGAAAGCATTTTGCGTGCATTTCTATGGAAGGGTTCCTCTTTGAATACTCATGAGGCTAGAGTTGCTTGGGACAAAGTGACGAGACCAAAAAGGGAGAGTGGTTTGGGAATTAAGAAGATCAGAGATTGGAATTTGGCATGTATGGCTAGATTTGTTTGGAGTTTATGCAATCCTATTTCAACCTCTCCATGGACTTCTTGGATTAAACAGAATGTACTACATAAGGAGCAATTTTGGGTTGCAAAGGTGCCATGGAATTGTTCATGGACGTGGAGGAAGATCCTGAAGTTGAGGGCGAAGGTTCGGCCCTTTATTTCTATGAAAATAGGTGATGGTTGTCATACTTCTTTATGGTTTGAAGCATGGATGCCGCGAGGTTCTATTTGCACCACAAGTCGAGACAGGGTTATTTATGATTCGGGGTTGTCTAAAGAGGCATTTGTGAAGGATGTTATTGTTAATGGTAATTGGTGTTGGCCGGTGGCTAACTTCCCTGAGCTCATTGAGCTTAAGAGAGAGTGTGCGTTCCTTCCACCACCTAGAGTCTGATCATCCGCAAAAATCTTGGGCATCTATTGTTTGGTTTCGGAATCATGTTGCTCGTCACTCATTTGTTCAATGGCTTGTTGTACAAGAGAAATTACCTACTCAAGATAAGCTATATTCTTTTGGACTTATGACCCATATGAGTTGTTTTTTCTGTCGAAGTCCTTTTAAGGACCATGATCATCTTTTATTCAGATGCCCCTTCACGGAAAGAGTATGGACTTCTATTTTGGCTGAATGTGGTTTTCAAACTACTAGTGCATTTTGGGATGAAGTGGTAGCTTGGGTTAAAAGTACCTTTCGTGGTCATTCCTTGCTTTCTTTAATTGGGAAATTGGCTTTTGCTGCTTCTATTTATGCTATTTGGAAGGAAAGAAATAAAAGTAAACATAATAATTGTTATGTGGATGTGATATCTATAATACAGTCAATCAAGAGCTTGGTAAGATTGAGGATTATCTATGCCTCTAATGACAGGAAAGGAAGACAAATTTTATGGAGTGAGCTACAACACAACAATGCAATGGTTGGCAATTCCTTGCCATGGAGACTTCAATGTTGTGAAAAATGAGCTGGAACGTAAAGATAGTAAGGGCATTGAGAAGCTAGCAGTAGAGGAGTTCAAAGCATGCATTGAGAATCTTGATGTAGTTGATTTGAGATTTTTCGGGTGCTTATACACTTGGTGCAATATGCAAGTAAATGGCCACAGAATCTATAGTATGCTGGATAGAGCTTTAGTTAATGAAGTTTGGCTCAGCTTATTCCCTAATTCGGAGGCTTATTTCCCAACCACAACCATTTCAGATCACAGCCCCGTGATTGTGAATGTATGTTCTAAAGCACCTGGTGGCAAGAACCCATTTAGGTTCTTTAATTTTTGGACCAACCATAAAGACTTCATGAAAGTTGTAGAGGAGGAATGGGCCAAGCCATTCTCGGGAACTCCCATGTTCAGGCTATGCTCTAAGCTCAATTCCCTAAAGTTAGCTCTTAAAGCTTTCAATGAAAAGAATTATGGAGGACACCCTTCAAAGGTGGCCGAGGCAAAGCTTAAGCTTGAAGAAATTCGAAGGATCCAACTTGATTCCAATCCATTACTTGTAGAGGAGGAAAGTAAAGCCATAGATGAGTATGTTCACCTCACCTTGGCCGAGGAAGCCTTTTATAAACAAAAGGCACGGGACAATGCAATACGCCTAGGAGATCAAAACACTTCCTATTTTCATAGGAAGGTTAAAACCATTGCTCGAGAAATAAAATTCTATCAATTCTTAATAGCCACAATGAAAGAATCGAAGATTACAGTGATGTTAAGTCAATCTTCATAGACCATTACCAAAAGTTGTTGGGGATCTCCTTCAATTATCCGCAAGATGCAAAGCCGATTGTCACCCAACTCATAAAGACTAGACTTCCAAATGAAATACTCAATTCTCTTGGGAAGGAAGTCATGGAGGAAGAGATAAGAAAGACTTTATTCTCCTTGCCAAGCCATAAGGCCCCAGGTCCAGATGGGTACACTTCTCATTTCTTCAAGAAAGCATGGTCCACTGTTGCGGATGACTTTGTTGATGCCATCAAGTCTTTCTTCTCTTCTGGCAAGTTATTAAAGGCTGTTAACTCAACTATCATTGCCTTGGTACCTAAGTCCCCTAATCCTAGCAAGGTCACAGATTACAGGCCCATCTCATGTTGTACTACCATTTATAAATGCATCTCTCAGATTATTGCAAATAGATTCAATGAGATTCTGCCATTTATTATAAGCCCCACTCAAGCAGCTTTTGTGAAAGGCAGATCCATATCGGATCAAATCCTTCTCATGCAGGAGTTGGTGCGGAATTACCACAGGCAATCCCTCTCTTCCAGGAGTGTTTTAAAGATGGATCTTATGAAAGCCTTTGATTCTGTTTCATGGAATTTGCTATTGGATATACTTCATGCCCTTAATCTCCCAGAAAACTACATTGGTTGGATCCAGGCGTGCATTACCTCTCCCCAATTCTCCATCTCCCTAAATAGAGTGCTTGAAGGATATTTTCCAGGAGCTAGAGACCTTAGACAGGGAGATCCACTATCCCCTTATTTATTTCTCCTTGCCATGGAATTCTTTTCAAGACTTTTCAATAGCATGGTGCAAGAAAGTGATTTCAAGTGCCATCCTAAATGCATTAATCCATTGATTACTCACATTTGCTTTGCAGATGACTGTTCTTGCTATGTACTCCTAATGATAAGACATTTCAGGTTATGCGCAATGCTCTCCATGAATTCCACAAGTACTCGGGGCTTCAACCGAATAGGACTAAGAGCAAAATCTACATCTCAGGAGTAGAGAAGCATGAAAAGTTACGCCTTTGCTCATTGCTTGGCTACCAACTGGGGGAATTGCCTGTTAAATACCTTGGTTTGCCACTCATATCTACTAAAACTCAAATATGAGGATTGCAAGGAGTTGATTGAGAAGATAGTCAAAAGAGTCCAAGGTTGGTCATCTAAATGCCTTACATATGCTGGCCGATTGGTGCTTATAAAGTCGATCCTTTTCAGCATTCAAATTTATTGGAGTATCCACTTCATGTTCCCTAAGAGGGTGTGCAACGCAATTGAACAGATCCTTAGAAGATTTCTATGGAAAAGGGCAAAACTAAAGAAAAGAGGAAAGCAAGCTAGCATAGGCTGAAATATGTCTTCCTAAGAATAAGGGGGTCTCGGCTTGAGAAGTTTACATGATTGAAACAAAGCTTCTATGATGAGACACATATGGGCCCTATGCACAGATAGTCAATCCTTTTGGGTGAAATGGTGCAAGTCCAATCTGATTAAAGGGAAATGCTTTTGGGAGATCAAGCCTCCAAATGACTGCTTATGGACATGGAGGAAATTGCTTAAGCTTAGAGATGATGCAATAGGTATGTCAAAGTACATAGTGGGTAACGGTGAATCAATTTCTTTGTGGTTTTCAAATTGGCACCCAAATGGGCCTTTAATACCAAAATATGGTCCCCGAGTTGCTTATGATGCTGGATTGCCAAAGGATGCAAAAGTCTCCAAGATCATAAAGGAAGGGCAATGGAAATAGCCATTTCCTTCTACATGGGAGCTAAGAGAGATTATTTTGGATAATGCACCGAGCTACCTACCCAATCCTTTTCTTGATGATCAATTCATTTGGACCATCTCCAGGAATCATGTATATAATGTAGCTGCCACCGTGGATTCACTTCGGGTAAGAGCTTCAAAAGTACCATGGTATAAACTCCTTTGGTTCTCAATTCATATTCCAAGACATAGTTTAATCCTATGGCTAGCTATTAGAGGGAGACTTAATACTAAAGATAAATTGATAGCATGGGGTTTGAATGTTGATCCCACTTGTGTCCTATGTGGGCAAGCAGCCGAAACCTTGGATCACTTATTCTTTCAATGCTCATTTTCAGCGAAGTTGCATGAGATTATCCTCCATAAATGCTCAATTTCTAAGCCACGCCAGCTGCGGCAGCAAGAAGTCTCATGGGCAGTTGAGAAATTTAGCGGTAAGCACGTAAGTAAGACCATATGTAAGTTGGCTTGGGCAGCTTTGATATACCACCTTTGGCAAGAGAGAAATACTAGAATATTTAAAGGCCTCTCATCCCCAGTCACAGCAATTATCAACACCATTGCACGGGAGATTAGAGTTAAGCTAACTCACTCTACTGTCATTAGAGATATGAATGTAACTAATTTACTCACTAATTGGGGATTCTCCTTTTGTAATTAAATGCCATACGGAAGTATGCCCCTAAGATGATGTACATTTTGCCCCATTTATCCAAATTTTACTTACTTACCAAAAAAAGAACTTAATTTCACTGATAAGGGCTTTAGTTCAAAATCTTTTGATTTTTTGATCCTTGAAGGTGATTCTTGTAGTTAAGGAAAAATGGCCTATCTTAAATAAGTGTCAATTTTAATTTGGATTCTGAAATAGGAACAAATATTGTAAAATTATTTAAATATTTTCTTCCCTTAAATTTCAATATTTTCAATTCATTTAAATTTTTGACAAAGTTTATTCTTTTATCTTATTTATTTAAAAATTAATATTTTTAACAAAATTTAGAAAATCATTGTGGATTCGAACCCATACTCACTGGGATTTTAACTACAATTGTACAGTCTCATATTTGGGATTTATTTTTAATTGCATAAGTTGAGCATAACCAAGTTTTTTGTGCCAATGCCTGGGGATTTTCTTTTAAATTTTGTTAAAAAATACAAAAAAATATGAAAAAATAAAAATATTTTTCTCTCTTTCTATCTTTATATTGTAGAATAACAAATTAGGTCTGGACAAAATCTGAAATAGAAAAATTACTATTGCTACTGCTATTAGAATTTGAAAGAAACAACTGAAGAACTTTGAAATTAAAATTCATATCCGCACATCGATACGAAGTAGAAATTGAAGAACAAAAACCTAAACTACAAAGAATTGGAAATTGAAATTTTCTTTTACTACTGGAACTGTATGTCTCTCTGTGTTGTTGTGTTGCTATGTGTGCTCTATGAAGTTGTCTGTAAGGTAAGGTATTTATAAGCTTCAGAAGGCAATTAACGAGAAGTAAATCTGGAGTTTGAGTTGCTATAGGAGTCTTCTCTAGTTACAGTAAATATATATATATATATACCAGTTATTTGGGTTAGCTTGATCCGAACTTAGTAACAGATTGAATCGCTTTTCGTTTTGATCATTTTCTGATTTGGTATGATTCTGAGTTAATCTAAAAATATTTGGATTGGTTTGAATTTATAGAATTCTATATCAGCAATATAATATAGGAGCTGTTACAACCTGTTTAATGCATCATGACACCTCTCGTTGCAAACTGTCATAACTCCTACTCACGCGGGATGTTATGACCCGTTTAACACGTTTGGAAACTTGCTCAGATTTCTATTTTATTTATCCCACAAAAGAAAAGAAACGTTAACAAATATAATATATTTTAACTTTACTTAATAGGCTAACATGACTATTTTATTATACTAATAATCTAAATTACTTAATTATCTAAATTCCTGACTAAAATTTCTATTTTAACTTAACTTTATATTTAATTATATTATTTTACCAACTCAATATTTAAACCAGAAAAACTGCACTTTAAACACACACACACACATCGCAGAAATTCCAGCCATTTACTTAGATTTTTAGCACTTTCATTAGCCAATTCAAGCAACATTTTATCAAGCATTATTTGGGCACTTCACATGCAATTTGAGGGAAAGTTTCTAAGACATTTTTAGGGCTTAAAAGGCCCTTAAAACTGCTTTAAAACTGCCAACGTTCCAGCTCAACCCTAGGTTACCAATTAATGGAAAAATCAAACTTTTAAGGTTCCAAACTTCACCAAATTTTCAGATTTTGTAGTTCATCACTTTAACACAACTTTTAGCTCAATTTCAAGCAAAGTTCCAGAATTTCCAGCACACATGTAAAGGGAGTATTCTTCACTAATTTAGGTCACAAAATCCCTAATTTGCTAGCTTTCCTTCCTATCATGTAACAACACAAAGTTGCATCAAGATTATGGAATTTTCAAGTTTTCTAACATGTAGTAAAGATGATCAAAGGAATTCCCTACCTCAAAACACACTTCTTCGTCTTCTTCATTCATTCATTTTCTTTTCCTTTCTTCCTCCTCCTCTTGGCCAAATGGTAGAGTTTTTTCCCTTCAATTCTTTCTTCTTTCCCTTGGCCGAATGGTAGGATTTCTTTCCCTCAATTCTCTCCCTCACGGCTGGTTTGTCTTTGGTCTAAAAGACTTGGCCGAATGGCCTTAAACACTCCCCCACGGTTGGTCTTTTGCTTGGTCTAATGACCTTTCTCTCCTCCTAACTAAATTCCTCCAAGTTCCATTACTAAGTAATGACATCCCTAACTATCTCCATTTATGACTCAACTAACTAGCTATATATATATGTATAAATATAGAAAATTGCTTGGCCGGCCATGGTGCCAATTGGCACCAAAAATGGAGTTATATATATTTATACACATGTAGAAATGCAAATTGGTCTTCCATGGTTAAATGCTTGGGCCCACCACAATTTAATTCATTTGACCACTCTACAAAAGACAAAATTGAGGCTTCAACCGAGGCCTTGGTCTTCCAATTCAAGCCTTGGCCGAGCCTCCTTGCTAGCTTGGCTGAACCATGCTCCAACATGGCATTGACTTGGTCCATTGCTTTGGTCAAATAGTCTTACTCTTGCCACATAAGCTAAGGCCTTGAAATTTTTCTAAGTGGTAGGCCATATACTCCTCCATTTTCCATTTATATTCAATATCATTTATCAACTCATGTTACCACCAATTTTCCTTCCATCTCTTCATTCATTTACCTCACTTTAGATTTGGTAGCTAACCTAGGTTAATTTCTAACCCTAGGGTCAAATCGCTAGTTAAAAGTCTTCATGCACTAACCATGGAACCATTTGAATTTAACTCACTTTAGGTGCTCAAAACTTGTTCATTTTCACCTCATTCCCCCACACCAAAGTTTCAAATTCAAACCAAAGTCTAGACCACTTGGCCATCCTCATTCATGTTCAAAGTAAGTATACATTTCATTAAGGGATTCCAAGTACACCAAAGGTGAGGGGTATTACATCCCCTCCTTACAAAAATTTTGTTTTTGAACAAAATTTGAGGCAATTAGTACATTCATAATTTTAGAAAATTACAAATGTATTCTCCGCATCTCAAAGTTACGTTCTCAAGTAGACTCTTCAGTCTTATGATACTTTTAACGTGCATAAGATTATTAAAATTCACTTAGTAAGTAATACGCAGTTAGTTTATAATTTAACAACTATAGTAAATCAAAATTACGCTTGCGCTACATACTTTGACTCCGATAACTAACTCAATGGCTTCTTAAATAATTTGTAATAACAACCCATTTTCAACTCCCTATCCTAATAACACCGAACTTTAACCTTTACCTCATACCGTACTGTCATTATATACCTATTTGAATTTTCACAATATTATCCCTGATCATTTCATAAGTCAAAATCCTTTCTTTAATAAAATTTAACTTTAACATTTCCTACGCATCATAATCTCGACATTCCCTTACTCAAATATCCATAATATCTCTCACTTAAATAGTTCAAGATCCTTTTTCTATCAATTTTGTCGTCCGATTTAACGCCATACTTCTTCTTAAATAATAAATTCTTTTTTCCACAACCTCATTTCAACATACCAACACTCATTGCATCGTCCTTTGATCACATAATCAAGATAATAGGGACACAATCCTTCTACTATGACATATCCATGACACAGCACCCCTATTTTCAAAGTTTTATTTCACTTCATCTTATCATTTAATATTCTTTTCTCTCATCAATATATCTTATCTTAATTTAACGTCTGTTATTACAAACCATTTTCGCAATAATAATTCACTGATAATAATCTTAAATTATTTTATTTACCAAATCCTGTTGGCACAACACGTCTTGTACCCGATTTATTATTATTCTAGAAACATCACTTTTCTATTTCATTTCTAATTTCTCCTTATAGGTTCAAACTTGTAACACGTGGCCTTAATATTTACTCCATCCAATTGAAACCCAATGTCTACCTGATCAAGGTTATACCAAACTTGTAGCTAATATCGAACCTCACAAGTTACTATAAATCATACTAATCACATAGAAACACAACGCCAAATGTACCACACTTAAGTGTAATGAATATTCGACTACACTATTAACTAGATGAAACCATAATTCCTTTATCAATCCTATCTTGGTAACTTTCCTTTTCTATTCATACATCTCCTCTTCTCAAGTATTGCTTCCATCACAATTTTTTTTTTCTTTTTTTACATACTGACATTAATTCCATTTAGTTACCAACCTTCTGATTCAACCCAATTGATACTGATTAAAAATAAAATTTACAATATAATTAATCATAAGACAGGAAAATTATCAAATAAAATTACGCTGCTCATTCCATTCCAAAACCTTCACATATTCATCTTCTTTCCTACCTTCAACTGTAACTGAACTCACTTATTAGTCTTTAACTTTTACCAACTAAACTCAAATAATCCTTCCCATCGGTAGTCATCTTCTTCTCTTATCTTGATATTTTCACACTAACAGTTATGCACCACATATCAAATGATAGACCATTTTATTTTATATTTTTTTTTCCTGACTTGAAACTTACCCAAACAGATATCATTGCTATTGTAGGTTCTTATATCATCCACAAGCAATCAAGCACATGAAATCTTTCCAACTCACTATCCAATATCATTTCTCTCATTTCACACACAAATGTATCTACGTACCATGTCAATCTTATCCCTAACTTCAGCAAATAACTGTTCATTAGTAAAATGCATAACATACTTGTAACTTAAGAACATACACATTTCTACACTTTCTGTGATACCCCAAACTTTTGAGTGAACATAAGATGTGATTTTTGAAATACCTTAAAGACGACTATGTGATTTAGATTATGGAATAAGAATTAGAATTAGGTTTTGGTTAAAGAAAAAGAAAGTAAGAATATTTTTGGAATTCAAGTAAATTAAGTTACCAACGGTTCAAGGTTTAGTTGTAATACCCCGGAATCGTAGAAAGCTATGATTTTACATTTATCTTGAAGATAATTATGTGACAAATGAGGGAATCTAAATCCTTAAATAATGTCCTAAACCTAAAATTTTGTTTAGGGAGGAAATATAATACCCTAAACTTTAGAATGAATGTATATGAAGAATTTTCCGTGTTTTGGGAGATGATTTGTATTTTAAGTTAGGGGATACTTCTAGTACTCAATTTTGATGAAAGAAAATGGAAATATGAACATGTTTAGAGCCTCAAATAAATTAAGTTAACATTGGTTTAAGGTTTAGTAATTTGAAACCCCTAATTGTCTAAATTAGGTTAAGTGGTTAGAAGATTGATTCTAAGTGTTAAAAGAAAGTTATTTTGCTTCAAAGTGTTATAAATTTAGCTTAAGTGGTTGGAGAATTATTTTCTAAAGTGTTAAAAGAGAATTATGTTTTCTTAAAGTGTTAGGAATTTATTTAAAGTGTAATTAGGAGTGTTATGTTTTTAAGTGAATAAGTGGAAATTTTACTCCAAA
>JAVXUM010000017.1:21004023-21023102 GCA_035590655.1 Pouteria glomerata | reverse complement strand
CTTTTTTTATAGTTTATGCAATTTTGTATTGCCTTTTAAAAAACAAGTAAACGTCATCCCTCTTATAGAGGAGTGTTTGGTGCTCCAACAAATATTGAAAAACTCTCAAAAATTTTAAAATCTTTTATTACTTTTTACACATTCACATCTATTACAACTCTAGAAAAAATTGCATCACTTGAGTTTTATTAATAAAATAGCTGTAATTTTTTTTTTAATTTGATTACCGTCATCCAAGCTACCAAACAAGATCTATTGTCAATATTTTTTGAAGAGATTTGAAAACTGTTCTGACAAATTTCTCTGCAAAAGTCAATATCTTTCACTATTCATTTTTGAAAAACGTGATTTGTCACCAAACACTTAAATATCACTCAAATCACGTTTTTTTTATTATTTTTTATCGTACCAAACACCCCCAAATATGTTAACATAAAAAGGAACACAGTTAACATGCTTAAAAGAGATATTTTCAAAAGAAAATTAATTTGTGGTGCACATTTTTAAAAAGAAAATTAAATTATTGTATTTTTTTGATTTTTTAGTTTTCTTCACTAAATTTTAATTTTTTTTTTAAAAATACCTTAATTTTTCCAATAACTAAACGCACTCTCTTGTTCGGTTTTGCAGAGAGAAGAAAAAAATAAATTTATATATTTTTTATTTTTTTGCTTGTTAATGTATAATTAAATTATATATCAGATTTTATTTGAATATTTATTTACTTTTTTATTTTTCTATTTTTTAAAATTAATTTTTTATTATAATAATCAGACGTATTTTTTGAATTTTTTTAAACTAACTTTCTAAAACAAATATGCTAAACATGGTATAGTTAATTTTCTTCACGATTTCCCTCACTTTCTCACATCGATCATCACTTTCTTTTCACTTGTACATACATATATATATATATATTCAGCTTAGAGGATTGGGCTTTTGAGCTGCTGGTGCTACTAGCTGGGCTGATGCCAGACTCAAAAATAACCACTTCACTGATTGCAATTTGGTAAGGGTTCAGAATTCATTTATTTTCTTACTACTTCTACGTTTTTGGAGTGAAAAATCATACTTTACTAGAAAAATTTAAAGAAAATGCACTTACAATAATGTATTGGTGGTAATTTTGTAATTAAAACATATCTTAATTGATGGACTTTCTTCTAAATTTACAGGCCCAAAACTCTACTCTATACAGATCATGTTATGAAAATTTTCTTGTAGTAGTAAACCATTATTGCTTTGCTCAGTTCCCCTTTTGGGGCCCATTTTGCAGTGTGAATACAGAATCTATTGCTTACATGATTGCTTATGGTCTAAGTGCAGCTGCGAGGTTAGTTCCTAGTTAGTAAATTATTTTTCAAATCTAATCATGTTTGGTTTGAATTTATAGGCTCTTTATCTTAATTTTTTTATTAATTTGTCAAGAAAATATTTTTAAAAACATGATTAAATTTTTTTTTTTTTTCTCAAAAGAGTACTTTATATTAAGGCTCTGTTCGTTTTCATGTTAAAATATTTATATTAAAGTATAGTTTTTGTATAAAATATTTTGCAAAAACAACTTATTTTTATTTTTTTTAAGTGTTTAGCTTAAAACATATCTTTAGAATTTTTATCACGTAAAAATACAAGGGATACACTGAGAAAGAAGGTGCAAAAGTGTCATTTTTCTCCAAACATGACTTACAAGTTTGAGGAAAAGAAGTCATTATTGAACATTTGAGAAAAATATTTTACGCAGAGATATATTGTTAAATAACTAAAAATGAGAAATACTCTTGAAAAAAATATTTTATCTCAAAACAAACGGTGTTTAAAATGTAAAATATTTTAGGAAAAGTATTTATTCATGTCTTGGAAAAAATATTAGTATATATATTTTTGGAGAAAAAAAATTTTAAATTGATTCATTTACTTCAATATAAAATATTTAAAAAAAAAAAACACATTTCAAAGTATGAGTAAAAATATTTTAAATGAAAACAAACAGAACAAAGTTTAAAATTCTCTGGTATATATGTACATATATATATATATATATTTCTCCGTACTATATAAATCGAGTATTGAATAACAAAAGATTTCTGTATCTATAACAGCACGAGGGTGTCAAATGAATTGGGAGCCGGAAATACGGATCGAGCCAAGCACGCGACGGCTGTCACCCTCAAGCTCTCTTTCTTTCTTGGTCTCACTGTTATTTTGGCTCTTGCTTTCGGTCATGATACTTGGGCTGGCTTCTTCAGTGATAGTCCCACAATTATACAAAAATTTGCATCACTGGCCCCATTTCTCTTAATCTCTATCGCCTTTGATTCTATCCAAGGGATCTTATCAGGTTGGAATCTCCCCCCATTCAACAATTAAAGACGGCTTATTAAACCTTTTTGTCAAAAATAAAAAATAATAAAAACTAAATAACTCTTATAAATTAGGAATCTGTTTGGTAAACTCTAAAAAATGACCTTTCAATATAAGGTTGTTTTTGTTATTTAATTTATTTTTTTTTATTACCACAATTTGGTAATTTTTAAGAATATTATCCACAATTTCTAAAAATAAATGAAGATATACTCAACAATATGATAACCCACATAAGGGTACAAAAAAAAGTGCTTATTTTCATGTGGTTTATCGTAGTTTAATATATATATATATATAGATATATATATTTTGTAAATATTTTACGGAAGAATAGTGTTTTTCATTATAGCTAAAGAAAGTGATGCATATAAATATATATAATATACAGGGGTGGCCAGAGGAGGTGGTTGGCAGCATTTGGCAGTGTACATAAACTTGGGAACATTCTACGGCATTGGCATGCCAATTGCCATCTTGCTCGGGTTCCATTTCAAACTATATGCTAAGGTGCAGAAACACAGTCTCACTCACAGATTTATATTATATATAATCCATACACACGTGCATGCATATATATATATATATATTGATCATGTATGTACATACCAATATATATATGTATGTATTTTTAAACCTTTTTCTTTAATTTGTCTTGCAGGGCTTGTGGATGGGTTTAATCTGTGGTCTGTCCTGCCAAACCGGAGCTCTTTTATTGCTTACACAACACTCTAAATGGACAAAGGTAGAGCTTTTGGAGAACATCAATAAAGACAACTACCTTCTGGTTTAACCATATACATATACATAGACATATACATTCCTCTCATAATTAATTCTCTTCTGCTTTGCTAATCCCCATATTTGTAACTGGTTTTTCTCTGCAATTCTTCAACTAAAATTCTTCGTAAATAGAAAACAGAAAAGTTTTGGTTTAACTATACGTACATTTTTATCATATATATATATATATCTATATAACTATTAACCAAGCATATCTATATAACAAATCAGGTCTTTGATTTGATATTTATGTGTCATATCAACGATTCAGATCAAATTACTATTCATTTTTTATTTTCGTGCCTTTGGTATAAGTAAATACTAGTATATATATAGTTTTGAGCAAAATTTTTAAATTCAAATTTTACTTAAAATTGATGGGGTCTAAAAAAATTGAATCGTAAAATTGAATCAGAAAATCGTAAAATTTTTGTTATTATCAGAAAATTGAATTGTAAAATTGAATTAGAAAATCAGAAAATCGTAAACTTATAATATGAAAATATAATCTATTATGTTATTGTCTTTCATTTAAAGTTTTTATTTTTTTAATAAATAAAGAATTTTATTAATAAAAAAAATATAGTAAAGACATACATTAAGAAAATATCGAATATAAAAATTTACTCATATCAACAAAACAAATTATTCACAAAGATAACAAAAGATTTTATATTTGGTTCTATACTCTCTTCATCTAACTACATAATCCTTTAACTAACTAAACAATTGTGACCTTTAAAGTGTTTATTGTGACTTATGCAATCGATATTAAAATACTAACTTTATTTTATCTTAATTTTTTTGTAAGAGTTGAAATCTACTTGTAATATTTTATTGTAAATATCTTGATTTTCATCGTAACTAATACATTTAATTTATGGTAGTCAATTTGGTAGAATAATGTACGTAGTCCTCAAGTAATATAACATAGGAAATAATTGTGTAATAGAATAAAAAAATTAAAAACAAATTAACAAGGGAAAAGGTCGTGGCCAATCACTTGGGAAAAAATTGTAAAAAGTGTATTTTATTTGATAAAATTATACAAAAAATACTTAATTTTTAAAATCAATAAAATCACCTATAAAATTAAGATTTTACTAATTTTTATGTCCTAAAATCAAAATTTTACTATTTTACTTATAAAAAAATTTTACATAAGATCGAACAAATTTTTTTATTTTAATATTATAAAATTGTACAATTTTAAGATTTAAATCAAAATTTTAACTTGGTATTGAGCTTACCTCGACGATGCCGCTGATAATAAGACTTCACAAGTGCAAATTCCTCCTAACGTCATGCGCTATGCTTCTTCGATGACTTTGGCTATCAAAGTGACAGAGCATTATACGTTTCTCATCTCTACTTTCTCTTTACATATAGAGAAAGAAAGAATAAATTATCGTCTAGTAGGATTCATTGCAATGAGACTTCTCTCGTTCTTGCATGTCTCTCATATGCTATAACTCTTACTCTGCCTAATTCATTTATCTAAGCTTGTTTGGGGAGGTTTGTATTTATAAATTTTTAAAAATTGGCAATAAAAATGTGTTTAGAAAATTTGTTCTTATTTTTTTGTTATCAAAAAATAAAAATTTAAATAAAAATGGTGAACAAAAAAAAAATCATATTTTCACTCTCATTTTTGTCTTTTATAAGAATTTGGTAATTTTAACACCTTATCCATTTTTATTGCATCATATTAAAATTAATTACTTTATTCAAATATTTATTAAATTAAAATTATTTTTAATAAATAATATATTATAATGATTTATTTATTAAATTAAAATAATAATTTATTATAAAATGATTTATTTTGTTATGCTAAAATTACTTTTAATAGAAAATAACTAATATTAAAATTAAAATAAATACAATTAAAGTAATAATTCATTATTAAAATCATTTATTATACTATATTAAAATTATCTTTTTATAAACAATAATTACATATTAAAATTAAAATTACTATTAAAATAATAATTTATTCATAAATTAATTTATCTTATTAAATTAAATTTTTTAATAAATAATAATTATCACTTAAAATTATTTATTTTATTAAAATATTTTATTAAATTAAATTAATTTTAGTAAATAAATAATGGTTTATAATTAAATTATTGAATTTATTAATGTAATTATTAAAATAAATTAATCATTATTACAAAATAAATATTTTATATTAAATTAATTAATATGAAATATATTTTATTAAATAAAAATGTAATAATTACAAATAAAATTACAGCACCAAACATGTTTTTTATTTTTATTTTGGAGAAAAAATGACAATAAAAAAAATAAAAACTTAAATAATTAAACATAAAAAAAAAAAAAGCAAATATATTACCAAACTAACCCGAATCAACTTTAAATTGTACGCGATTATTCATAGTATATGACATTTCATATTACAATATTTTGGAAACCAAGTATTTGAAAGAATGAGCAGAGGTTGCATCGGACCCATTAGCGATATTCTTTTTTTTTTTTTTTTTGTGGGTAATTTCCCATTAGCGATATTCTTTTCTTCGGTAAACCAATTAATTAAGCTTCGCAACTACGGTTACGTTTGTTAACGAACTACAGTCTTACCCGAGGAATAAAACATTTATTGAGCATTAATTCCTGTCACATTATATTTTTACATAACTCCCCTTGTCAATTAATTAATATTAGATGTTTGTCATTGGATGATCCTTAGATTGGACAGAGAAAAAGTTTTTTTTTTTTTTTTTATAATGAACTACTATATAGCTAGTTTTTTCCGTGTTGAGGAAGAAAAAAAATTAATTTTTTAATAGTTAGTAATTTAATATTTTTATTTTTATAATTTAAAAAAAATTATTTAAAAAGATAAATTTAATCGTTTTAAAAACTGACTAAAAATTAAGGTCTCATTTAGTTTGTTTTTTTATTTTTTGTTTTTATTTTTTATTTTCTATTTTGAACTCATTTTCTATTTTGCACTTTGAAAATAAAGAAAATATCTCAAAACACATTTGGTCACTTGTGTTTTTAAATTTTGTTTTAGAAAATAGAAAATGAGTTTACACATAAAATAAAAAATGACGAAAAGTTGTTTTGGGTATTTTAACCTAAAACAAAAAAATTATAGCATTTTCTGTTTCCTTGTCTTGTAATTATTAAAATATAAAACATATAAAATCAAAAATCAAAAATCAAAAATCAAAAATCAAACCAAATACTACCTAAGTAACGAGAACTTGGCTAATTTGGATATGGACTATCATAGAGACTGTTTTATATTAAAAAGCTCACTTGTATTTCTTGATTTAAGCGTCATCCAATGACTAGCATTGGATCCGAAAATAAAATTTATTTTTATAATTTTTGAAAAATTAATATTAATAATTTAATTATATTTCATGTTATTTCCCCATATTTAAATTATGTAACTAAATTATAAAATTTTAAATGTCTATTCTATTTTCGTTATTTCCATGTTGATAACTAAATAAAGGAATCGAATGAGTATTCTATTCCATTCCATTCTCCTCCTATCTCTTATTCAAATCCCCTTTTTATTCAATTATCACATATCAAGCATAGCCTTAAGTTATGTTTAGTAGTTGAAAATAGAATAAGATGTGAGAATGGAATGGAATGAGAGGTCAAGTGAAGGAATGCCCATTCCACTCTTTTGTTGATTACCAACATAAAAATCATAAGAATAAAATGGACATTCAAATTTTTTATAATTTACTAACGCTACTTTTTAAAATGAAAAGTAACAAAATTTAATAGCATCAATTTTTAGAAATTATAAAAATACATTTTACTTTTGGAATGCAAATTTTGGCAAAACATGGGCCTAAAGGTAAAATGATCATTTTATTATTCAAGTTCAGATTAGTCCAAATTTTTCTTAACTATTAAGAAACATTTTAATAAATATTTTTCAATCTTTTGGGAAGCTTGAACTACAAATTTTGTACAAAAAAAGGAGTTTAGGGGTAAAATAAGTAAAAATGTTTTAATGAAAACAAGATTTTCAACCATCATGATATTCACAATTTGACTATAATGTGAAAATAATTAATACAAGAAAACACACCAAAATCCATGTAATTAGACCTCATTTTATGTTCTTCACTATCCTCATTGCTTTCTTGTTGCAACTTCCATTGGAATTCATGATTTTAACTATAATTTTTTCTTAATTTTAAGCTATTATTTATATGGGATCCACTTAATATTAAATTTGCATCAAATGTGGAGTTGAAAGTATTTAATTGTTCAAAATCATGAATAGATTGAAAGAAAATTGGCTTCAAAGTAGGGATCTTGGTAATATAGAAGTAGATTTGTCTCACATTGAAATCTACGAAAAATTTCATATGTCAAGGTTGGAGAAAGAAAATAGTCCCAAAAGGCACCCATGTATGATAAATGGAAAGGCCATAGGTGAGTTAGGCCATATCACTCATGTGGATCGTGCAGCCTAGATTGGACTTGGGTTTGGACCAGGTCAAAATTTTATTTTTTTAGACAGACATATTTTCTCTCAACAAACTAGCTAACATGTTTCTTCCAAGAAAACATGATTGGTGTCTGTTCCTCAAATAGACATACTTAGTAGTTGCCTATTTATACTTCGTTTTCTGCATAAAAAATAGTGAGAATTTTTGTATAACAAAATTGCATCCAAAGAATTTTTTGCATACAAAATTCATTTTGCATACAAAGAGTACAAGCAGAGTTTTGGTTCAATAGAACACATAAATTATCACTTTCTTTTGTGAGTGTGTGATCATTCTATCCTGGAAGACTAATGTCCGTTAAAAGTAGAAACCTTTATGGGGGGGTGAATTCAATTTTAAGGATATAGTGTCCAACACTAGGCTTGATCAAATATATTTTGAATTTCTGCCAAAAATTGTAAATTTCATTTTGTGTTTTTTCTTTATAAAACAGTGATTGATTTGAACAATTTTTTTTCCAACAACTTCTATGAAAAAAATTCTATAGGAACTAGTTATCTCATTTAACTCACTTTTTTTTTTTTCTTAAAATTGACTTAAACAGATAAGAATTCTGTCAATAAAAATTAGATAGAGATATGAAAGTTTTTCCAAATTATATATTTGTAATACTACTCGCCATTAAAGCAAAATATGAAAATAACCCCCTGTAATATCTCATAGATAATTGTGTCTTTCTTTCTAAAGCCAATAACTACTTCAAACTTTTCAATTCAAATAAAGTTAAAGACTAGTTTCATTTGGGGAACTTATCCTAATATGACAATGAAACTTATTTGAATCAATAAGGTAAACATAATATGCGTACAACATCAACTCATTTGTACTTTAGTGAAACTACCTTATTATCCTAATTAAATGACTTACTAACATGACTCACGGTGGTATATATATTAAAACGACATCTTCACTTCCATGCACTAAATGCTAGAAAATAACTTAATTACAAACCATAATGGACAATAACTATAATGTTCCAATAATGTCTTTGTCAAAGAGGATTTCTGCCATCAATAATCCATTTCCGTAGTTATGTAATTAATAGTAAATAAAAAAATTGCCAGAAACACGATTAATGAGACCTCTATAAATTTCAAACAACAAAAACAAACATATAGATAAACAAACCTCATGAATTACAAACAAGACCCATACGATCAACATATTCCTTGAGTATCTTTGGTGGTAATCCTTTAGTTAAAGGATTTGCAATCATAAGCTCTGTCTTAATATGCTCTATAGACATTTTTTGTTTTTGAAATCCTTTCTTAACAATCTAATATTTGAGCTTCATGTGCTTAGCGCTAATAGAATATTTGTAGTTTTTGGAGAAAATGATTGCTGCAGAATTATCACAATACAATTTCAATGACCTAGCAATGATGTTGACAATCCCAAGTTCTAAGATAAAATTTTTTAACCATAAGACATGAACTGTGGCCTCAGAGCATTCTAAACAACTCAGATTTCATAGTAAATACTGCTATGATAGTATATTTGCCACCTTTTTTATGATGTTGGTCCTCTAACTAGTAGGAACAAGTAACCAGACATTGACATTCGACTGTTGACATAACTAGCAAAATTTGAGTTAGAGTAGCCAATCACTTCTAATTGATCAAACCATCGATATATGAGTATGTTATGTCATGATCCCTTCAAGTACCTTAACATATCCGTTGTAACTTTCTAATGCTCTATTCTGGGATTACTTTGGTATTTCATGAGCTTACCAATAGCAGAGCTAATGTTCAATCTCGTACAAGTTTGTGCATACATCAAGCTTCTAACAACATATTTATAAGAAAAACTTTGCATTCTTTTCTTTTCCAATGCATTCTATCGACAATCTTTTTCACTAAATTTGTTCCATTTAAAAATAAGAGTAGGAGTGATTGTGCAATTAGCCATATTAAATATTTTAAGAACTTTATTGATATTTCCCTTCCAAGACAACCCTAACACTCAATATGATTTATGATGAAATATCTTAATTTCTATCACGTAGATTGTCTCACACATATCTTTCACTTTAAAGTTCATAGAAAGAAATTTCATAGTTTCATGAAGTAAACCAAAATCACTGCTGACAAGCAATATATCGTCAACATATAAAGCAAAGAAAATAAATTTGCTCCTATTGATCTCAGATATATTCACCGATCAATGGTGTTTATCTTAAATGCAAAAGACATGATTGTATCATTGAACTTAAGATACCATTATCTGGAAACTTGTTTTTGTTTGTAAGTTGATTTCTTTAAACTCTTTATAATGTGCTTATTTCTCTTAATCAAAAAATTTTCGGATTGATCCATGTAGACCTCTTCATCAAAATTCTTATTTAGAAAAGCATTTTAAATCCATATGATGTAACTCCAAATTGAAATGAGCCATAGGGCCATTATGATTCTAACAGAGTCTTTCTTCAACATAAGAGAGAAAATCTTTTTGAAATCAACACCTTCTTTTTGAGTGGAACTTTTTACAAAAATTTTATGTCATTCAATATTACCATTGCAATCATGTTTAGTTTTAAAGACCCAATTACAATCAACTGTCTTAAAACCTTTAGGAAAATCAACAACATCCCAAAATTCATTCTGTTCCATTGATTGCAACTCATCATTTAAAAAATCGATTCACATTTCAGAATAACTACTTTCAATGGCATGTGAAAATGAAACGGGATCTTTACTTACCCCTAAATCATAATCAGATTATTGCAGATATACCAAATAATCATTTGAAATAATAGATCTTATTTTTATTTGAGATATTCTTAATGCTATTTCTCATGATTGTTCTATAACCAAATCATTGGTAGCAATTTCATTATTGAGTGATTGGTCATTAGATTGTTGTTTGATATTGTCATACTATTCTACAATTGGAAAAAAAAAAAAAAATTATGTTGAAGTCATATGTATTGAGATGGGCACCCGAACTTTTTTGATAAACAAATTACATGATACATCACTCCCACTAAATTTGCCATTCTCAAGGAATCTATCATTTTTGGTTTACATAATTCTCGTACTATGATTAGGACAGTCAAACTTATATTTTTTTATTCTTTTTTGGGTAACCAATAAAATATCCACTTATAATTCTAGAATCTAATTTATTTTCATGCGGATTGTAGATCCCATCCCCAATTGGACAACCCAAATGTAAAGGTGTCTCAAGCTTAGTTTCCTTCTTGTCCACAATTCAAAATGAGTCTTTCAACTCCTTACTAAAAACCTGATTAAGCAAATAAAAGGTTGTCTTATCGACCTCCATTCACAACAAAATGGGTAACGATTTCCATAAGAGTACGATTATGCCTTTCATGCATACCATTCTGCTAAGGCATACCACGCATTATATATTATGCACAAACGTTATGCTCTTTTAGGAATTTAGCAAATGGTTCTAAACATTGTCTTATTCTATCATGCTTTCCAAAATACTCACCACCTCTATTCGATCGAATGATTTTTACTTTTTTATGTAGTTGTCACTCAATTTCAGTAATATATGCAAATAAGCATTTGTTGCTTGAGACTTCTCGTACAACAAATAGACATAATTATAACGTGAAAAATTACCAATAAAGGTAATAAAATACTTTAATCTACCAAAAGATGTAAATCAAAAAGTCCACAAATATCAATATTGACAATCTGCAAAAGTTCTTCACTTATTGTGGTGCCTTTCCATGTATGTTTGGTTTGCTTTCCTTTAATGAAATCCACACATACATCAAAATTAGTAAATTAAGATCCAAAAGAATTCATTCTTTTACCAATCTATCCATTCTTTCTCTAAATATATGACCCAGTCATTTATGCCATAAGATAAAACAATTTTAATTAACTCAACCACGTTTAGTTCTAACACCAACAACAGGTAATTGAATTTTATTTTCCAAGACTATGAAATACTCATTTTCCCTAGTGATCTAAATTGAAAGGTATCCCTGCATCAAATTTGAAACATGAATAGTAGAACTAGAGTCACTCCACTATGTTAGAAGGAACTTGAGTCATTTGATTCAAATCATATATAAGCTAGAGGCTTATTCTTTTTGTCAAGCCAAACTCTACATTTTGGACAATCCTTCTTTAAATGCCCATGGCCAAGAAAGAAATAGCATTTTGATTCATTCTATTCCTTCATGTTAGCCCTATTAACGTGAGAAGGTCCTATAACCATTAATAAATCTTTCTCGAAACTTTTCTTCGATTTCTTTCCTTTATTTCCAACTCCATGACTTATAATATTAACTAAATACCAACCTTGTTGCTTAAGCTTTGTCACTTCTTGAACTAGTATACTCAACAATTCATTCACATTCCACATTTTCTTAATAGTGTTATAATGAATCTAAAATAGCCCATACTTAATAGGTAAGAAATTCAGAATGAACTAAAAAAAGAAATTTTCATTAACATTTATTCGCATAGTTTTAAGTCTAGCAGATAACTTGGTCATTTCAAGGACATGTTCATGCATTCTAGGACTACCATCATATTTCATTATCATAAGTTTAGCCATTAATCTCCCCTTAAGAGACTTATATGCTGAATAGAAATAATATTCCATAGTCTTGAAATATTTATTTGCATTATCTACTTGGAGAAGCGTTAATTTAATACTATTCGCAATACCCATTCGTATAAACATAATGCTTAATATGTTTGATTTTTCCATGAATTAAACAAAATTGGTTGCTCTACATTGCTTGTCTTAGTAGTAGCACCGGTTTGTCAATTCACAATGCTAAGTTAAGATCTAAAACATTAAGATGAGACTCTATTTACTCCTTCCAGTCAATGAAATTAGATCTATTAAATATTAGAATAGAGGAAGTTAGCAAATGAAGCAAAATAGGAACTAACACTACAATAAAAATCATCAAAACAATGCTTTGAGAATATCACTTTCATTAGCAATATTGTGTTTAATCTTTGAATTAACTAGCGAATATACTAACATCAAACTTAATGGTGGTTTCCACTCACTTAAGCATAATTGATAACACTTTCAAAGTTCAATAAGTTTGTTACCTTTGGGCATCCATTCCAATTTCACTATTAATTTTATCAAATATATATTTAATTTAATGATTATTTGAAAGTTGGTGCACCTTTGGGTCAAGCTGTAATAAACAAATAATCATTTCATGGATTCAAATGATTCAAGTTTATTTAGCTATTTTTTAAAGTAAATTGGGACAGATTGGGCCAAATCAAGGTAAATTTATATCGAATATTGGATTCGGGACAGATCAGTATAGAGACAGCCTCATCCTTATATTCAATCCGATATCTGAATTTTTTTTTTAAAATAAATTCAAATCTGATCTGATATCAAAAAAAATCTAAATTTCACATACATTTGACTCGAGTAAAAAATAGATTTGGACGGATCGGTCGAGATGGTCAGCCATAGTTAAAAAGTTAACAAATTGATTTTTTTGGGTTCAATTTTAAGGTTAGCAGATACTCAACCCGAACCCAAACCGAAATTGAACCAAACCAAACTAACCCAAACCAAACAAAAAACTATAATATATGATTTATAATATATAATTATTATAATATTTATATAATATTATAAAATGAAATAACCTTAAGCCACAAGGGTTACTTGTTCCTTGTCAACTTCTATTAGCAACTCTACGCAGTTCTGTTATCCTCTTCTTTTTTTTTTCTATCTTTCTCTTAAAACGAAAGTTGCACACCTTTTGCATAGTAGAACAGCAACATTGCACAACAAAATTGCATCTCTTTTGCCCACAACAACTTCATGTAACTCCTCTGAAATCATCTTCATGGCCTTTTATGTCAAATTCACAGCTCCATTGCATCTCTTACTTGGATATATAGCAGGTATATATATGAATATATGTATATATCTAAACCAGCCCAATATATTCAGCCTTTTTGTAACACTCGGTATTTTAATTTGGAATAATTTTGTATTATTTTAGATAAATGAAATATTTAAATTGAGTTTAAATGAATTATCCTATTTTTCCTGGGCTGGGTTGAGCTCGAAGTGATATTGGGTTGGACAAAGTGGGCCAAGAGCCCGAGTATCTTTTCTTTTCTTTCTTCTTTTCTTTTCTTCCTCAGTTTCCTTTTCTTCTTTTCGTTTCAGCTAAACCAGAGAGAGAGAGAGAGAGAAGAAAGAGAAAAGATGAGAGAGAAAGTTTCGGAGCAAATGAATTATCAATCCGGGGAGATCTCAACGCGGTGATCGTCGTGGTGTGCTCCATTTCACGAGATTCGAAGCGAGGAGGAAGAGATCGGAGTTTGAAGTTCAGAGTTCAAAGTGGTTTTCTTCATTTTTCTCCATTTCTCTTCAGATTCAAGGTAAGTGGGGCTTAGAGATGTGTTCTAGACGTTATAGGGATCATTTTGAAATATATATTGCATGATTTAGTTGAAAGTCATACAAATTGCATATATATATGTCATGTGTGTATATACATGCATATATATGTGAAATTAATGCTTGTTCTTGAGTTATTTTTCAAATTAAAGTTGTGAAAGCGTGAGATTTACATAAGTGAACATTTCTATATGAAAGATTGTTGGAAAAGAAGTTGGATTGGATGAATATGGGAAGAAATGGAGAGAAAAATCGGAGGAGCTAGGTTCGGGGGGCTGGTGTCCGGACAGCCCATGGGGGTGTCCGGACTGCCGAGAGTTGGTTGTAGGTTGGCTTCTAAATGGGGTTCCAGGGCGTCCAGACGGTAGAAGGCTTGCTTCTTTTTGCTTCCTAATGTTTGTTTTGATCCCCGAATTTGTTTATATACATTTTACAAGCATTATATAGATTCTAAATCATGAGTTAGATAAATGTGAATATATTTTATATTGAGATAAATGTTTAGATTCCATGATTGAGCATATCATGTGTATTGGGATTGGGGTGGTTTCATCCGATGGAAATAATGTATATGGGTTGGCCGAGAGTGCCATAGATTATGACGTGCCGAGGCACAATTGTTATATATTTATTAAAATTGAAAAAATGAATTGTGATAACACCGGATGATCCCCAGATTTTATAAACGTGACTAGAGCTTAGTCATGTGGAGTTCGGACGTTAATCTATGATTTATGGATTGGATATTTTCCCAGACTGCAGCCGGTTGTCTGCTTGAGATAGCGGATGCCTGCCTGAGATAGGTGGATGCCTGACTTGAGGTGTAACTCAGTTCTTTAGCGAATGGGCCAGGGAGTGTAACACAGAGCCCCTGAGTCTTAACACCTGTGGGGGTGTAACTCGATTCCCCACAGGAATATGAGATATATATATATGTATGCGTTTGCCATGAGCGCTGAAATGGTGTGTTTGGTGGCCACGCGTGTCTTGACTGAAAGCCTTACTAAGTGTCACCCATCCCAGGATAAGGTTGGGGGTAGATAGAGAAACAGGATGAATGGCTATGACATTTCATTTGATTACATCGCATGCGAGATGCATATTTATAATTATGCTATTATGTATATATAATGTGATATATATATACACTGGTGCACACTGGCACTGTCCTACTTACTGGGCTAGTTAGCTCATCTCATCCTTATTGCAGGTGATACAGGGAGGTAAGGTAGTGAGCATGCCGAATTGAGTTGACTATCGGATGGCCTATAGACTATTTTTGTATTTATTGCGATTATTGTATTGTATTTGTGTGACTCGAGTTGTGGGTCTCATTGATTATGATGTTGTTTATTGTGTAACTGCTTTATATGGAAATTGGGACGAATGTAGTTGCTCTGATTAATGTTATTATATTATGACTTGACCTTGGCACAGGTTATATTTGTTTTTATTAGTCCCAATTTTCCCATACCGTCCATCCCGGATAATTTATGTTAGGGGCATGACAATATAGTATCAGAGCTGGTGCCGAATCGGTATGCCAGCGGAGGCCCTGGGCCTCCAAGGGGGTGGATTTTGAGATCCCACATCGGTTAAAGAAGAGAACGAAGCCTACCTAATAAGTAGGAGGTGGACACATTCCCACTGAAGAGGCCTTTTGGGGGGGCACTGGGGTAGCACTTAACAAAAATAAAACTGTGAGGGGCCGGTCGAGGCTGTGTACCGACCGGGTCGCCAAAGCGAATAATATCTTCAGGCAGCCTAGACGTTGTTACAATGGTATCAGAGCTTTAGATTGCAATTGTTTGGGTCTTGGGTAGTGTGGCCTAGACGTTTCTTTTACGATAATTTGATTGTTAAGTTTTGTTGATAATGTTGGAGCTAATGATGATGGTATTTTTGTAGAATGTTTAGATATGGACGAGGAAGGAGTAGAATACAGAGGAGTCAGACTACTGGTCAGGATCCCTTGGATGAAGGATAGGAAGGGTATTATAAGGTACCATTAGCAGATGGTGGGGTTCCACAGCCGACGGATGAGCAGATGATGCAATTAATGGTGACTTAGTGAGCCCAGATGTAAGGATTGGGTGTGCCGGCTGCAGTACCTGCTCCTGTACAAGCATCTACTCCTGCACCGGGAGAAATACCTATCATGAGGATTATTAATCAGTTTAAGAAGCATGACCGACCTAAATTTAACGAGAGGGAACCGATGGAGGCCGAGAGATGGTTGGAAGAGATTACAATGATAGAAACTCTTGGAGTCGAAAAGAATGAAGTAAAGATCAAGATGGCAGTGTACCAATTTCAAGGTAGTGCTATTCACTGGTGGCAGTCGTACAGGGGAACAGTGGATGTTCAGACATTGACTTGGGAAGAGTTCAGGGTAGCATTTTTGGAGAGATTTTTCTCTTCTGTAATGAGGGAAATAAAAGTACAGGAATTTTTGTCACTGGAATAAGGGAGTATGACAGTGCAACAGTACGAAAGAAGATTTGCAGAGTTATCACGTTTTGCCCTACAGTACTTGCCTGACGTCAATGCTAAGGTGAGGAAGTTTTAATGGGGATTAAACATGAACATTAGGAGGCAGATCATTGGGATGAGGCTTCCTATATATTCTGGGATTGTAGCGGTAGCTCTCGCTGTAGAGAGAGATGTTATTGATTTCCGATCCAGAGCAAGGACAGGTCAAAGGCAAGGACAGGTCCAGGAGTATGGTTTTGGGTCGAGTGCAAGGCAGAGAAAAGGAAAGGAGAAAGTTGGGACTTCCAAGAGGAGGTTTCAGAGGCAGCAAGAGTTTCCGTACCAGAAGAGCAATTCTAGTTCTGGTTTTGGATCAGGCTCGGGATTGTCTGGCGGCCGAGGGCGGCAGTAGTTTCGGTCTCCATTGAGATGATGCTATCAGGATCAGTATGGGTAGAGGTTGTGTTTTAAGTGTCATCAACCAGGGCATTTGTAGATAAACTGTCCATATGGAGAGATTTCTCAGGGAAGTATTCAGCTGAGCGCGTAGCAGATCGGATCATATCAGGCGCAGCAGTTCTCTATGATTCCTGCACCACCGATGCAGCCACCTATTCCACAGATTCAACATCTCCAGCACCCGCGTGGTGGTGGCAATGGTCAGAGGGGTAAAACTAGGGGGGATGGCAGTTTCAATGGTTAGCGGACTCAGGGACGTGCCTATACACTTGCGTTGCGGGATGATGTTCCTGACATTTCCGTGATACGCGGTACTTTTCTTCTATTTAGCACTTGGGTGTATGTTTTATTTGATACCAGTGCATCACATTCTTTTATCTCGCATGCATGTGTTAAGACTTTGGGGTTGACTCCAGAGAGGCTGGAGGAGCCTATGTGTGTGGAATCACCGGTGGGTGATAGTTCATCGGTGAAGTGGATTTGCAAGGATTGTGTTCTACAGCTGGAAGATGTTTAGTTGTGGATTGATTTGAGAGTGTTAAAGATGAAGGAGTTTGATATCATCTTGGGGATGGATTGGCTATCCATTTATCGGGTGACGATTGATTGTCATCATAAGTTGGTGATGACTATTCTTTCAGATGGCACGATGGTGAAGATTCGGGAAGAGGCAAGAGTAGTGTTGCCCTCTCCATTGCTGGATACAAGGTGTGTGGGAAAGTCTTCAGCATTGTTAGCAAGTTTAAGATTGAATGAGGATGACTCTAGACACTTTCTTCCAAGAGTTGTCTGTGAGTATGAAGATGTGTTTCCAGATGAATTGTTAGAACTACCTCCGATGAGAGAGGTAAAATTTTATATAGAACTGGTACTAGGGGTGGCGCCTATTTCGGTGACACCGTATCGTATGGCACCGGTAGAATTGAAAAAATTGAAGGTGCACTTGAATGATTTGTATTCTCGAGGTTTTATCCGACCTAGTACATCGCCCTGGAGAGTATCGGCAGTTTTTGCAAAGAAAAATGATAAGACTTTGAGATTATGTGTGGATTACCGATTGTTGAATTCGATAACAATTAAGAACAAGTATCCATTGCCTAGAATAGACGATTTGTTTGATCAGTTGAGGGGTTCAGCTTGTTTCTCTAAGATTGATCTTCGGTCGGGATACCATCAATTGAGGATTCGGGAGGAGGATATTCCCAAGACTGCATTTCGTACCCAGTATGGTCACTTTGAGTTTGTGGTTATACCATTTGGGTTGACGAATGCTCTTGCAGTGTTTATGGACCTAATGAATAGGGTTTTTCGACCATTTCTGAATTGGTTCATGGTAGTGTTCATTGACGATATTTTGATTTGTTCTCATAATGAACATGAACATGAGCAACATTTGAGGGCTGAATTGCAGACACTTCGGGACCATAAGTTGTATGCTAAAGCTAGCAAATGTGAGTTTTGGTTGTCCGAGGTGAAATTTTTGAAACATATAGTTTCTGGGTAAGGAATTGCAGTGGATCCTTCTAAGGTTTCGGCTGTGATGGATTGGGCGTGACCGAGGTCTGTTTTTGAAATCCGTAGTTTCTTGAGATTGGCTGGTTATTACCACTGTTTTATTTAGGATTTCTCTCGGTTGGCGGGCCCGTTGACTCAGTTGACCCGGAAGGGGGCAAAGTTTGAATGGGACGATGCTTACGAGCATGCGTTTAATGAATTGAAGAAGAAGTTGACTGAGGCTCTGGTGTTGATAATACCTGAACGTGGAGAGGGATTTTCAGTATATTGTGATGCTTCACATGAAGGCTTGGGATGTGTGTTAATGCAGAATGAACATGTGATGGCGTATGGGTCTAGGCAGTTGAAGCCACATGAGAAGAATTACTCTACGCATGATTTGGAGTTGGCCGCGGTGGTTTTTGCGTTGAAGACGTGGCGGCATTATTTGTATGGCGAACAGTTCAATGTGTATTCAGATCACAAGAGTTTGAAGTATTTATTCACTCAGCGTGATTTGAATATGAGACAAAGGAGATGGATGGAGTACCTGGAAGATTATGATTTTGGTTTGCATTATCATCCAGGGAAAGCGAATGTGGTGGC
>JAVXUM010000017.1:20989158-21001650 GCA_035590655.1 Pouteria glomerata | reverse complement strand
AAAATTGTGGGAATGTTTTTTCAAATCCATTCTCATGGATTCAAAAAAATTAAAATAAAATAGCGACAATGGTACTCATTTGAAAACTTTTAACTCTAAAAATATGATTATTAAAAAACTTTACGCATTTGGTTAACCTTTTTTCAGATTCTTTTTTTTTTTTTTGCGAAATGTTGAATTTTTTTAAATATAATAAAAGTTTGAATGTGTAATAGATAGTTTTAGTAATTTATAGAGATTGTTAGAGATTTATTTTAATTTTTATAATTTGATGGGACACCAAACGAACCCTCAATCCAAAATTAATGAATCAGTAGATTTTAATTTCTGGATTCTGATATCAGGTTTTAAGGATATGGAGCATCATTAATGAAGCAAATTTGAATTGGATTTGAGCCATACTTAATCCATTGGCAGGCCTATCGAATAGCATTCAAAAGTTTATTTATTATTTTTTTAATATCAAACATGAGAATAAATTAAAGTAAAAATAAATTTTAATTCTATTGCACTTCCAAAATTAAATATAGCTTCGAGCTTGTTATTAACAAATTTTTAGGCGAACTTCCCGCGAAAGTATTAAGAATATTTTTGTTTGCTTGCAACATCTCTCAACGTTCCAACATCTACGTGCCTTTGCCATCCGGGACATCGAACAAAGATTCCTCGGTTCAATTTTAATTTATATTAACTCCAAATTTTCAATTAAGTATCTCTCTAATCAGTGTTTTGGATTCCAACATCTCAAAAACAGGAATAAAAAATATAATGAACAGTATTCGTATTTATATTAACATATTTTAAAATTTAATGAACACAATAAATAATTTTGAAATAATTAAATCAAATCGTGTCAACTTCGAATTAATATATTTGTATCTTGTTGCATTTATATTTTCAATTAATAATTTTGTATTTATGTTGACAATGTTCATATCATGTTTAATATCCCCTTATATTAAATGACAGGTGAGAATACAACCCCATAACATCTATCTTCTAATTATCATTTGTACATAAACTCTTTAATATGTTTTGAAAAAATTGTGATTGTTCCATTTTCAAATTTTCAATACACAAATATTTCCCCTTCATTTCTATTTATTTGATGGGAAAAGCATTATTGGAACGATTTAACTCGTTGTGAATCTATCCGATATATGATCCCATTTCTTTTATCCACATTTGCATTGAGAAGCAAAAACAAGTGAACTCCACTAGACACAAGCCATCAAGATGCAGACATAATGACAAGATAATGGTTGTGTGATCAACTTAATGGAAAATACTATTACATAAAATTATTTTATCAATTATTATTGTCAGAATGATGTAATAATTATATAAATGTAATAAGAGATTTCTTAGTAGATTTATATTTTTTGATATAATATATAATTAGTTACTAGCTAAGGAAAAATGAGCGACTATTTTGACATGCCAAACAATCACTAAGAAAAAAAATAAGTGATTATCTTAGCATGCCTAACAACCACTAAGACCTTTAACTGCTACAAGAACAAGGACAAAACTAAGTACACTTGCAAAAGACTTTTAGCCACAATGTAACTAAGTACACTTGCAAAAGACTTTTAGCCACAATGTATCACCGAACAATCGCTAACTTCTAGTGACCAAAATTTTTTTTAACTTTTTAGATAGTTAATATTTTTTACAATTGCATCTTTTATCTTTAGTGACCACATCGACAGTCGCTATAGGTACCGTTAGTGATTATCATTTCTACCTCTATGGTGGTCACTAATAGATTTCTTTGCAATATTTACATAGTAGAAATTAAAATTCATTTTTTTATCTCTTAAAAATAATTGACTAATTAATAAAAAAAATTTCCAAATGAAAGTAAGGAAAAAAGAAACAAATTAAAAATATTAAAAATTAACATAACTAAAACTGAAGATATATTTAGTATGAAGTGGAAGATTACATCAAGTAGGTTACCAATATTGAAATGCTTTGCAAATTTAATTCGAAATGACTTTTCAGTCCTTTCAACATCCATAACATAGATATGCATTGGGAGAAATTTAAGACATTGCTGGTTCCCCTATCATTCAGTTGATATGGGGGAGATAAAATAACAAAGGAGAATTCCAAACTCCAATTCTGCTACCAAAACATTAAAAGCAAACGAGCTAGTCTTTTTTGGTTATATAGCCCCAAGAGACAGTTCTCAAACAAACAAGCCTCAAAAGATCAAAAAATTATCTCCACAACACGATAAACCTTTTGTTTATCCATAGTAACATGCCCACTCAGAATCACCACTAGGTTCTTCGTAGCAATCGTCGACCTTCACCCTCTTGACACCGGAAAACAAAGAGAAACGAAGCCTCTCAAGCAAATAGGCAGACTGAACACTTGCTTAATGAAGAGGAACTAAGAATGAATACTGAGCAAAAAGCGTTGAGGAACAAGTTCTGCTACAAGCACGCAGTTGGAAGTCTGAAACCATCAAAACAACCACCATCTACGATGCCGAGGTTTTCTCTGCAGCAAACAAAACAACAATCAGTTTCAAGAACTTACTAAGAAAAGCTTTTAATATCGCATAAGTGAAATCATTTAAATTTGTTCAAACAAGCCAGGAGTGCACAATGCCGAAGTAGAGCAATCATCTCTTGCCCAAAACATGCAACTCCCTAGATACAATCTACCAAAAATTGTATCAAAATAATGTAGAAGCCTATGCAGTGTGCTAGGTGATTGAAAGCTGAATTCTTACTCTTTTTGGAATAGTAGATTTGATGGAATTCGATTTCATTTAACAAAAATTCCCACCAATTCTTATGTTGGAAATCAAAATAAAATTTTACGTATTGAATTTGATTTCATTTCATAATTTAAATTTTGAGATTTCTATATCATTTGAAATTTAACCCAAAATAATCAAATCTGTAGAGAATTTATTATTTTCTTAAGTTATCTAAATAAGTGAACAAATTTAATCTCGTATATCATATTTATCCTGTTTTCTTTTCTACACTAACATGGTCAAATTTGACATTTCTTTTAACTCAATTCAATTTAATTCTTAAATTTGAAAATGCATTCCAAACACAAAATTTCATTTATCAACTTGAATGAAATCAATTCTTTAATTTAAAATCAAATCAATTCTAAGATAGAAATATTTTCTGTGAAGGTATCAGAGTGATGTGGAGTACTCCGATGTTTGGGAACAATGCTTGTCGTCACTGGTAGGGGGACCTTGCCGGAGATGGAGGCAACGAGAGTCAAGGCAACCTGGAGCAAACCAGAGAAAGAGAGAGAGGTTGTCAGGTAAGGAGGTTGGTGAGTGTATTCAACGTAACCCATAAATGCAGGAGGTGAGAGGTTTATATAGTGATGGAATAGCCAATGACTACTGTTCCATAGGGAAGGCTAATTGGGGTTGAGTGTGTCAAAAGTTAATTGGCTAACGATGACCATGATAGTGTCAAGTGGATGATTAGAGGCTTGGATTTTCATGAATGAAGTAACAGAACCTCGGACATCAGTCTGAGGTATGAGAAAGTCAACCATTATGGGAGTTTATGATCGAACAAGGGATAGACACGTGGTTGTCGTAGTTGGGGTCAATAAATGCTCGTACGGGTTCATTAAATGCTAGGTTGCTCCCTCTCTAGGCTAGTCCAGGTAATGCCTCGACGAAACCCCGATCTTAGCCTCCAATCCACTTGTCCCTGGTAATCCCGCATTGAGATTAGGTGGCTATCCTTGGGCCTCGCTCCTGCCTCAAGGGAATGTAGTAAGACATATGAATCGGCCTAGAACAATTGTTTGCTGCGGCGTGCTCGCCGCAGGAGTATTGACTGACCTAAAATGCCCCTTGTCACAGGGAAAACACTGCGAGGGGTCTTCCTAGTGATGACGTGTACCATGGCTGTGATCCATGCGGCACCGGAGGCTCCACACAGCACTAGATCCCCTACAGTTTCAAACAAAGCATTAAGGTATAAATTGTAGGATCTCGTAATATGCACTAAAGCTTGGGGAAATAAAGTGTCAAAGAAAATAAATATATAAACCTCGTTATGGATTTTCTTTTTTAATTTAAAAACTTATTTTTAATTTTTAACAAAGAAAATATCCTCAGAGTAAGGCCATTTTAGACTCTCAGTGAACCCCACAAACAAGAAGCACAGGGCTTAAATGGGTGGCCCTCAAAGAGAGAAGCAATCAATGAGTCTGCTCAGCAGTTTCACCTAAGCAAGTCACCACTCGAGCTACTTACCCTTGGGGTTAAACTCCTTGTTCTGGATTTTCAACAAGTAAGTCCACAAGGGCTTTGCATCACAACATGAGATGCAAAGAAAAACCTCAATTGCATTGAGGCCTAACTTTTGTCAAATGCTTCAGTAGAGAATGAGAATGCACAAAATGACGTGACACTCTTTAGAGTTGTCTCAGCATGTATTTATATATATATAGAAGTACCAAATAGGAAACAAGAATATTCTACACTAGGAAATAAGAAATCATCCTCCCATATTTACAATATTCTAACACTCCCCGTCGAGCTTATATAGTATACATTCCAAAATTGGTACAAACATACCAGACTTGAGATCCCCCAAAGGGTTTAAGAAACAAATTAGCAAGCAGGTCTTCGAACTAGATATGACCAATCTCAATGGTGTTATGTATAATATTTTCTTTGAAAAAGTAACAATTCACCTCAATGTATTTAGTCCTCTTGTGAAAAATTAGATTGAAGGAGACATAAAGAACAAATTAATTGTCACATAACAACTCCATAGGTTGAGTTGTCGAATTCCCAATTCATTCAACATATTCTACATGTAGATCAACTCATGTTAGGTATAAGTCATGGCTCTATACTTCAATTCTGTACTCGATCTTACTACAGCTGTCTATTTCTTGCTCTTCCATGACACTATTTCTTTTTTTTTTTTTTTTGGTCGATCCCATTACACTAAATTACTTCTAACAAAAATGCAATAACCAATAGTAGTTAGTCTGCTTGGCGAAAACCCTACCCAATCGGCATATGTGCATTCTTGTACTGAAGTATGCCCAGTTTCTGATACAATAAGCCTCTTCTAAGTGCTCTCTTCAAATATCTCACAATTTGAACAATAGCATCTTAGTTACTAGTACGAGTTCATTCCAGAAATTGATTAATCACACTCATAAGAAATGAAATATTTGGTCTCGTTTTTTTTTTTTTTTTCAATAACTGAATATTTGGTCTCATTACTATCAAGAAGTTCACTCACTGATTGGGATTCTCTAATAAATCACCGTCATCTGTAACTAGATTTGTATTAGGATTCATTAGAGGGTCTATAGGTTTAGAGCCCAAAAAGCAGGTCTAAAATAACAAATCCAGAATATACTTCCGTTGTGAGAAAGCAATCCCTTTTCATGATTGGACTATCTCAATAACAAGAAAATACTTCAGTGATTTTAAGTCTGTGTTGGAACTCTTTAAAAGAATGACTTCAAATCAGGGATGTGCATCATTTCTTGTGATGACAATGTCATCTACGTACATAAAGAGCCATATCCTACCATTTGTGGAGTGAAAATAGAAGACATATTGATCCACACCACATTGAGTCACTGAATTCAACAGGCATTGTATTGGATCTGCCAAATCATGCCTTTGGGAGACTGTTTTGAACTATACAAAGATTTCTGAAGTCGGCACACAAACCTAAGGGATTGCTTCATAAAAACTTCTTCCTTCAAATCACCACGTGAAAAAACATTATTCGCATCAAGTTTGTGAAGAAACCTATGATAAAACTACTAAAGAGATCAAAAGGCAAACATAGTTGATCTTAGCACTAGGAAAAAAAAAAAATAAATAAATAAAAAGTTTTAGAGAATTACAATCCAAACACGTGTATAACTCTTAGCAACCAAACATGCTTTCAATCTATTTAAGGGAACCACTAGGACGCATCTTAATTGTATAGCCCTAGCGACAACCAACAACTGATTTTTCGTGAGGAAGATGAACCAAGTTCAGAGTATCATTGGCTCAAAATGCAAACATCTCATCCTCCATTGCAATACGCCCTCCAGAATGTGATAAAATTTCAAGCACAAAGTTAGGGGAAGAAACAACGGATAACGAGTAAACAAATGAATGGTAGATGGGAGATAAGGCATAATAGGAAATAAACTAAGAGATGAGATGAGAGATATATGTTTGTTTATCTTCCTGAATTGCAGTGGAGAGATCTAAATCATCAACAAGTGCTAAAGAAGCAAAAGAACTGGTGGAGCAACAGAAAAAGCAAGAAACACAACATCTTCATGTCAAATGTAAACCTACAAGGAAAGATGATGGAAACAGCTAGGGGATAGAAAGATCAAGAAAGGAAGACCCTCATTTAGGGATGATAAGAATTGGAATTTAGGGAAGAAAGAAATACACTTAAAGAAGGTAATATTTGCACAAACAAATGATTGATTAAGGGATAGATCGCAACACCAATATCCTTTGTGCAACTAAGCGTACCTTAGGGAAACACATTTATAGGCATGAAGTTTGAATTTATCAAGCTCACTGTGAAGCTGATGAACAAAGGCCATACTCCCAAATATGTGAGGTGAGAGAGGGAAAAAAGACCGGTTGGGGAGAATAAGAGTTTTAATTTTGTAAGATAGAGGAATGCATCATTTTGATTAAATGACATACAGTGAGAACAATCCCCTAATAAATATTAGGAATGTATATGTAAAATAATAAGCGATATAACGTTAGGTAACTGGGCCATGCTTCATCATCCCTGTGGCACATGGCCTCACACGCTGCGCTACCTTCAACCAAAGGCAAAAGTTTCACAACGGCAACAACCCTCTAGCATGGACACATGTTCTCCCCGAACTTAAAAAAAAGTCCAAGGATCTCTCTAACAAACTAAAAACTTGCGAGATTATCGAAAATTTAGCAGATTGGAAACTAGAATTAGAGCACTATTGGGGATTTATCCAACCAATCTAGGGAGAGAATCCCATTATGGTGGGCCAAGTTAAGGCTAAATATCTCCCTAATGGATTTGAGGCCTTGACTCCCACCCAAAGGAATTCCCTCCTCACCTATATAAACCCTTCACCTCTAAAGAGTTTGGCATCAAGCATTCACTATTCTCCTGCCCACCTACTACACACACACACACACACACACACACTCTCTCTCTCTCTCTCTCTTGTTCCAGATCACCCTGGTTCTCACTTCTCTACTAAACTCTGCTGATCTCACCATGTTTGGTAGTTAACATTATTGTAAAGTTTAATTGTGGGGCAAGAACATAAATTTTCTTCTCATTACGTGAAATATATACAAGAGGAGAAAAAATGAAAAATTACAATAAACCCCTAAGTACAAACTAATTACATGAGTGAATGTAAATAACCTACTAATTATACATAATTACAGTTATACCCATAACTTAACACTAACATGCTATGCAAATGAGAAAAAAGAAGAAGAGACCAATGGCGGCAAAATAAAAAACCACTCCTTCACCTTGAAAAATTGACACAAGAATTTAGATAATTTTGAACTTCAAAAAGGAAATGAAGTTGACTCTCACACCCAAGCGTTATCATGACACAACAAATTCAACCAAATTCTGTTAAAAAATGTCAACGGGATTCTAGACAAATTGTAAACCCCTTATTCATTTACAACAAATCTAGAAAGAGAACTGAGGTGGCATAAAAATAAGAACACTGGCATCAATTAATGATCCTAAATCAAATACAATATAGTTGATAAAGGAAATGAAAATTCAGTTTAGAAATAAATAATACAACAACAACAACATTTTCAACATAAAGAACATACCAACATGAGCTTGACATTGTAACCAAAAACCCGCATTACTCATCAATCAATGCTTCAAGGAAGAGCCGTGAGGCGAGCTTCCAATACAAATCCCCGGCAGAGTCCATCCCCACTCACCGGTACGTTGTCAATCCATTTCCAGTGCCCCTTCCCAGCCTCCTCTGAATAATCCCACAACGCCAACTTCCCAACCCTCTTTGCCGAGAAACAGACCCTGTTCCCACCTCCAAACACTTTGAACTTGCTCGACTCCTGGAAGCATTGGAACATCCCCGGCGGCATTCGGCCTGCCTCTTCCCACTCCATTGTATCCAAATCTAACCTCAGAATCAGAATCGTCGAGCACGAAGCGTTCAGCGAGAACGACGACCTCAATCCCCCAACCATCAGGATTTTATTCCCTGTTCCTCTCACCAAACGCGGCCGTTTCAGGATGTCGAACACGTCGCCCCACTCGTGCCTCTCGAGGCGAGACCAGGTTTGTGAGGTGTGGCGTGTAGAAAGCGTGCAAGAGAAGAGCTTCCACTGGCTCCGCCACGGCGAACCCACGTCGCAGAGAGCGAGTACGGAGTCGGAAACCAAGATTGGGCTTCGTGGCTTGGACGGTAAATTCGACGAAAAGTTGACCCAATTGTTGCTAGATCCTGAAAAGTAAAGGGTGGCGAGTTCACTTAGGACGATGACTCGGTTGGGGTGGCCGACCAGGACCGAGCCGTGGCGGGACCAGGCCGATCCGAGCTGGGGAATGACTCGGAACTGGCGAGTCAAGGGGTTGCAGGCGATGAGGTTTTTGGTGGAATCGGCCGACTCGGCCCAGAGGTAGACCAATCCACGGGAGGACGCGACGGGTTGCGGGGACCGGAAGGGGAGGAACGTGAGGGGGAATCTGAGCCACTGGTTCTGGTCCGGGTCGAAGGCGTGGAGGGTGGGATCTGAAGACACGTGGCGATTGTTGTGGTGGTGGTGGTGGTGGAGATGAGGGGGGCGGAGGGCGAGGAAGCGGAGAGGTGGATTTTGGGTAGTGATGAGGTCTATGAAGGAAGGTGAGCTCAGAGTCTGGTTAAAGAACTTGCAGACGGCTCGGCATCTGATGATCTGACTGAGAGGGAGGTTGGAGAAGATCTGGTGGAGGGTGTCCTGCGGTAGATGGTAGATCGGTGAGCCGTCCATATTTTCTGATTGTAGACCGAGGCAGAGAATCGGAGATCGAAAGATAGATCGGCGGCAAAAGAATCGGAGAGAAGGCCGCAGGGGTTTAATTGAAATTAATTTGAAATTAATAAGAAAGTTGGGAGAAATTTCTAAATTGTATCGTAATAATATTATCGCTTGAATGTGTGCAGTTGGTGGTTGACTGGTTCACCTAGGATGGCATTTTTGCGTTTTGCCTAATTTAGCCCTGTGGATCTTAGAACTTTGCTCTCTCGAACACACAGTTCAAGACTTGGAATTTTTATTTATTTTTTTATTTTTTTTTTTTCAGAGGACAAATTCTTGAAAGCTCGCACAAGCTTTAGTACGAGTGCAACTTAATTATTCTTTGAGTATAAGGGTGGAATGTGATTCAACAAAGCTGCTAGCTTTTTTGGGTAGTTTTTTTGTCATTTTATATGTTTGTTTTCTTAAAATTTAATTTTTTTTTTTTAAACTATATCTTTTAGTTATTCGTAAAAAAAAAATTAAAATATTCTTGTCTGTTTGAGTAAAAATTATGTATTTGACTAAAAAAATTATTTTTTTTATTTTTATCTGACTTTTACCCAAATGTTAATTTTTAAAATTTTTTTTTACGAATACGATAAACAAGCCTAAAAGCTACCATTTTTAAAAAAATCAAATTTTGATAAAAAAATTATATAAAACAAAAAAGAAAAAGTTATCAAAAAATTGATAACTTTTTTTATTCCAAACCTACCTAAAATAATACCATTTCTATTTCTAAAATGCATTATCAAATATACTGTTACAAAGGCATTACTTAATTAAGGTTAGTTGACAAAGGATGCTGGGAATTATAAAAATTAGTATAAATTTTATAAAAGCTACAATTTAGTAATCTCCAAATGAGACTTAAATTAAATCTTGAATGCTTCTTTTATCGTTAATTAGTGTTTGTACCTAAAACCAGCTTGATTGACCGATAATATTTAATTGAGATTCTTATGACTTGATATGATTACCTAAAAATCAATTGTTCATATCTTAATCAACAAGAAACATTATGATAGTTATCTTCAAATTAATTAAGTTGATATATCCGTTATTAGTTTGAATATAAAACATTTGTCCGAGAAAAGATTTGAATTTAGTCAAATATTTTCAACCAATTTATTGAATATTTTTTAGCACCTAACTGAAGGAAGTGGAGAAATTAACGGAAAGTTGTTTCAAGCTGCAACTGCCCACAACTACAACTACCCACAACTGTCAAGAGAAGTGATGGGTGAGTAGGGGTTGCGTAATGGAACGCCAGCTAGTTTCCTAGGTGCAAGAATAAACATGAATCGAGGCAGCAAAAAACGGGGCCCTTGAACCACACACCGAACTTTTACCTTTATTTTTTTTATTTTTCTAGTTTTTTTGTTAATAACAGAAGTAATGTAGAGTAATTCTTTCCCTCCTCTTCTGTTATATGAGGAAGCTTGCAGTCGCTACCCGAGAGTACGCTCTGGGTGAAGCTCGCCCCTATGGCTCTAGCCGACAAAGAATCACAGGGAGGTAAACCAACCTAGGCAAGCCCTAACTGACCGGCTTAACCCAGGAAGGTGTTGGCGGAGTTCGAACTCGTGACCTTTGGTCTCCTTTTATCTTTACACTCTTTTGTTTCAACTTATATCTTTTTTCTTTTTTTAGGATTAAAGATTTATATTAATATTTTCTTTATCTTTCTGGTCTTTCGTTCAGAATAAGAATAGTGTAAAGTAGTTCTTTCTTACCTTTTATTCTCACAAACAAAACGTGTTCTTTATATCATTTGTTTTAACTCATATCTTTTCTTTGAATTTTAAAGATTTACATTGATAAAAGCACGAATACAAGTAAAATTTACCTTATTATTGCATAATACTTATCCATTTTGGATATTATTCTGATTCTAATTTGAATGTATGGCCCATCTACTTCTTATGCATATCAATCTTTTAATATAATTCTAATATAGATGACGGTAATTACTTATATTCATGTGCTAATACCAATCTTTTAACTCATCCTCATATCTATATCTATATTCATATAATTTGATTATTTTGACACTTAATAATCATATCCATCAGAATCATATTTGTAGTTAGAATCATATTCATATACATATCCGTAATCTCGTGTAGAGAAGAACAACAGATTTGAAGTTCTTTTGTCTATAAAGAGTAATTGTGACTGTTGCACACTATTTGCACTAAAGGAGAATTTTTCTGGCTCAGACAATTAGTGATAATATTATACTTCTCACATTAAAAATTAATTCTTGTCCTCTACAAATTCAATTGATTACCTATTTCACAACTTCAATTTAGTTTAAAAATTAGTTTCGACGCGCACAATGTACGAAATTTTATAATATTTTTATAAACACAACAAAATTTTTAAATATATTACAAACTAATTCAATAAAATTACATAATTTTATATAATAGTTATTGAATTATTTTTTATATTTATATTCTTCATCTGTGTCTATCTTAGCAAACCAATAGAATTTATCAAAGTTAAGTTTCTATATGAATAATACAAGTTTATGTTTTATCAAATTTTGACATGATCAAATCCTAAAAAAGTAAATTTTACTCAGTAAAATAGGATAGTTTTTGAGAATATTTCTTTCACAAAATAATATCCAACGATTAAATATTATTTTTCCTTCATTCAACAATTAAGATCTTTTTTATATTTTTAACTTCATACTCAATTCTTATTTTAGTAAACTCCACTATCATTTACTCACAAAACTTGGATATTTTAAATTTTACTATATTTCAAGAGTGAAAATCATATGCAAACCAAATTTGTTTACTTAAATTTTATCAAATTATAATTTCTAAAAAGTTAAACCTTTCAAATTAAAGTACTATAATTTGTATTTTTTTTTATGATACTTATCAAAAATTAATTAAAAAGAAATATTAAAATACATATAGTAGCTGCTAATATCAAAAGTTTTAAAAGAAATTAAAACTCATAGATTATCATATTTTTCTGATTTAAACTTTTTATCCAAAGTTTTAATTATACAAGAAATTAAATATTAATTTTGTTCATAATACCGTAGGCACACGAATCATTTTGTAAAATTATATTGAGTTAGAAATACTTTTAATTTTAATTGCATTAAAATAATTTTTTGACTAATTTTATGAAAATAATTCAAACTAAAAATATTGATTTTATTAACTTTATATTGTACTTTATAAAAAAAAAACACAAATAGTGATTAATAATGACTAATTTAACTTTAAAATTAACCTTTAAAAAATTACTCTTTAGCCTAATTAAATTTAGACACTTTCTAATTAATAGTAGACATTTTTCTTCGTATTTTAGATTTAAAATATATCAAGAGTGGTTATTATGAGCATAATTAAATTGTTGTTAAATTTATTTAATATTTAATCATTTTAAATAATATTTCCATCTTAATTAGTATT
>JAVXUM010000017.1:20938058-20989058 GCA_035590655.1 Pouteria glomerata | reverse complement strand
ATACAAGGATATCGTGTGAAATATAAAAAATAAATTAATTAAATTAAAATTTTAATATATTAATTATGCTTTTTATTTTTGTTCCTTTAAATATCTATTCAGATAAGAGTATATATTTAGAATTTTATATATATTTTTTTATTTTTCTTAACTTATTCTCTTTTTTTACTTTGCTTATTTTTTATTTTTTGCATCAAATTCTTACTCTAATCGTACTTTGTTTTTTCTTTTAGGGAACGTTTGGTATGAGAAAAGAAATTTTAGGATAATTGTTATTGGGATAATAAATTCACGGCACCTATGTTTACATTGAGAAATTAAATATTATTCGGTAATAACTATATTAAGTTTAGAATACTAAAAATTTTGTAGAAATAAAAGTTTATTGTGTTTGGAGTGAGGGTAAATTGATTAGGAGTAAAAGTTAATATTTAATTTTAATAAAATATTATAATAAAATAAATTATCATAATAATTTTTTCTAACTGTAACTAATTTTAATAAAATATATTATTAAAAATATAATTTTAAATAAAAATATTAATTATTAAAAATAATTTTATCATAGATTAATCTTTCAACTGTAATTAATTTTATTTTGATATAATAATTTAATAAAACATGTATTTTTAGTTTATTTAAATAAATTATTTATTTTAAGAAATTATATTCATACAATACATAATATATTAAATTATTATTAATGAGAAATGATTTTTATTTAATAAAATATTTTAATAAAATAAATCATTTTAATATATAATTATTTTTTATTAAAAATAATTTTAATTTAAGAAAATAAATCATTTTAATCATAAATTAATAATTCAATAGTACTAATTTAATAAAATAGAATAGTCATTTTAATAATAAATTATTATTTATTAAATACTATTTTGATAAATTAATTTAATAATTAGTTAATTTTAATTTGATTAAATAAATTTTATTACAAAATAATATTTATTATAATTATTTATAGGAGAATTTTGACTAGAGTTTTTACAAGAATGTAAATGAATGTTTTAACATAATTTCTTTATTATTTCCATTAGCCACCTTCCCCACGAGGTAATTATTACCATAATTGTAATTGCTATCCTATTTTCTAAATTAATGTAATAAAAAAGTAAAAATTAATCTAGTAAAATTTATCTTTCGTCACCCTTAAAACAAACATGCCCTTAGAGTTTTAAATTTTTTTTTTAGATGCTAGAATATTTTTTTATTATATATTTTTTCTCTTTCTTTTTATTATTTTATTTCATATTATCTAATTTTTCTTTCTTTCACCTATATCTCTCTCTCCATAAAAAAAAAAAAAAAGGAAAGTAATACGGATTTAAAATCCATTCTCTTGTTTGGATTATGATTAAAAATAAAAGAAAAATAAATAAAAATTAATAAATTAAAAAAATAATATATTAATGAATGCCTTTTATTTTATTATAATTTTTAATTCATTTAGATAATGATAAAATATTTTTGTAATTATTTTCTCTATGTCTTTTTGTAATTTTATTCAATATTTGTTGATTTTTTTTACTTAAGTATCCCTTTAGGTTATATTTGACTCAATAATTTATTAGGGAACAAAATGGAATATAAATTAAAATTTCTATCTTGTTTAGATTGTGATAGAAAATACAAGTAATTAATTAAATAAAAAATTAATACATTATTGAATATTTTTATTTTCTTATATTTTTAAATCTATTCAAATAAAGGTATGTATTTGAAATTTTATATTCTCTTCTATTTTCTTACATTATTTATTTTTTTATTTTTTATTTTCTTTTCTCTTATTAATTTTTTTCTCCAAATATAACTTTAATAAATTTATATTTTTTTCTTGGTATTCTATATATATATATATGCCAGTGATAACTCGTGCCTACAATAATATAAACAAAATTAATATTAAATTTTTTATATAGTTAAAACTTTAGACAAAAGTTTAAATCAAAAAAATTATAATAATACATGAGTTTTAATTTTTTTAAAAACTTTTAATTGCATTTAATCTCACAGTCTTAATTTAATTTAATGTGATAAAATTAATTTCAAAATAAAAAAAAAAGTTAAACAAAATTTAATTGGAGCACAATTAATGAAGAACATGAAAATTTATATCATATTAAGGCCTTATTTAGTATACCAAATTTTACTAAATTTTAACTACTTTTTGTACTTTATTTGAATTAAATTTTAACATATATCACTTTTATATCAAATCATCTGTGCTTTTATGATACCTTTTGCCAAAATTTTTTCTTCCAAACACCTCCTAAAATACAATCAAATCATGATCATTGATTAATTCACTGTATCCCTTGTAGTAAATTTTTTTTATTAAAATACAAATTATGATACTTTAATTTAAAAGGTTCAACTTTTTAGAAATTATAATTGAACAACATTTAAATTGTCAATCTTGATTTGTTTATGATTTTCATCTTTAAAATATGATAAAATTTAAAATATCTCAAGTTGTTTTGTGAGATACATAGCAATAGAGTATATTTAAATAAGAATTGAATGGGAAGTTAAAAATATAAAAATGATCTCAATTGTTGAATAAAAAAATAATTTTTAGTCATTAGATCATCGTGGACCTTTGAAATAATTATTATTATAATTAAAAAATGTAAGTTTAAGACTTTCAACTTTCATAATAAATAAATAAATAATTTATTAAAGTTATTGTCTAGAGAGAGAAATAGAAAGACTCGGATGGGAAAAGAAAACAGATAAATACGGAATCAAATAATTAAAAAAGAGAAATAATTCAGAAAAAATGATTGATTTAAAAAAAAATAAAAAATAAAAAATAAAAAACAAAGAGCCCCGAAGCACGAGAAAACAAGCCGATCAAGCAATTGGAAAAGACAAGAATTTCGTCCGCACTTTTAGAGGTAGTACGAAATATTGGGAGAGAAGTACGATTTTGTGCCATATTGTAATTACAAATGAGAATTCAAATTATAAATCTAATTATCTGTTTCGCTCCAACTTTTAGAAGGTGTTTGAAAGAAGAAAATTTGACAAAAAAATATAATTAATTTAATATAAAAATAATATGTGTTAAAATTTAATTAAAAAAATATAAAAAATAGTTAAAATTTAATAAAAATTGATAAAAATTGATTCACCCAATAAGACCTTAATAAAGTTGGAATGAGATTTCAATAATAAAATCACACGTATGTTACAAAAAATTAAAATCTAGTGTGGGTATGAGATGTGTGAGACTTGCGAGTTAACCGATCCCACATCGATTGGGGAGGGGAACGAAGCCTTCCATATAAGTCGGGGTGGATACCTCTCCCTAGCAGGAGGCCTGGGGAGGATCAGGTGTGATCCGGAATCAACAAAACCCTGTGGAGCCGGGAGGGACTTACCAGGGACAATATCTTCCTATGGGTGGTGGGGCCCATCAGTTGAGGCTGCGTACTCTGATACCAGGAGGAGGCCTTTTGGGGGTGGCACTGGGGTTGCCCTCCCAGAAACAAAACCGTGACGGGTCGGGTGGCTGCGGCGCTCGGGTGCCGTGTGCCGTCCACGTGAGTGTGGATTCCGAAAGCGGACAATATCTTGCTAGCGGCGGCGGTCCCGGGCTGTTACAAGATGAGTTTGAACTTTGATCAATCTAATTCAATTTCAATTTAATTATACAATAAAATATCTTAAATATATATCCATTATATATTATAAGTGCGTTTGAAAAATCAATTAAACTTAAGAAATTTCAAAAAACTTTAAAAGTTTCAATTTTTTCAAACTTTAAAAAATTTTAACTTTTTAAAAATTTTGTCAAAATCCGTTGAAACACACCATTATAATGCATTCCAACAAATTTTGACAGAAGTTTTAAAAAAATTTTACAAAATTCTAAAATTTTTAAAATTCTCCACTAATACTTTATCAAGTGTCACTTTATATAATTTTTAACAACTTTATATCAAGTCAAATACAATCATTCAACTATTATTTCAAAATAACTTTTTTTCACTTTAAATTTCTAAAAGTTTCATTCTTAATTTTTTTTAGTTTTTGATGGGGCTTCAAAACGCAACCTATAATTGTGTACAAATAACACCTATTCATAAAACAAATAATATACAAATGCTATTAGTAATTTGTACATTATAGTTCATGTTCATGTAATTTGTATTACTTTGATTTTACATAAAAAGTGGCCCACTGATCAAAGGCTTCAAAAGGCAAATTACCAAGGTGCGTAGCAACATCAAGAGGTCCACATTCAACAGTCCAAATCAAAAAAGACCCCACAAAAAAGAACCAAATTGCTGTGGTGAATGTACTTGATAAATCCCATCAACGACTACAATCTCACTCAGCCTTATTATTATGTAGCTTTTTTATTTTTTTTACCGAATTTTTTTTTATATTTTTATAACTTTTAAACACATTATTTATATCAACAAAAAAATTTTAAAAATTACTTACAAAGAATCATGCAGATGCGATTTTTTTAAAATAAAGAAATTGGCTTTTTTTTTTAATCCATATATAAATTTTTCTATTTTTAAGTATTTATTAAAATAAGAATAAAATATCCAAAAATTATTAAAAAACAAAAAAAATTATAAATTGATGAAAAGGTAAGACAAAAACAATAAAAAAAAAAAAATAAGCCTTCAACTAGAAATGCACATAACTACATACATAGTTTAACACAAAAGCCGAACACGAGACTTGAGTTGTGTTTTGAGTGATAAAAAATGAGATAAATTGTAAATTTGTAATTCGTACAGTGATATAAAAAATAAATAACTTTTAAATATTTTTAAAATTTTTATTTTATTTTTTAACACTCCAAACAGTGCATTTGTCTAACTAGTTGAAAACTAGGGGTTGCTGTCATATTTCACTATTTAGGTTTATAAGTAGCATAATTAATTTATTTTAAGTTTATGAGTGTATTTGATGTATCAAAATTAACTAAAATTTATTAATTTTTTATATTTTCATTAATTAAAATTCATTACGCATCATTTTTATATTAATTTTTTTATATTTTTATTGTACTTTTTTTTATCAATCAAATAAATACTCTTATATTAATTTTGAATTAATATATTTATTTATTTTATCATGGTTCGTATATATTTTTTTCAATGATTTTATATTCGTATCGTATTTTGATCACGTTTTCATACAGTATGCAATATTATTATTATTCTTACTTTTTTTTTTTTTTTTTTTTTAAGGTGAAAAGAAGTGACAAGCTGTCAATTTCGGACAACTATGATTGGACAAACTTTTCACTAACCCAAATACCGGATCCCTTCAATTGATTTGGCAACTCAATTCCCAAGAAGTATGATTAATGGTAACTCTCTGACAAATATGTGAATCCTTCATTCGAAATTCAAACGACTCTCCAAACAACTTACAAAGGTGTTTGAAGATAAAAATTTTAGTAAATTTTAATAATCTTTTGTTAAAAATTATCGGTGATTATTTTTTAATGTATTTGGTGACTTAAAATAAAATTTTTAATAATTTTTGATAATTTTTAATTATTTGATAAAATTATTACTGTAATAGAAAAAAAAGTAATAACTTTTGTTTGTTTAATAAATTTTTTTACTGTAATAAAGCAAAAAAATAAGAAAAAAATGAGACCCGCTGTCATATTAAGTTACTGTAACAGAGCTGAAAAATAATAAAAATTATTTCACCAAACAACAAAATACTGTAATAAAACTAACTTTTAAACGTCCAAAGGCACCTTAATTCCTTAATTCTTGAAGTTGAGTGAGTTTAACTGTTGCTGTCATTACAATTTGAAGCTACAATCTTTCAATCGAGTGTCATGTAAAAAAATGCGAAATGAAAAAATAAAATCACAATTCTCTCTCTCTAGACACAGCATTTCTCCATTACTAAAAATTAGCAAGTTCGAGACTTTTCTAAACAAGGTTGTTTTAAACCCGTATAATTAATCTAAAAACTATAGACTTTTGCCATATACTAATTCACAATAAAGTGGTTAGTTCATAGTCACCCATCTCATTCTGATAATGAATTCTAATAAAATAATATTATTCTAATTCTTCATAAGAAATAAAAGAATTAAAAAAAAAACACAGTATCGCCCATAAGCACGTATGCATCAATAATGAAAAATACAAGATCAATAAATGGGATACGACCAAACAAAATAGGACAGAGAAAAGCATTGCATAATCATCTAAAGTTGAAAAGACGTCTGCCCACCACTGGGCATCTGATAAAATCTAGCACCACATTTCTCTCCTACCTAGCAATAGTGCCACTTCCATAATCCCTGTAGCTTTCCCAGGGGCTGACTAGCTCCATAAAAGAAAATTTTCTCCTCTCTCTCTCTCTCTCTCTGGTGACAAGGAAACTTTTTTTTTTTTTTTTTTTTCAGATTTAAACTCAAGATCTCTTTAAATGTATAATTAAAAAATATATGTTCCACACTGAGAGACTAATTAACCATCAAGATTCTCCCTCTTGCTACCCCTACTTAATGAGAACCATCCTAAAGCTTCGTTTGCTTCTCATATGCCAACCCCTAATAAAGCCAACTAAAAGACACGAGCATAAGTTCAAACAACAAGCCAAAGGACCTTCCTCAAAATTACCTTCACGTGACATCCCATCTCTGCCTCTCCCTTGCTTTATGTAAATAAAAGTAAGGTAGATGCAAACAGATTTCCTTTCATATGGTAATATTCTTTGTGCTTTCCAGCTCGCTCTCTCTCTCTCTCTCACTCACTTTTATGTATGCCATCATGGTCCTCTTTTGATTCCCCAAAATGAATATCATTTCTCCAGCATGTTAGGTGTTGCTTCTTGAGCTTTTTGCTTCAGTCAATACCCACCCATATATCATTAAACCAAGAATCCAGTAGTTGATGATGTAGTGGTAGTGGTAGTGGTACACACTCAGGAAAGGAGACTTGGAGCTTGAAGCTGGAGAGGGAGAGATGCTTCTGGAAGCAATGTTCAATTCCAACTGGGCTACAAGTAAGCTCTTATATTCCTTTTAGAAGCACTCTTAATGCGAACACTAAATGTCTATAAAGTTCAATTTTGATCACTTTACGCATAATAACAACATGAAAAATATTTATAAACACATTCCAACCCCCCTCCCTACTTTGATAGATATATATATATATATATCTTTGTGGGTACTAAGTATGAATTCATGGCCGAAACAATTACTCATTGAAATAGTTATTCGCTTGACAATATGATCAAATTTTATTTCGCATATTTCCAAGATGTTTCTCTTTTCAAGTATGTTGGATATGCCTTTTTAAGTTTGATTCATACAAAATATGTTATGATTTTCTTCGTCCTAGGTTTTCCAGTTATGGTAAAAAAAACTTTTGTAGTTGAAGAGTAACCAACAAAAAAATAAATGAAGAAGTGAAAAAGCACAAAGGAGGGACATTGGGAGCAAAATGTTCTTGCTTTGGATCTTGTTAGTTACTATTTCTTATAAATTGCTTGATTTTATGTCACTGTGTATTATTATTATTATTATTATTATTATTTTTGCTTCGTAAAATATTTTGCGGACAATCTTTATAGAGTATTTAGTCACATTGAAATATTTAAATGCACCTCTTATCATTTTTAGAATTTTTCAGAATATTTTCTTTTGTTCAAATAGGGGAGAATTCCTAAATTGTCCCAAGTATGATTTGGACTCCAATCATTACAATCTTGTACTATTTTAATAATTCAAAGAAAAGCGCTATTGTAGTCTACAAAAAAATAAAAATAAAAGCACCAAAATGATGTAATAATGACAATAGTATAATAAAATGGCACTTTAATAGGTGGTTGTTTTTAAGACTATAGGTCCACGATTATGTTACGTCATTTTGGTGATTTTTTTTTTGAATAACATTAGATTTGTTTAGAGCTGTATAAAATAAAAAATTAATGTCTCGAGTTTTGTGCAATGAGTAAAAATTTAAAATTTTACAATCTCGAACTTTATGTAGTGAGTAAAAAATTTAAATTTTACAGATTTGTAGTGTTTTGTAAAGATTTTGTAAAATTTTATATTATTTTTTTTTATTTTATTGAACACCAAACGTGATGTTGTTAATGATTTTTTGCTTATCTCTGTTAAAGAGAGAAAGAAGAAAAGAATTCAAGCAATATTTTCAAAAGCTTCCTCTCTCTTCTCTCTCTCTCTCTCTCTCTCTCTCTCTCTCTCTCCTGCCAAACATAACATTAATTCCTACGTTTGTGTGCATGATAAAAGAACCATAGGTCCATGTGTACATTTTGGGTACACATACTAACAGGTAACTTTACAAACATTATTATGCCATAATCTTTTTCTTTGAACTTCCTTTTTTCTTTACAAATTCAGGATCCAAAAACATTATCAATGATGGGTAATCGTTCCAACCTCTCCCTAAATTAGAAACATAAACCCTACATATAAAAATATGCACACCCAACCCTGGTTAAGACCTTAATGTAATTCCTAGGCATATCTAAACCTAGCATTTCTAGAAATAATAGATTGGATATTAAGTCATACATGTTTTTTTTTTTTTAAATAAATTCAAAACTTATCGGAAACCCCGACCGTAATGTAATTCCTAGGCATATCTAAACCTAGCATTTCTAAAAATAATAGATTGGACTTTAAGTCATACATGTTTCTTTTTTTTTAAATAAATTCAAAACTTATCGGAAACCCCAAACCTAATATATATATTATGATTTGCTTACAGAATTATATTCATTTTTTAAAAAAATTTATGTGCAATTTTAACCCCAAACCCTTCATAACTTTGCATAATTATTAGTTTCCCAACTTTTAATTCTTAAAACTTGGGACTCACAGACAGCAGAAGTAATGTCAATTTCACAGTAAATTAATTCTAGTTTAAACCAATTCCGGGAAATAAAATAGAAAGCCAAAAAAAAAAACAAACCTTTTGAACTGCTTTTGGGACACACTCAGCAACTGCTTCTTTCTTCTTTGTTCCATGATTCAACTTTTAATTTGCTTTGCCTTTGCCACAGTCTCATTACATGCATCACCGTTATGAGACAAAAAAAGTACACCCACACAAAAATGCTTGAGAAAATATACAAGCTATTCTTCTTTTGTACAAACTGCGGAAGAATAAAAGATGAGCTCATAAAATTTTAGAATAAAACAGGAGTCCAATCTCATCGTATACAAATACAATGTCTGAACCAAACAAGAGATTAGTTAATATATATATATATATATGATTGCATGACAGTTTGTTTGTAAGATAAGCCTAGTTTAGATGGAATAACTGTGGGTATGTGTTTGTATGTAAATATATTAATACATGAAGAAGGATATTAGTTTTAACCAATCATCAGAACGTTTGTCATCTAGAGGACGTATAGGCCTAAGTGCATAGCATCAGATCCAACTCAAAAGGTAATGGGACAGTTAAAATTGGGCAGGTCCTCTTGACTTTCCATCTCACTAAAGATCTCAAGCAGAATGAAAAAGATTAACCCAATTAGGAAGGTCTCAACATTATTGAATTTGAACGATTGAGTAAAAAATTCAGAAGCATTATAAAATATTGAGTATGAAATACCAGGCTAATTTTGGATTCAGTAAAATATTTAATATCATTGGCTTCAGTACTAACCAAAACATAAATAGTAGCCCTACAAAATTCCAGAAACTCGATACAGAGCAACAGAAGACCTTGTTTACTAAAAACTTCAGAACGTAGGATGTGGAGATGCATACCTGCATCATCCAATAAACTGCCTTTCACTGTATCAAGCCTGTCCCAGTGAAGGCACATGGGGCATTGGTCATCCGCCCCAAGAGCAAGATATCTTCCCATCATCTTCGCTTGACAACACAGAATTGTGCAAAATTAATGGAATTTCTTCTGCATAAACACACAAGTAGCCACATTGTAATTCACAAAATCGAATTTCATGTTGACGTAGAAATTTCTCATAAATCATATCATTTACCATCAAGTTTCGTATTTGCACTACACATGGATATAATAACGGCCATAAGACAAAAGAAACCAAGAAAATGTTTCTACCTCCCTTGGGCATATTCTGATATTCATTGTGTGTGTCACAGGCTGCACGATTCTTCAGTTTCATTTAGGATGGCCGCAGCTGGACTCACCCTGCCTATGGGACAACGCCAGCATACTTCTGCAACTAGGGTTCCTTGGAATCTTGTTAGTCCATGTTGTGTGGAAAACTGTAGACTCACTATGCAAACAGAGAAAAGAGGTCACATGCGTAGAAAAATACCCTATTGCCATTAAATTTGGGCTCTCTTCCAAAGTCAGCATAGCTTGCTCCATTTTAATGCTTGGAAGTCATGTCATTACGCTACTAGTGCTGCAAAATAGAAGTGATGCTCAGTGTAAATCTACAGTCCCAGTTCTTTCATCAGAGATCATGCAAGTTATAGCATGGGCAATTACATTGCTCGTGCTATATAAAATCCTCAATAAGAAGTATATCAAGTTCCTCTGGACTCTAAGAGGCTGGTGGGTTTGCAGCTTCTTGCTCTCTCTTGGCCGCACAGCTTTTGATGTCCATTTCATGATTACAAACAACAACCATCTTACAGTAAACAATTTTGCGGACTTCCTTGGTCTTCTTGCATCCACCTGCCTATTGGCCATTTCAATTCAAGGGAAAACGGGCATCGTCTTCAACATTCCAAATGGCATCAAAGACCCACTTCTGGATATAAAATCCGAGAAGCATTCAGAAAACAAATGGAAGAGTCTATATGGAAAAGCAACTCTATTCCAACTTGTTACCTTCTCTTGGTTGAATCCATTGTTTGCTGTTGGCATAAAAAAACCCCTTGATAAGGATGAAGTCCCTGATGTAGCCACTGCTGAATCTGCAAGATTTCTATCCCAGTCCTTCGAAGAAAGCCTAAAGCATGTCAAGGAGAAAGATGGAACCACAAACAGCCCATCTATGTATAAGGCTATGTTTGTGTTTATCAGGAAGAAAGCAGCAATTAATGCATTTTTTGCAGTGACGAGTGCAGCAGCATCTTATGTTGGCCCATACCTGATTAATGACTTTGTAACTTTCCTAAATGAACGGAAAACCCGAAGCTTAGGAAGTGGCTACCTTATTGCACTAGGCTTTCTGGGTGCCAAGATCATTGAGACAACAGCACAGAGACAATGGATCTTTGGGGCTCGCCAGCTAGGCCTTCGGCTGAGAGCTGCTCTGACATCTCACATATACAAAAAGGGCCTCTTATTATCAAGCCAATCCCGGCAAAGCCACACCAGTGGAGAGATCATCAACTACATGAGTGTCGATGTCCAACGAATCTCAGACTTCATCTGGTATTTGAATACCATCTGGCAGTTGCCTATACAAATTTCCTTGGCTATCTTTATTTTACACACAAATCTTGGACTAGGGTCACTGGTTGCATTAGCCGCCACAATGACAGTGATGGCATTGAATGTACCATTGACAAGAATTCAGAAAGGGTACCAATCTAAGATCATGGAAGCCAAGGATGACAGAATGAGAGCGACTTCAGAAGTTCTAAGAAATATTAAGATTCTCAAACTTCAAGCATGGGATAGTCAATATCTTCACAAGCTTGAAAGCCTGAGGAGAACAGAATACAATTGCATATGGAAGTCATTGAGATTGCAAGCAATAACAACTTTTATCTTCTGGGGAGCACCAACATTTATTTCTGTGGTGACTTTTGGAGCATGTGTTTTAATGGGGATTCCACTGACAGCTGGACGAGTCCTGTCTGCATTGGCCACATTCAGAATGTTACAAGACCCTATATTCAATCTACCTGATTTACTCTCTATCATAGCACAGAGCAAAGTCTCTGCAGATAGAATAGCCTCTTACTTCCAAGAAGATGAAATTAATTTCAATGCCGTTGAATTTGTCCCAAAAGATCAAACAGAATTTGAAGTTGAAATTAATGACGGAACATTTAGTTGGGATGCCGAATCAAGAAGCCCAACTCTTGATGGAATACGGTTACACGTGAAGAGGGGAATGAAGGTAGCAATTTGTGGCACTGTGGGATCAGGAAAGTCCAGTTTGCTCTCATGCATGTTAGGAGAGATGACAAAACTGTCTGGCACAGTGAAAATCAGCGGTAGAAAGGCTTATGTTCCCCAGTCCCCATGGATACTATCAGGGAATGTCAGAGACAATATCCTCTTTGGGAACCCTTATGATAGCACCAAGTATAACAGAACAGTCAAAGCATGTGCTTTGATAAAGGATTTTGAACTATTCGCTGCCGGTGACCTGACAGAGATTGGAGAAAGAGGGATAAATATGAGCGGAGGCCAGAAGCAAAGGATACAAATAGCTCGTGCAGTGTATCAAGATGTTGACATATATCTGCTTGATGACCCTTTCAGTGCTGTGGATGCTCATACAGGCACACATCTCTTTGAGGTTAGTTTCTGAATTCTTAACATTATTTGAACTGAATCTCTTCTTCTCTATAGCAAAGAAGAATAAATATAAAAATGAAAAGAACTAAGAATATCTCATTCACTCTCTAATACGAAGCAACAAATTCCGTAAAGTTTAAGCTCTAATTTCTCTATGTGCTTTGCACAGGAGTGCCTGATGGGGATTCTTAAGGACAAGACCATACTATATGTTACACACCAAGTGGAGTTTCTTCCAGTGGCTGACATCATTCTGGTATGCTATAAGTAACAGAAATCACCCTTTCAGTTTCAGGTCAATAAAATGAGGTCACATTCGCAACTTAAGGATTTACATACACTGCCACTAAGAATATTTCCTGTAGTGTAATCACTGGGCAAACATATATACAGAAAACTTTAAACTTCAAGGATTAACTGTAGTGTCAATAAGAAGTAAAGTAGTTTTTGAAAAACGAACCCATGCTTTTGAAACATTCGATAACTATTTCAAATTTCAGAAACTTAGTAAGCAATTTCAATACATATCTAAATAAGAACTCCAAATGGTCAAGTCTTGCAAGCAACTTCTATTTAATGAAGATATGTAGTAGATTTAAGGATTTCTTCAGGATTTTGGATGCTTTGTTGCTAAATTAATCATTTCAGTTTCATATGACAAAGTATCACATCATAGCTAAATATCTCCACAGGTTATGCAAAACGGAAGAATTGCACAAGCTGGAACGTTTGAAGAACTTATGAAACAAAATATTGGATTCGAAGTTTTGGTTGGAGCTCATAGCCAAGCTCTAGAATCCGTCCTATCAGTTGAAAGTTCAAGTAGGGGACCTCAAAATGAAATACCCGATGATGAATCCAGTAAAGAACTTACATCAAGTGCAGAACTTGTACACTCGAAGCGTGAATCAGAGCAGAATATCCATGCAGAGATAACAGAAAAGGAAGCAAGATTAGTGCAGGATGAAGAGAGAGAGAAGGGAAGCATTGGAAAAGAAGTTTATTGGTCCTACTTAACCCTTGTGAAAGGGGGCATCTTAATTCCAATCACTGTTCTGGCCCAGTCAACATTCCAAGTATTACAGATAGCCAGTAATTACTGGATGGCATGGGCTTGTCCTACCACAAGTGGCACTGAAATGAAGATGGGGATGAAATTTATATTACTGGTTTATACACTTCTTGCTGTTGGAAGCTCATTTTGTGTGCTGGTCCGAGCCTTACTAGTAGCAGTAACAGGAAATCTGACAGCACAAAAGCTCTTTACCAACATGCTGCACAGTGTCCTACGTGCTCCAATGGCTTTTTTTGATTCAACCCCAACTGGAAGAATCTTAAATCGGGTGAGTAACATTCAGATGTACTTAATTTGCTTCCAATACCCTTTACATAAGATGTTAGAGCGACGGTAAATCAGAATCATGGCTAGCTTCGGTCATGACTCGAGACATTCAATACTTACAGAATTTGGTAGGATTGGTATCTAGGGAAAATGGATGAACATGAAAACTTAAAGATATGACAAATTGTGGTCAAATGATGTAGTGCACCAACACTATCAAAAAGTAGAACTCACAAGTAACGAAAGAAAACATGTAAATGCTGAAATTTTTAACTTACTATCAAGTAATGCAGATCTGCATCAACGACAAGTGTCTGAAGTAAGTAGCAGTTAGTTCACAATTTTAATGGGGAAAATAGGTATACAATATGATGGGAGTATTAGATTCTAAATCACAAATGATAAAATTTTGCACTAGTTGCCGGAAGTAACAATTTCAGAGAAAATATTCAACAAAAATGCCAATGGAAAAAAACATGTCAATGGCTAAACTTGGAAGTCAAGAAAATTCAAGATCTTGAGACATAATATCACCCACAAAAATCAAAAGTATTAATTTTCTTTCCTTCTTCCCTCCTTCCTCCTTCCTCCTTCCTCCTTCTTCTTCTTCTTCCTCTTCTTCTTCTTCTCTCTCTCTCTCTCTCTCTCTCTCTCTCTCTCTCTCTCTCTCCCCCCTGAATACAGAACCAACCAATCACAAAATTACTGGTCCATTAGAGTATGGCCTGCCCATGAAAAGGAAAAGATTCACTGAGGTATGGAGACTGAAATTTCTCCAATTCTCCATTACCATAACAGCAAAAATTGACCATTGTTTTCTAACCAGAGTCAAATTTGTCATTTTTATCTCAATCATAGGCAGGGTACAGGTTTCAAATTATGAAAGGAACAATAACATGAACAAATGAAAAATATAGTTTCGATTTTGCAGCTTTCAAGGTGAAGGTCTGGCCAAAGATTTAAGATAGATCCTATAAATTTCACTATCTATTCATTTCTTTTGATATGTATTTGTTGTGTTAAAAAAAAAAAAACTGAAAATAAAATTTTCCTTAAGACTCAACCTCTAACCGTTTTCACTCGCAGGCATCTACAGACCAAAGTGTACTAGACTTGGAGATGGCAAACAGATTAGGTTGGTGTGCTTTCTCAATAATCCAGATTGTGGGGACTATTGCTGTCATGTCACAGGTAGCATGGGAAGTATTTGCCATTTTCATTCCAGTAACAGCAATCTGCATATGGTACCAAGTAAGATACTTCTTCCGCCATCCATTTTTACCACCCAACTAAAAACGGAGATATCTGGAAACAAATAGTAGTGACAACATTCACTTATAGTTCATAATATCTGAATTCTCAACTTCATTGTGTAAAAGATTGAGTCAACAACAACATTAACATCATGAAAATGAGACAAAAAGGTAAAGGCTATCAACATAAATAATTAAAGAACAAAAAAAAATCACCATTTTAATGTGGCTTTCATATGCCGCTCCCTATTTATATGTTAAGTCACCAATCTCCCTGAAAACATAAACTGTTAGGATGTATATAAAGCTAACTTAACACTCCCTCTCACATACAATCTAGTCTTGCACACGAAGTAAAGAGAGTCCAATTAATCAAAGCAGTGCACCAATTAAAACAAGACAGAGTACACAAGAATAAATGGGGGGACCAAACACAATAACCCTACTTGAACCCAGGACCTCCTGGAACCAGTCCTCTGATATCATGCTACCAATTGTCCCAAAAGTTTAAGCTTTCAAAAAATTACCTCAAGAATTTATATTAAGCTAACTTAACAGTTATTGTCTCGTTGATATTGATTTAATGTTTACTGGTGATAATTTCAGCGATATTATATACCAACTGCAAGAGAACTGGCCCGGTTAGGAGGGATACAGCTAGCTCCAATCCTTCACCACTTTGCAGAATCACTATCAGGAGCAGCAACAATCCGTGCTTTTGACCAAAAAGACCGCTTCATTGATGCAAATCTCAGCCTCATTGACAACTACTCAAGGCCATGGTTCCATAATGTGTCAGCAATGGAATGGCTTTCTTTTAGACTGAACCAATTATCTAATTTTGTTTTTGCTTTCTCATTGGTTTTGCTTGTGAGCCTTCCTGAAGGAATTATCAATCCAAGTGAGCATTACAAATACTTATTTGTTTTGGGGCAATAAGGTTGATACAAGTAACCTATAAAAATAGGTTAGAACCTACAACAAACTTTTTGTTTCCTTGGACAACTATCCTGGATGGTACCAACCAAGGAGTAGGCGCTACTCAATTGCACACACATCATTTGCCCGGGTCAGACCAACCGTGGGGTCTACCAGACACTATGTGATCAACATCTTATTTTAATGTCAAGTGTTAGCTTTCATGTTAAGTACCTGTGATTCACATAGAACTTATCAGGCATTGGATACTCCACAGGTATTGCAGGGTTGGCTGTAACGTATGGAATTAATCTTAATGTTCTCCAAGCAACAGTTATATGGAATATGTGCAATGCAGAAAACAAAATGATATCTGTTGAAAGAGTTCTTCAGTACTCAAATATTCCCAGTGAAGCACCCTTGGTGATTGAAGATTGTAGACCACCAAGCAACTGGCCAGAAATTGGAAAAATTTGTTTCACAAACTTGCAGGTGAGATTACATTGCAAGATGTTATATAACAAGCTCAAACACTTTTTGAGTAGAATTTCCATGTTTTCCCCAATTGAGTCATTTTAGAAAATGTTTTAATTCAAAAAGAAAGTTAAGCGTTGGAATTTCATCTAAAGTTTCGCTAATCCTACATAATTGGATTACAATTTCTTGTTTTGTAAAAGCCTGTCCAGTTATGCACATTTATTGAAGTATATATAATGTCTTTATTTTCAGATTCGTTACGCTGAGCATCTCCCATCTGTATTGAAAGATGTTACCTGCACATTTCCGGGAAGGAAGAAAGTTGGTGTTGTAGGAAGAACTGGGAGTGGAAAATCAACCCTCATACAGGCCATTTTTAGGATTGTTGAACCAAGAGAGGGCAGCATTATAATTGATGATGTTGATATTTCCAAGATAGGCCTTCATGATTTGAGATCAAGGCTTAGCATCATACCACAGGATCCTACAATGTTCGAGGGTACGGTTAGAGGAAACCTGGATCCAATGGAGCAATACTCAGACAGTGAAATATGGGAGGTAGACATTGCTTTTCTAAACATAGCTTAAATTGGCTATTATGGGATCATTCAAATCTGCTCACTACATTTATTTTGTCAGTAAGGACTCAAGTCGATACGTATACCGATTACTATAGTCCACCACCCAGGCAAAAGATACCCAAAAAAAAAAAAAAAAAAGCTAAATTGTTCTGGGTACTAAAAGAGCCAAGATCAATGGCCTGGTTTAATGACAATATTACAAGAATTAGGCAGAGTACTGGTGTAATATTATTTAATGAGGCGAAGTATTGGCATAATATTATCTACGGAAAAAAAGGTGGACATTTAGGCAATGCTGCAAATATTTTACATTTCTACAACAAGACACCAAGTACTAGTTTTTATGATCAGTACAGCAGCAAAGTTACTGCAGATAATCACACCTCAAACGGAAATTTGAATTTTCCAATACTGAAATACTCTCCAGTACTTGTCAATTCCCACCCCCCCCCCCCCAAAAAAAAAAAAAATTACACAAACGCACACACAAAAAGAGAGAGAGAGTGGAAAAAAACACAAAAAAAAAATGGCCAATACAATTTTGTTTCCTAAAATCAAAACGAAAAACTAGTATATTAATCCAAATATTTCTACCAAAACATGCTAAATCACACAAAATATATCATAATATACCAAAACAATTAAGTTTTTTCTTTAATTTATTATATAAATTTCACTTCCTACTCCCAACTATTCATATTTTTGCAATGCGCAAATATTTCTGAAATGTTTCCATTTCCATGCAAAATGAAACAACCTATTGAAATAAATTTTAAACCTTGCTAAGGAAAAAAAGAAATGAAAATCGATCATACAAATAAAAACAAAATAAATTAATGACACCATCTTTAAAATATAACCAAAAAAAAAAAACATTCCACTGATGAAATGTTGTGGCATAATACTAAAAAGGTCCACGTCTAATGCTAGTCCAGGTAGTGCAAAAGATATAAATTGATAATGCAGAGTATAAAGTAATATTATAAATAACAAAGCTAGTAAGAAGTGGGTAACGCTCTAGTAAAACTTTTAGTTGAGATAGTGGATAAGACTTTAACGTGGCATTAGGACAGGCACAGATTCTAAGTTAACAAAACTAGTGAGATGGCAGGTAACGCTCTAATAAAGATTTTAGTTGAGATAGTGGATAAGACTTTAACGTGCCATTAGAACAGGCACAAATTCTAAGTTCAAACCTCACTGTCACCTAATAGTCCATTATTGCACAAGTTTGGCCTTGTTAAAAAAGTTCAGTTCGACCACACGTTAAGAAGCTTGTTGAGAGTATAAAATAATATTATAAATAGCAAAGTCTGTCACCTGGTAGTCAATTATAGCACGTGTTTTGACAGCCTAGTTCAGTATGGTTTTTAAGAACAATTTTTCTATTCATAAACAATGAAAATAAATGGAGAGAGAAAAATTAAAAACACTTGGAATAATTAAATCTATTTTCATCAGATTTACCAAGAATATCCTATTTTTAGAGGGTGTCAAATAACTTGCAGAGTTCTCCGAAAATCCCAGTTCAGAAGAAAACAGCAATCATTTGCAAATGATTGTGTTTTCAAAATCTATTTTTTAATAAGCAAAATTTATTGGAAAAGCATCAAAAGAGGATGCCTCCCATGTACAAAAGAAATGGTTAAACCAGCACAAGCTATAAACAAAACAAATAGAAGGCCTATAAACTGAAAAACACAAAAGGACTATACCAAACTACTAAATACCAAGAGAATCAACAAAATTTACAAATTGCTCCAAACTAAATGACACCTCTATTGTAGTCCAAATGTACAATATAGCTAAAATGGAACTCCCACATCTATATTAAAGGATCCTCTTTCCCCACAAAGGTCTTTCTATTTCTTTCACCCCAAAAAATCCACACCAAAGGCCAGGGGATCCCCATAACAATTTGTGAAAAAATATTGTAACGATCATATTCTCATAATTAAGGAATTCATATTTCATAATTAAGGGATTTGAATTCCCATAATTAAGAGATTTGATTATTTTGAATAGAAGTTAATTAGGTAATTTTCCTATTTTGTAACTAGGGTTGAGTGTTTATAAACGGTTTTGTAGTGATTAATGAAATACACAGAAATTTTTTCCTTCAATTCTCTTTCTTTTCCACATGGTATCAGAGCCTTAAGCCATCTAGGAAAAATTTTCTTTCCTTCTACTTGTTTGGCTTTCATTGCCAAACATTTTTCTTTCACAGCCTTAATTGTTGCTTGGCCTTAATCACCGTCAATTCAAAAATAGTTGATCAATTAACTCTTCAATAGGTCACAGCTAATTCCGTCAGTGTCGTTTCCTTTCATCAGCATCAATTTCTTCTGATTCGATAATCTACAGTTCTAATCACCTGTCATCTGTTGAAGGTAGCCAAGCTCCAGCCATCAATCAAATCACCAGAACAAAAGGAGATCAGCGTGGATTGCTCCTTCGCTGACCAGGTTTCATTAACTGGTGAAACGAAACCTAGCTAACTGCTGCTCGGCTCGTGTTGATCGGGTTCCATCACTCATCGACCGTTGAAGAGGAACCTCACCGACTATTGAAGGTGGAACTCTAGCTTGTCAATCAACGTTAATTCCTCACTCGTCGCTTATCCTGGTTGAATTGCAGTCAAACGTCGCTCGTCGAGTACAGCAGAAGGTGCTCTCTCTCTTCACAATTGGTCTCTCCTCTTTGCGATCCTCACAATTGGTCTTCTGTCTTGGTTGGTCGGAACCCTAGTTGACCGTTATTAGTGTTTTCTCTCATCGTCGATCGCTATTGGTGTGATCGCTGCTGATCTTCAGATTGGTCACTGTTGGTGTTTTGTATCTTGGTGTTGCCCGTTGTTGATATCCAGATTAATAAATCTGGTACTTTTTTAATATGTCAGAAATAAAAGATACTACCAATGCCACACAGCCTACTGTCCAGACTAGAGAATTACAACAGACCCAAGCTGCATATCGATTGAATGAGAAGAATTACTTGAAATCGTCCCCAACTTATTCAACGCTTTTGAAAGGCAAGGGCAAGATAAGTCATCTTACAAGATTAGGGCCAAAGCCAGGTGATCCTAAATTTGAAGCCTGAGACGAGGAAGATTCGATGATTATGGCATGGCTGTGGAATTATATGACATTTGAGATAAGTGATACCTATATGTTTTTGGCCACTGTAAAGGAAATCTAGAAAGCTATTCAACAAACATATTCAAAGGCTAGCGATGCGACTTAGGTGTACAAGATCAAAGTCAAGACTGCAACAACAAAACATGGAAGCAAATCTGTCACGGAGTATGCTAATATGCTAAAAAACCTGTGGCAAGAACTTGATTATTACCGATGTATCGAGACGAAGTGCCCTAAAGATGCAGCAATTCTCAAGAACCACATTCAGAAATGTCAGAAATCATACATTTTTGTTAATTAGAATCATTGTAATTAATTTGATTAGTTTGACCTTAGAAATTAGATGATTAGGCTGATTTTTAGGCAATCAATCAATCCCTAATTTGTAGAGATTTGTCTCTAAGATTTATTATTCTTTCCTAGAATAGATTCTAACTTTGTGTATAAATAGCCATGTAATTTCTTTTGCAATACAACAAAAATTCACACACTTTTTCTCATGGTATCAAAGCCTTAGGCTCTCATTTCAATTCTTGTTGCCTCCTTTTCAATCCATGGCCTTCATTGCCATTGGACACCTTTCTTCTTCACGATTTGTGGCCTTCATTTCCACTAGAAAGTCATCCTGTCATTTATTCAGTTTTCTGACTTGTCCAGACACCCTGGGTCTGTCTCAGAGCTTATCGGTGTTCATCCCGACGTTGATCGAAGCTTCACTGAAAGTCCCACACGCCTTCACGCACTGTCGTACGAACCTACTGCGACTCCCACACGGCGATGCATGAGAGCGCGTGACACACTATTTCCGGCAACCATCGACCCAGAACTAGTCGTCGGTCTCCATAGACACTAGCCCAGAAGTTCTTTTGGCCTGGATAGGCTCCAACAGTGGTAAACTCATTTTTATTGTGATTATTTCTTTGATCTATACACTGTTTTCCCTCTTTATTGGTGTCTGCTATTCTTTTTCTATGCTCCTTTACTCTTGATAATATCTGAGAAGACCATAACCAGCAACACTCCTAATAATCCAATGGGTGAATTGAAAAATATTGCAGTTGTTAATCACTCTACGGGTGAATTACAGAATATTCCAACAGCGTACAGGTTAGATGGAAAAAATTATTTGAAGTGGTCCCAACTGGTTCGTACATTTCTTAAGGGACGAAGTAAGCTGAGTCATTTACTTGGTACAGGTCCTAAATCCGGAGATTCTAAATTTGGTACTTGAGATGAAGAAGAGTCAATGGTAATGTCCTAGTTATGGAACTCTATGTCTCCAGAGATAAGTGACGCATGTTTCTTGGCTCAGCCAAAGAGATATGAGAAGATGTCCAACAAACCTACTCCAAAGTACGGGATGCTGCACAAATCTATGAAATTAAGACTAAAATTTTCAACACTAAACAAGGAAATTGATTAGTTACGGAGTACTCTAATTTATTGAAAGGTCTTTGGTAGGAGATGAACCATTACCAGTGCATTCAGATGAAAAGCAATGAAGATACAGCTATTCTGAAGAGCTTGATTGAAAAGGATCGTATCTACGAATTTCTTGCATGACTAAATGTTGAGTTTGATTCTGTAAGAGTGCAAATTCTTGGGAGAGAAGAATTAACATCCTTAAATGTGGCAATTGCCATCGTGCTGGCTGAGGAGGGAAGAACAAGTGTCATGCTTGAGGCCAAGTCAGTGAAAAGTTCTGCACTTGTATCCAAAAGTGCTGTGCAGCATTCTGACGAAGTCAATAAGCAAACTGATTAGTTGTAAAGTTTAATTGTGAGGCAAGAAAATAGGTTTTCTTCTCATTACGTGAAATATATACAAGAGGAGAAAAAATGAAAAATTACAATAAACCCCTAAATACAAACTAATTACATGAGTGAGTGTAAATAACTTACTAATTATACATAATTACAGTTATACCCATAACTTAACAATTATCCTTGGAAAAGGCTAGACTTCTCTAAGTCTACCTAACCCCCCACAAGATTTAAATTCCTACATTTTGCAAACCCATTTTGTTGTGGACTGTGAAAGCAAAATAACTAATAGAGTATACCGAGGGAAGACATAAAACCAATCAAATATTTAGAAAAATATTCCTTGGCACTATCACTACAGAAAAAAAGTTTAATAGATCGCCAAAATTGAGTTTTAATTTTAGTAAGGAAATATTTAAACAAAATAGAGAATAATTCTGATCAATCTTTCATTAAATAAATATAAATGGTTCCTAAGAAATCATCAACAAATGTAACAAAGTAATAAAAACCTAACTTAGAAACTACATGACTCGGACCCCAAACATCAAAATGAAACTAAATGAAAAAGAGACAAAGCTCTAGTATTGACTCTAGGAGGGAAAGAAATACGATGGTCTTTTCCTAGTTGACAAGACTCATAATGTAAAGACTTTAATTGATGCAAACTAGGAATTAAAACCTTTGACAGATCAAAAGAAGGATGACCTAGGTGGCAATGAATGTCCCTAGAAGAGGCAAATGTAGAATAAGCTATAGATGATGGCACAAATGGACCATTCAGGTAGTAAATCCCTTTTGTTTCATACCCTCCACAAATTCTCTCATTTGTCTTCATATTCTGAATAATGAAAAAATCAAGAAAGAAAGACACAAAACAATCTAATTGTTTAGTTAGCTTACTAATAGAAATGGGGATAAACAAAAAATAGGGAATATATAGAATAAATGATAATGATAGAAAGGGAAAATGAGAGGTTGTACTAATGCCTCTCATTGGAGTACTAGATCCACTTCCTGTAACAACAAGAGAATTAGAAGATAACTCAGAAAGCTATGAGACCTACGCGTTTGCGGACTCCTATTGGCCTCCACTCGGTCGAACCGGTCAGCCAGGGCTTGCTTAGGCTGGTTTACTCTTCAGGGCTCTTTGCCGGCTAGGATCCTGAAGCGTGCTTCGCTCTGTGCGCTCCCCATTACGGGATAGCGGCTGTGGACTTCCACGTACCAGAAGAGAATTAGAAGATAAATATTAGATATTGGAAAACAATTTAAATGTTCCTAACATATGGTTAGAAATACCAAAATCAAGAATCTAAGGTATGGAGGAACAAGAAGACAAACAAGGAGTTAATGAGCAGGGAAAGCAGTCGGATGAGACGCTTGATGAGCTTCTTGATATTAGAAAAGCTTGGAGTACTGCTAGCCAGAAATGGTCAAGGGGGTGGGTGGAATAGGCTCACTGTCTCCAAAAGCAACAGTGGAAGAAGCCATCAGTGGTTGCAACATATGCCTTATGAGCAAGTTTGCTATAGATAACCCAACATTTCTAATGAAGATAACCCATCTTTTTATTGACAATGTGTACATTTAAGTCGAGGCCTTATCCCCTTACTACTACAATCTCCTTGGTTGTTATCGCCACGTCCATATCTAATACACGCCTATCAGGAGGAGTATGAGCAACTGTCTGACTTGAAAGGGCTAACTATGTGGACTCATATTCACTTGAATGGTTCTGGTATGCCACCATAAAGTGTGAGAACATGTATTAACAAAAGAGATGAGCAAGGCTCCTCTAAGTATATATGCCTATACTAATTCAAGTTTTGGATCAAGGCCAACAAGGAATTTGAGGACAACCATCTATTTGTGTTGTTTCTATATCTCATCAATATCAATGGACAATGGTTGGAGGAAGTTCAATTCTTCATGTATCTTGAGTCTCACAAAATATTGAGTGATAATTTCGCCAAATTGCTAGAGCTTGAAAAAGTCATTGGACACATTATAAAGTCTATCGAAATCACTCTAGTATGGTAGCTGAATATAATCTCAAATTTCCTTGTGAATGTCTAGATGAGTACATAAATTGGCAATTCAACGTTCGTTGGATCCTATAATAGTCTCACGATATTAGCATCATCTTGAATCAAGATGTCACCGAAGGAGTCGAATGATGCTAGTGTAGAATCAATGAGATGTTTCCGTTTGCCGAGTCCTATCAAAGCAATCTTAACTGCATTAGGCCAACGCAAATAGTGCTTCCCATTTAACTTTCTAAGAGTTGGTTGGTTAGTCCATGAACTAATGTACTTAGGTGGCACAAAGGAGACACTAGAGGTGAGACTAGAATCATATGTCAATTAGGATTAAAAAAAAGAGGTGATAAACTAAGCTTCAAGTGTTGCCAAAGTTGGAACTAGGTGGAAAAAGTACTAGAGGGATCACCGGAGGGAGACAAAGTACATTGGGGTCGGCCAAAGGTGAGACAAGATTGCATGAGTTCATACTAGCTACTGGAGTCGTCAGAGTATCTCCAAAGAGTGGTCGAAGCTAGAATCACGCCAAAAAAGGTTCTAGAGGTATCAACAAAGGGGAGGTGGGTATATTGGTGGTGGGCCTACGGTGAGATAAGGTAGGATGCATTGACACTAGTTGTCGGAGTAAATCTAAGTAGATCTTACTCGAGTACTAGAAAGTCACATGCGTGGGCGTATATAGATCTTTCAGGTGGTGACACTAACTTCGTGGTGGTCGTTGGAGCATGGGGATACTCTAGTGATAGGGATTTCAATGGACATGGCTTTTTTGCACAACTAAATGAAGTCACGATGATCGGTATGGCCACAAACATCGTCTACGTGGTGCGAGGAACATGAATAGAAGCGATGATGACGGGTTAGCAATGACGACAACAGTTAATGGACAATAATGATGCGTGTGATGGAGGCAATTAACAACATTGTGCTGAATATATACTGATAAAGGTACAAGAACAAGGAAGTTTAAAATTTCTTGATACAGACACAAGAACCCTAATTAGATAAAAACTAGAGCTTTAGAATCTCCACTATGATACAATGAACATAATGAGAATGAACGGAATGGCCCAACACCTTATCTCAACGTGTATTTATATGCAAATAAGTGAGTACAAATTATAAAACAAGAATAATCTCCCTAACCAAATCAAATATCTTACACTAGGAAACAAGAAATCATCCTACTATATTTACAATATTCCAACACCTTTGATGAACTAAATTCTTCAAATTAAATAAAATTTCAACATATTGTCTTTGTCCAAGGTCCCATGACTCCCATCTCTCTTTGACATCCAGAAAGAGCAAATAAGCTTGGATGAAGTAACTTGAGACAGAACCAACTCTATTCGTTCATCTTGCAAAGTAGACCACACAAGCATTAGATGTTGTGCAATTAGGCATCACATTCTCACCATTGAGATTATGGGAAGCCATCACATTTGCCACGAAAGTGATTAACAAAACCAGTAACTTCCCTTCTACTAGAAAGTGTATTACAAAATCCAAGTATCACTCAATGTCAATTTTTGTTCTACAATTAAGAGTGAGTGGGAAAAAATACATTACAACCAATTTACAATGATACAAATGAGATACAAAGTTATAATAATTATAAGGGTCTTAAAATCATGAGTCATATGAAACTATCCAGACATAGGTTAAGACTTGAAATAAACATATTGGATAATCAATTTGGATTTATGCCGGGAAGGACAACTATGAAAACAATCTACCTATTAAAATGACTAATGGAGAGATTAAAAAGAAGTAAAATTTTAATATGATTTTTATAAATTTAAAGGAAATTTATGTCAGGCCACCTAGAGATTTGATTTGATGAATGTTGAAAAAGAATTGTTATAGATAGGTGTATAGAGATAATAAAAGACAGGTACAGTAGATCCACAACTTTAATGAAGTCAGTTGTTTGGAGTCACTAGTGAATTTCTTATAACTTTCAACAAGTTTCTATATTAAGTCCTTATTGTTTTTGCTTTTTTGCCCCCGGGACATAGCTCCGCAGTCGAAAGATGGAGGGAGCTGTTGTGGCACGCAAGCCGGCGCGGGTTCAAGTCCAGCCCGGTGCTTGTCTCCATATTGCACGATCGGTAAAGGCAATCCCTCCAACCCTACGTCGTTGAGGTACATCCCACGATTTACATCCTCCACCTAAACCCAAGGCAGGGCAAGGCGGTGTGGGGCCCTTACGGTGAGGGTTTCACCGTCCTTCTTGTTTTGCTTTAGTTATTATGGACAAACTGACAAGACAAATACAAGAAGAGGTAGCATAGTGTATGTTGTTCACTAATGATATAGTTTTAGCATATGAAACAAAAGACATAATAAATACTAAGTTAGAATTATGAAAAGAAACATTTAAATCACAAAAATTAGGACAAGTAACACTAAAATTGAATATGTTGAATATAAATTTAAAAGTAAGATACAAGGCATTGAAGGTAGAGAAATATCTTTAAGATGGACAATTTCAATATTTATGGTCTATTATACAAGAGAAGGGAGACATTGGTGGGAATGTTATGCATAAAATTAAGATGGGTTTGATTAAGTGGAAGAATGCATATGGTGTTTTATATGATCATCGTATACCTTTAAGTTTGACATGCTATATTATAGGATTCAAAATGTTAAAAAAAAAACAAAAAAATAAAAAAATAAAAATAAAATAAAAAAACCAAAACAAAAATAAAAAAGTTTGTAAAATGAATAATAAGTGTAGTTAAGATGAGAATGCCCAAGTAAATGTGTAGTCAAACAAGAAAATACAGGATTAGGAAGATCAATTCATGAGATGGTAGAGGTAGCACCAATTGAAGAGAAATGGAGAAAAAATCAATGAAAGTGGTTTGGCAACATACAATGAAGACCAACAAATGCAACAATTACAATAGCTGATATGGTGGAATAGACCAAAACTAATGTTGGTAGAAATAATAAAGAAACAAATGACTCAATCTGGTCCGAGGAGGAAATAACCCTTAACCAATTGGAATGGTGGAAATGATCCATGTAGCTGACTGAATTGGAGAAAGACAAAGTTGAGTTGAGCTGTATGTGTTCCCCCATTAAAAATAGTGATGCTTTTTTATCTCATTTTTAATGATCCACTTTGCTAGATAATGTGAGGTGACGTGTTGGGATTTAACCCACACCGATAAAATAGTATCTCTAAATCCAGTATAACACCCTAATGGGTCTCTCTACTCTATGCAAATTAGTTTTGAATTGGATGTTCTAACATGGTCTCAGAGCTAAGTTTGGGGAAACACCACCCCCTTTCATTTCTCAATTTCTCGGTGTACTTGCTCAAACTTCGTTTGTTAAACTCTCATACTCGGTGCATTGGTCTGACTCTCCAATTGTGAATGGGATAGCATATGAGGGGTTGTTGGGATTTATCCCACATCAATAAAATAGTATCTCCCAAACAGATATAAGATCCTAACAAGTCTCTCCAATCCTTACTAATTACTTGGTTTTGAGTTGGAAGCTTTGACAAATGGCAATCAAAAAGTTGCATGAAAGGGAAAAAATGAATACATCGATTCAATTGAAAAGAGCATAAAATAAAGTCATGGTCAACAAATTAGGGAATAATTCATCAGTAATATGATTTCTATTCAAGTTCATGATTCAACAACAGTGCATAATAAAGAGCAGATAAAGATTTATAGCAAAACCTTTTGATCCTGATCCTTAGGAGACTGCATTACTATAGGCCGAGGAAGGACACCATTGTCCATTTTCTGAATGTATGGCCGTACCTTCTCTTCCAGCATTTCATTCAACTATAAATCAAAATTAATCACATTTTTTCCCTTATCAGTCATGACAGATCAAATAATAAAGTTCGTATCAAACAAACACAGAACACAACAAAATTTTCTGCAAGAATTAAGTAAAAAATATAGAATACATAAGTTTCTGTGATCCTGCCTTCTCCATTCTTCTTCTTATACAGTTTCCATTGGCAAAAATCTATCATTTTGGTGCCCAGAAGAAAATCAAACACCAAATTCAGAACAAGCACACTCCAATTGCACCTCGGTTGGCTCAATTCATGCCCTCAACCAAGGTCAATCGATATGGCATTGTGATAGCAATTAACCACAGTTGCTTCTGTTAGTTTGGGTATCAAGATTTATATCTATATTTTACTGCAAATATTTTCAATGATGTCGCAAAGATTACAACCTTTTCTTGACGCCACTTTGTTTCCCACTGTGCATCCAAGATTTTATCAGCAATTTCTCTTTGGGCATTTAGAAGAACGGTCATCTCATATAACTTTTTTGGATCTTTAAGGTCTTCCTTGCTCCAAGCTGATGCATTCAATGGAAGGTTCAGTTCCTGCAAATGTGCACAATCATATAATTACTTAATGAACTAGAAGAGGAAGAACTTATCCATTTATCCATGCAATATACCAAATTCAGTATTATGCATACCATTTTTTTTTTTTTTTTTGGTAGGTATATTATGCATACTTCTGATAACACTAGAAGAAACAACCGAAGCTTGCTCCAGACAGTCCACCAATATGCAATTTTTGGATGGAAGACAGTCAATCAGAGAAAAGCAAAGTGTGCATAGGAGGGTTTAGACTCCTATGCAACATTCTAGAAAGATCCAAGTAGTTTGGCAGGTCGAGTGGAAGGAGGGCGGGGATGAGGGAAAGAGAAGCTCCCACGAGTAGAGAAGTGGCAAGGGAATGAGATTAAACCTGATGTTGCAGCATCAATAGGCTGTTTACAGACCAGTTTCAGGACTGGCTCAATAACAGCGCGGGCCTAAGGCAACTTCCGCAAGGCTTTTTCTATAAAAATAATATAATTTTCTATATCCTACATAAAATATTTAAAAAATAAAACTAATCTCCCTCTTTTAGTTGGTAATAACTAAAAATATGGAAGCCGCCCACATTCCAAATTATTATTATTTTTTTTTTTCTGATTTCAAATTCTTGAAACTGATAGCTATTAAATTTTTTTTATTATTCTGTACAAAGACTTTAAACGTTAGTTTGGAATTGATTTGACAACAACTATTATAGAATTATTTTGGAACTAATAATCATTAGTTGTGTCAATTTTAGAGTTAAAAGACGAGAGGGAATATTTTATAATTGGTGAAAGTAAAGGAAAATAGAGCCCATCTTAATTAGTTATCTTAATAGATATATAATTGTAAGCTGGAGAGAAATTGATTGAATGGCTTGATACCCAATTGGTTATCTATGATTTGTATTTACGCACATCGCATAAAGACTTTATATATTACATACATCACCTCTAGACTCGATACATCATCCCTAGACTAGATACAAAAATACAAAGATACATAAATGATAACAATACATGAATGTACATTAACTTTTCACAAACTCTAGAATCAGACTTGTAAATCATCAATAGTTCCCCTCAAGCTAGAATGTAAATGTTTTTCATTCTTAGCTTGTCTAGAATCCTATGAAGAGATGGACTTGGTAAACCTTTGGTAAGAACGTCTCGTAGCCACTCTTTGATTGAAACATAGGGGCATATATAGTATTTCACTGTCCAATTTTTTTTTTGATGAAATGACGATCGATCTCCACAAATTTAGTACAATCACGATGTACTGGATTATGAGCAATGTTGATAGCTGATTTATTATCACAGTAGAACTTCATTTCCTTTTCAACAGGTCCCCAAATCAACCAAAATAATCTTCAACCATAAAACCTCACAAGCTCCCAATCCCATAGCCTAAAATTCTGTTTCTGCACTTGATCTAACTACTACTGCCTATTTCTTACTTCTCCAAGATATAAGATTTCCTCCCAGAAAGGCACAATATCTTGAAATTGATCTTCAATCCACTATTGATCCTACCCAATCTGTATTAGTATATGCTTCAAGATTAAGTGAAGTGCCTTTCTCGTAGAGAATTCCTTTTCCTAGAGTGCTTTTCAAATACTTCAATATTCTGTAAACAGCTTCCAAATGTCATTTTTTTGGTAAGTGCATGAATTGACTCAACAATAACTACATAAGCAATAGTCAGAAGAGTGTGTGACAAATAAATTAGCCTTCTCACGAGTCTTTGATATCTCCCCCTGTCTACTAGTATAACATCTGGTTCTTTACCCAGTTTATGAGACTACTCAATAGGAATTTCAGATGGCTTGCACCCAAGCGTCCTTGTTTCTTTTAGTAAGTCTAGGACGTACTTTTGCTGAGAAATGAATATATCTTCTTTGGGATATGCCACCTCTATTCCCAGAAAGTATTTGAGTATTCACAATTTTTTGTACCTCTAGTAGATGAAGTTTATTGTATATAATTTTATATGCATTTGATTGGGTTGTACGAGCTAGATTGGCCTTGTTTATAATTATTCTTTTGGAGCATTGTTGTCTAGCCAGGGTCAAGGCTTTATAAATTCATGTCTTTTGACTGTTTAATTTTGCTCTCATAGGTTGCATGACTCTGATTGAGAGGACTGAGTATAAGTTATAGTACGGGACTGAATAGATCAAAGAATGAGGTCGGTATAGCGGTAAGCAAGGACCTAAAGGAAGACATAGTTAATGTAAAACGATGGGAAGATAGAATTATTGCAATTAAGTTAGTGTTAGGAGAAAAGATAGTAAACATAATTAGTGCTTACGCCCGCCAGGTGGGTTTAGGAGATGAACATAAGGAAAAATTTTAGGAAGACTTGGAAGGACTACTACTAGAGATACCCCAAGGAGAGATAGTCTTCATGGGAGGAGACTTGAACAGTCATGTAGAACGCGATGTAGATGGATACATAGAAGTACATGAGAGATATGGATACGGTAATAGAAATGAAGAAGGGAAAGATATTTTGAAGTTCGTTGTGGCTTATGATCTCATGGTGACTAACACCTTTTTTAAAAAGAGATAGGAAGATTTGATGACTTATAAGAGTGGCTCCTCAAGGACACAGATTGACATTTTCTTAACTAGAAAGAGACCGCCTAACTTGTAAAGATTGCAAGGTTATACCGGGGGAGAGCTTGACTTCCCAACATAGGTTGTTAATCATAGATGTGCTGCTCCAAAGGTGTACTAGAAAAAAAAAAGTTATATAGATGCTCAAGGACTAAATAGTGGAACTTGAAAGATGATAAGCTACTAACACTAAGGGAAAGAGTACTAGAGGAAGATGTTTGGGCGATAAATGAGAGTACAAACACTATGTAGGACAAGGTAGCAGAGTGTATTAGGAGGGTAGAAAAAGAAATCTTAGGAGAATCCAAATGGGGTATTCCTACACAGAAAGAGGCTTCGTGGTAGAGTGAGACCGTTCAAGACAAGATAACAGTTAAACGAGAGTGCTTTCAATTTTGACAAAAAGATAAAAATGAAATGAACTTGGAGAGGTATAAGGAAGGAAAATGAGAAGCCAAAAAAGTAGTTAGCGAGGCTAAGGCAAAGGCATTTGAGGAGTTATATAGGTGACTTGACACTAAGGAAGGCGAAAGAGAGATATTCAAGTTTGCTAAAGCCAGAGATAGGTGGACCAAAGACTTAAACCAAGTTAAATGCATTAAGGATGAGGATGAAAAAGTATTAGTAAAGGAAGAGGAGATAAAGGAACGCTGAAAGAGCTACTTCTACAAGTTATTTAACGAAAGCAGCAATAGTGACATATAGATAGGGTAGCTTATCACTTCTAGGGAAGAATTGAATCATATGTGCCATAGGAGAATCAGTAGAAAAAAAGTAGAAGAAGTATTGAAAATGATGAAGAATGAAAAATTGGTCGGGCCAAATGGTATCCCTATTGAGGTTTGAAGGTGCTTGGGGGACGATGGCATAAGTTGGTTGACAAAATTTTTTAATGTAGTGCTAAAGAGCAAGAAGATGTCTGATGCATGGAGGAAAACTATTCTTAAATCCATATACAAGAACAAAGGAGATATTCAGAACTATACAAACTACCGAGGGATTGAATTGATAAGCCATACGATGAAATTATGGGAGAGGGTTATTGAGAGAAGACTAAGAAGGATAACAAACGTTTCAGATAATCAATTTGGTTTCATGCTTGGGAGATCAACCATGGAGGCTATCTTCCTCCTGAGGAGGTTAATGGAACAGTATAGAGAAGGTCAAAAAGATTTATATATTGTGTTCATTGATTTGGAGAAAGCCAATGATAGGGTTCCTAAGGAGATTTTATGGAGAGTATTGGAAAAGAAAGAAGTGTATGTAGCATATATTGAGGCGATAAATGACATGTATGATAGAGCGGAGACATCTATACGGGAGTTTCCTATCACAATTGGTCTACATCAAGGATCGGCGTTAAGCCCGTACTTGTTTGCCCTAGTTATGGATGAGATTACTAGACATACTCAGGTTGAGGTGTCGTGGTGTATGTTATTTGCAGATGACATTATCTGAGTAGATAAGACGAGAGAAGGAGTGAATGCTAAACTAGAATTGTGGTAAGAAGAGGCAAAAGAGTTGAGGTTAAGTCGATGCAAGACGGAATATATGGAATGTAAGTTTAATCAAAATAAGATAACGATTAGCATAGAAGTAAGTTTGTGCACTCAAAAGATTGTAGAAAAATAAAACTTTAGATACCTTGGATCTATGGTTCAGTAGGATGGAGGGGTTGATACTGATATAAGTCACAGGATTCAGGCCGGGTGGACCTAATGAATGAGTGCTTCAGGTGTCTTGTGTGATTAAAAAGGTCTCCTCAAGGTTAAAAGAAAGTATTATAAAGTGGCAGTAAGACCAGCGTTGCTATATGAATCAGAGTACTAGGCAATAAAGCATAATCATGTTCAGAAGACGGCAGTTGCGGAGATGAGAATGCTAAGATAGATGTGCGGAATCACTAGGAGAAATAGGATTAAGAACGAGAAGATTAGGGGCAACGTAAGAATAGCATCGATTGAAGATAAAATGAGAGAAAATCGACTAAGGTGGTTCAATTATATTAAAAAGCGTCCAACGGAGGCATTTGCTAAAATGTGTGAAAATATGGAGATTGACATGAGTAGGAAAGGGAGAGGGAGAGGGAGAGGGAGAGGGAGACCCAAGAGTAGTTAGAAAGTTACTATTAAACATGACCTAGCCTACATGAATTTAACGGAGGATATGGCCCTTAACAGATTTAATTGGCGTCACCAAATCCATATAGCCGACCTCACCTAGTGAGAAAAGGCTTAGTTTGGTTTAGGTTTGGTTGCATTACTCTGATTGAGTACAAGTCTGTGATTACTATGTGGATACGTTCAAGTTAGCTCCTGCTCTGAGCAATAGAATCCGGGTGTGACAGGAAGCAACCTCCTAGTTTTGTTGCTTAATTGGAGTCTAGTCTGGGGCTAGTTGGAAAGCTTAAGAAATCACTATATGGCCTAAAGCAATCCCTTCAAGTATAGTTTGGCAGATTCAATACAGTAGCTCTGGAGTTTGGCTTGGCTCGTTATGGACTGGACCATTCTTGTTTTATCTTCACACCACTAGTGGAATGATATAGCTCTTAGTGTACATGAATGACATTGTCATTCTAGGTAATGACAAGTTGAGCATCACTAATTTGAAATCATTCCTTTAGAATAAGTTTAGCCCCTGGGACTACTTAAGTATTTTCTAGGTATTGAGGTAGCCTAATCACGCAAAGATATTGCCCTCTTACAAAGCAAACATGTTCTAGATCAACTATCTGAGACAAGTATATTGGGTTTAAAATCTATATACACACCAATGGACTCTAATACGAAACTTGCTGCAGATAAAGGTAATTTGTTAGATAATCTCATCCAATATAGAAGATTTGTTTGGGAGATTAAACTACCTAACACTGACAAGACCAAATATATAATTCTGAGTGGTCAGTTAGTTCTTGGAGTCACCCTGTACTAGCCATTGGGATGCAGTTGTCTGAATCTTAAGATATTTAAAAGAAGCACTTAGAAGAGATTTGTTATATCAGAGTAATGGCCATACTTCGGAATATACGGTTGTAGATTGAGTAGGATCACCATCAACCAATGCTCTACTACTGGCTATTGTATCTTTGTTGGAAGTACTGTAGTGTCATAGAAGAGCAAGAAGCAGATGGTAACAAGGTCCAATGCAGAATCATAGTATAGAGTCAAGGCTCACACTTCTTGTAAAATAATCTAGATACAAACCATGATAAAAGAATTGAGAATTCAACATCCACGGCCTATGGAATTATTATGTGGCAATTAGGCTATAATCCATACTGCTTCCAAACCAATGTTCGATGAAAGAACCAAGCATGTTGAGGTGGATTGCCATTTCATCAGAAAAATGATTTTATAGGATATCATTAAAACTGGTCATGTTAAGTCTAAGGACTAACTTGCCGACTTGTTCACAAAAGCTCTTAGAGAATCTCGAGCTAGATATATTTGTAATAAGTTAGGAATGTGTGATGTAAACACTCTAGCCCCGGGTGAGTGTTAGAAAATATTGTGAATTTTGTAACTATAAAATAGGATGCTTTCTTAGTTTAGGAGGTTTGATTTTATTGTCATTTCCTAATATTTAACTTGTCCAATATATATAAATACATGCTTCGACGACCCCAAAAGTGTCAAGAAATTTCATTCAATTCTTGTTCCTTGACAATGGTAATACCAATTGCAGACTTGCAGTCTGACGAATATATCCAGGATTGTTTCACATCATGGGAGGTATGTATTGAACCATTCTCCACACACAAAGACCCACATAAAATTAAATGAAGAAAGAAAACATACTCTGTGTACCTACCACACCCCCACCCCAAAGAGACGTAAAAAGAGAGGAGAAAAAAGCACATACTCCCCAATTTTCTGGTCGAGGTGGAGGATCAAATTTCATTACTTCTACCTCCAGTGCCTTCCTGGCTTTGAAGTAAGGGATATTTTTCACAATAACCGGATCATCCCTAGCACGGACAGGATCTATAGAGATCAGGGCCTGTGAATGACAAATAACATCAATCTAGAATATCTGCAGACATTAATCAAAATAGAATGTTGATACTTGAAAATGGCAATAGTTCAATCAAGGACAGACTGCATAGTTCCACTTTCATCATCAAATATATAAGCATAGCAAGATTTAAAGTGGAGGTGAATACTGTTTCCCTTCCTGCACCCTCTATCTTTGACAACACAAAGCAACAATTATAGTGGCCATGGTAAGGAGTCAACAAAATATAAACAAAAGATCAATAACAAATCTCTAAATTATTAGGTGCTTTATTTTCATGTTATTCAAGGGTTCATCGGATTTGGTCTTCTCTTGATGGATTATTGTATACAACAATGCTCTTAGATTTGCTTCTTTTGGACAGTGGAGAGAAGCACAATTTGGCCCCTATCAAATTTCAAATTTACAAAACATTTTATTTACATATCAAAATAAACTGATTACTAAACAGATTGTAACATCTTGGAATGATTTGAAGAAAAAAAAAAAAGAAAAAGAGAAAGAAATGAAAAGAAGAAGGTGCTTTGCTTTTTGATTTCAAGCACATAAGATGAAAATGTGTGCCAAGAAAACTAATAGCATTGTTTAACAAGAAGGAACAGATGGTAAAAATCATATTACTTCTTGTAAGTGCTCCCAACCAGGTTTTCGCTTGGCTACCACATCTCGGAGTTGATCATACCGCATAGATTCCTAAACAAAACAAAATATGATAGAAGTATTAGCCACTGAAGTGATTGAGAATGTCAAAAATTCACAAAAGGTGGACCCTAATAGAGACTCAGAGCAATTAAATTCTCACTGGTCACCAAGACTTTATTCACGTCTCCTGGGTTGTAAATTCTCACCCCTCACAAAGACCCATTAAAAATATGTGGAGACTATCGGTTATAACCTAGGACTCTCACTCAATCATGCCACTCGGGGCATACTTACATACAATTCATTAATTGTGGTAGCCCAAAAAGAATTTCATTGGCCAATTTGACTACAGCAGCTTTTGGACTTCACTCTGCCTAGATATTAGCAAAAAGTCAAAGATCAAGGACCAGTGATCATCAGAACCAATATACAACTGTAGGTATAATATAATATTTACACGACAATCATACATATACATGTAATTGCTCAATCATTCATACAAAGACACACACTAACTCCAATGTTGCTTAATACTATCTAATATCACTAAAATTTTGAATAGAAGAAGAAAATTAAGAGAGAGAACATAAAAATGAGATGTGGTTCAGCCATTACGGCCAAAGGCCACGGCAGAAAACCCAAAAGGGTTACATCTTCTATATTTCTTTCTCTCTTGTTTGTTACAATCAACTATCCACACATATATGTATATACAACGGTAAAAGACATAAAGAGGTATGAAATCTGACATTTATAACAGGAGAATTATAAGAAATCAATCTTCCAACAAATCACAATTCCATGAATTTAGTGATTCATCAAATCTTCAACCCTCTTCCTTAAGTTAGACCACAATAACCTGAATTTAAGAGCCCAACGTGCACTTTGAAACTTGAAATGTGAAAGCCAATATTTTCCAAAACTCACTACAATCTCATTGAGTGAATAAATTCCGCACAAGCAAATACAATGATCCCCAAAATCAAATTGGAAGATATGATATAAAACTTGAAGATGCAATCATGGCACAAAATATGCCACAAAAAACTCATGGCCATGATAACTGAAAGTGATTAGAATATTGAATATAGGTATGTTTTAAAGAATACAAATTGAATGGAAACGTGCTTAGAAAATGACAAAGATTTTATGAATCCTGAAATTAGTATTCATACAAACAATAGTGACCACAGCGCATTAAAATTTGAACAAACAGGTATTCTAACAAGTAAAAGTGGACAGGAATGCATCCAGAGAACAAGATTATATATGAAAATGGGTGAATAGGCTTGACAAAGACAAAATGGCAGTGTTAACAGTTCACACGACCAATTAACAACAAGAAGCTGGTGGCATAATGGTTATTCAACAGAGAAGCTTATATAACAAAAACCTAGAGGCCAAAAATAGGTTGCCCTAATGTCATATTAAAGTCTAAAGTAGAAGAAGAAAATGGAGAGAAAAAATAGAAAAATGAGACATGAACATACATGGTTTGGCCATTATGGCCTAACCCATAGCATGAAACCCCAAAAGGATTAAATAGTCTATATTACTCTACCCCATGTTCATTTACAATCATCAATCCATATACATAGAAGGAAATACAAAAACAATATGAAATCTGACATTTATAATACGAGAATTTTATTCAATCAACCATTCCATCAAATCACAATCCCATGAATTTAGTGATTCACAAAATTCAACAAATACTTGGTAATTGTAGCACTAATACTTAGTAATTGTAGCACTTATTATAGGGTTTTGATGAACTGTATCAGCAGTCGCTACTATTTTGGGTGAACATTAAACATAACCGGTATTGGAGAAACAAGACTCCAAAAATTGTGTGAATGCATATGGATACTCATTCAAAAACACCGAAACCCTGGACATCTAACTCAACGTGTGTAGGCATTGATATCAATTATAATTCAGTAGTTATAACAAAGCAAGGCTGTTTGCAGTACAGTAATGATGCGTATGAATATGTGAAAATAAGGAGGCAATGGAAGAGAAACCTTGTATTGCCACCAAATTTTCTGCTTGACTTCATCATCATAGTTGAATCCACCAACAATCTCGGGCATGGTAATCAACCAAAATGCAGCAATGCTGGGGTCTCTCATGCTGTGAACAATATGCTGAACAAGAAACAAGATCAAGACTAAATATATTAGCAGTGCTAGGCATCCAAACTGAATCATAAGAGCATGGATATTATGTTTGATACTTGAATGAAATTCAAGGCCATATATAATGGCTATGGATAAGATATTAAGATATTCTAAAAAAACATCAACCAAAAGAAAAAGAGATTGGGAGAAAGCTAAAAAAGGGACAGCGGCTCTTATTCTTACTAACTCTGTGGCATGCCTTTGCCGATCCCATGGAACTTCAACACTAAGGCACTATAATGACAGAAGTGGAGGAAATGATGACTGGCAATCATATATTAGGATGATTAATAGTGCAATTCACTCTTCTTAAGTCATGGAGTATAGCACGAAGTGAGGATTTAGAAATGGAAAGCTAATTAAACTGCGACAATTTTGGTGCCTAAGATCTCTTGTTGTTGCTCAATTTTGACCCATTTCACATATTAATACAATCTATTTAAATGCATCAATAAGATTCCAGCAAACACCATCAAAGAGATTCTCCGTGATCTACCAGAAAGTGTATGATTTCATTCCTGACAGGGAAACATGCGACAAATTTCTATTAGTGCAAGAAATTCAAAAAAATTACTACAGAATGGATATCGCCCTGCCAGAGTCATTAAAGTGCATACTATGACAGCTTTTGATTCTGTCAGTTATTGATTAATTTATTGAAGTTCAACTCCAATTGATGTCATAAGAATGATATGGGTCTATCATGGTCTACAACTACACTATCTTCAAACAAGGAGACATAGAACACTATCCAAGCCCCTGGGGCATAGGTCAGTTGGTGAAAGGGCGAGGGTGAGGTAAGACTCTAGCCGCCACAAGGGTTTCGATTCCCATTCCAGGATAGAACCCTTGCATTGCACGAATGGTAAAAAGCAAGCCTTCGCACGCTGCACCAGTAACGCACATCCCGCGATTTACCTCCTCCACGATACTCCGGGGCAGGAGCGGTGGGGGCCCTCAGGGTTGGGGTTCAACCTTAGAACACTATCCAAAAAAAGCTTCAAGCTACCAATAGAGATCAACCCAATTACAAGGTTCAGGTGGATAGCTAGTCAAATGACATGAAACAATTGTGTTTCAAAAGTTAATATGGTAGCATGCCAGACCAAAACGGGTTTAAGCCATCCCAACTCCCTTCCCCTAATAAATAATTTTTAACTAAAAAGGACAATCTAGTGCACAAAACTCTCATATTGCGGGTTCTAGTAAATGATGTTTACCTATTAACAAAAAATTCCTATTTCACGAAGAGTACTGCATAATGCACAAAATTCAATATGATCTGCATTATAAGAATCATGTTCATGCAGTGGACCTTCTATCGAGGCAGACAAAATGAAGTAATAAACTTGCATAGCATCCCAAATCTCAAATGAGAGCAAATTTCAAATATTGTCAATATATATAATGGATGGGATAGTAAAAGATGTGTCACTAGCCTCGTACGGATAATCCATCTTTTTGAGGACATTGTAGGCTTGCCATGGAGGCTCCATAATCTGCAGAAATGAAAGAATAGCATAAGGACAATGCTTGTGACAATAGAAAAATGAAGAATTAAAATTCAACATAAAAGCTATACCAATTTGAGGGGAATAACAGTGAAAATGATCTACGCTTCGTTCATTTCAATGTAAAATGCTTTCCTCGAAAATATTTTACTCAACTGACCAAAAAATATATATATTTTACTCAAATTTGGTTGTTTGGTTGGGGAAAAAAAAATGTAAAATAATTTCTCCAGGAAATTTTTTTCCTCAAGAGCCCAAAATTAACATTGTTTACTAAGATCCATAAGTCATTTGTGGGATACTCAATCAATGTTCAACACAACAACAAGACAGTAAAAACCATTATCTTTTTGTTCTCTGTCTAGATGGTAAGCATTCTTGACAGATGATAACTCCCATTCTGCAATCACTCTTCAATTTGACAGATTATGCTGATGAGTCTCTGCTGACGACTAAGCAGAGGGACTGGAGGAAAAGTTCAGGCTTTTCGGGGAGTTGGACGGCGTGAAGAACATCAAGCAAGACAAGAAGGATGTTTGTGGAGATGAAGAGTTGGTTGGATGGGCCAATGACCGGGAAAAATCGGATCTCGATGCCAGTGACTGCAAGTGGGGGAAGGAACAGAGAGGGCAACGAGAAAGAGGTGGGCCAAACAAATGAAACATCCTTGGAACCAAACAATTCTCAAAATTAATTTTCAAATCAAACACAGGAAAATTAAAAATATAAATACATATTATGCAAAATCTTATTATATAAAATAAAAAATAAAAAACTTTTCCACTGTGAAATATTATAGATCGGAACAAACAGAACCACAGTGACAAAAGGCTGGTTTCTAAATTATGGAAGCTTGTCATTATTGGACAACAAAATGACCGAAAAAAAAAAAAAAAACCTACAAAATTTACAGCTCTACTCAACATCAGTGACCTACCGAATCTGGATAGTAATAAGATTCAGTCAAATAACACCTCACAAATCCAGACCTTAACTCAAAATTCAACATCAAACTTGACAGAGTGGACAAAGCACACCACCAAGTTGATCTTCATCTTAATCATACATTGGCCAAGTTCAACATCAAAAAGAGCTCTTAGCACTAGTGTCCCATGACAAGCTTACAACATCCCTTAAACACGGGTACAGACAAAATAACCATTAGATATTAGAAACATATAATAGCACAAGATAACGGCAAATGAAGATATTGAAGCTTATGAGTCAAAAATGGAAAATAAAGTATCACATTTTACAACGATAAACATGCCACTAACAAAACTAGCACCTCCAGGTTTTTGGTAATGTGATTAGAGAACAAGAATTATGGTTCGTGTTAGTTGTAAGATATATTCTATATAAGGTCGAGTAGATATTTAGGATGATTATAATTAATTTGTAATTATACATATTATCTATTCTGTATAGACACTAGAGTTATAAATACAGACAATAGACTACTCACTAGCGTGCCTAATTTTCTCGATTCGAACCCTAGCACGGCAACCCCATTCTGACAGTCATCAGTTTCCATCAACCTCCATTGATTTCTAGCTATATCTCTGCAATCTTCTACCCTTATCAACAATTATTTGTCCATGGAATCCAAAGCAGAGCATACCCTTTTGGTCACCCTTCTACCCAACTTCCACAAATCCCTTGATTGACTACTTGGAAGTCAAATGGAAATAACTATGTTCCCTTGGTTAATTCTATGAAACTCACGATGACTGGTTTTGGCAACAAAGATCATCTTATTTCCACAATGCCTATTCAAGGTGAGAACTAGACAAAATGGAAACAAAATGATATCCATTTCATTAGTGCACTGTGAAACTCAATGGAGCCTCATATTTCCATGATGTGTACCCATCTCAACACTTGTGAAGAAGTTTGGAATTATTGTAAACTCCTCTATTCTAGCAATTTTAATCACATGTACAATCTATCCCATGAGTTTTTCCATCTAAAATAGAATCACAGACCCTTTGCTGATTTGCTTCTCTATCGTAAATTCATAAGGAGTTGAACATTCTCCAACCCATCACAGCCGATGTTCATGCTATCAATTGCAACGAGAACAATTGGTGGTTATCAAATTTCTAGCAACTCTTGATCCAGAATTTAACTCCTTTCACTCACAAATTCTTACAGGTTCAGAGATTCCCTTTATGACTGAGACAAATGCTAGGGTATTCACAATGTTGTTTCCATCTACACTATAAAGAAGAGCGACAACACATAAAAGTAGTGGCCTTAACCTTAAAACTTAGGTGTTTAGGTGAGAGAGGTACCTTTCAGGAAAAAAAAAAAAAGGTAACAGAGGTACCCTAAAACTTAGGTGTTAAAGTGAAGGAGGTTCATCTCTTATAGAGGAGGATTAACTTTTATAATAGGCCAATGTGAGATAGCTTCTAACATACACCATACCCTCAAAGGCACACCATTTAGCTCTTGTCAATCGAACCTCTAACCTTGACCAAGAAAGCACTAGCAACAAATGTTTGCAGCCATTGCATTAGAATAAACAAGGTGGTCGTGGACAAGGTCAAGGTTTGACCAGATAGCACTAGCAACAAATGTTTGCGGCCATTGCATTAGAATAAACAAGGTGGTCGTGGACAAGCTCAAGGTTCGACCAGATATTATACTCATTGTGGAAGGTGAATCATATTTGTAAAACTTGTTGGAAGCTACATGGTGTCATTTGCGACCATTGTCACAACTCTACTAGGTCCTCCATAGGTAACCAACAAAATGTTTTCATTTCTAATGAGTGTTCGAAATTTTTTGAAATATCATATTGCTCAACAGACATCTCTTCCCACTTCTTCCCTCACCCAGCATGGTAATTTTATTGCTTGTCTCCCCTCTCGTCAGTCCCAGCTTTGGATCATTGATTCTAATGCCTCTGATCATATGTTAAGTGGGATCAGTAAGGCTCATTCTACCTCTATCTCCGTATCATCTGTCCTATACATTCCTTCTTTGGCTTTGAATCAAATGTTTGTCAACAAACTTGCCAAACATAACTATGCCGTAACATTCTTTCCTCATTTTGTTTTGATCTAGGGTTTGAAGACCAAAGATAGGATTGGAGGAACATATGAAGCTAGCAAAATATATATTCTTGATGCCATTCCACCCCTTCTACTTCCCATGCTTTTATGGCTTCCCCACTTGAAATTCATTGCCATCTTAATCACCCATCGCTGAATAACCTAAAATTGTTAACTCCTAGTTTGAGTCAATTCAATTCCTTGCAATGCAAATCTTGTCAGTTAGGGAAGCATCATCATTTTTCTTTTGCTCCCAAAGTCAATAAACAGGCATTAGATCCTCTTTATTTAGTCCATACTAATGTTTGGGGTCCGAACCATATAATTTCGAAATTGGCTTTTCATAATTTGTTACATTTGTTAATGATTATTCTCGAAATACTAGGATTTATTTAATGAAAAATCGATATGACTTGTTTTCTATCTTTCGTGCTTTTTGTGCCGAAGTTCAAACCCGATTTAACACTCCTATACACATTCACCGAATTGATAATGCTAGAATAGTTCTCCAAACCTTTGCCAACTTTATGATTGCATGCAGCATTATACATCAATCAGTCTTCTTGTCCTCATACTCCGCCACAAAATGGTATGGTTTAGAATAATAGCCGTTATTTTCTTGAAACTACTCGTTGCCTCTAGGGATTGCAACGGTGCAGATCGGAGGCAGATTTAGCAATATCTAAATCTGAACTCCGAACCCTTTATCCGCCTCCAAATTTGCCCCGAACTCCGAACGGATATTTTTTTGGACCTCCATCCCCACTCCAAACGAAGAACAGATATAGCTGTGGATATTCAAAAATTCGAATTCTCCATTCGTCTCCGAATCCGCCACTAACGTGATACATTGTTTGATTACATATGTAACCTATTACTATCAAATAATTTCTCCAAAGCCAAAATAATATATAAATATCATCATAATAGTAATTTACTAAAATAATACATAAACATCTCCAAAATTAACATTTTATCAAAGTACCATTTCACCAACACATAATAGAGATACATAATTCTAAAGTACTAACATTGTCCCAACTCAAAACAACAAATATAAAATATGATTGTCCATAATGTAATTATTAATCCGAATTTTTTGGATCTCTAATTTTTTCCAAACACACCCTAATTAATATAAAACGATGACAATTTTTGCTTTAAATTTATTTATCAATATTCATTGTAATGATAAAAACAATGATATTTAATAAGTCTAAAGAATGATGAATGTGAATGTTGTTTGTCATGTTATGTTGGTGATGTTATCATCATGGATCCAAATGATTCAAGTTTGTTTGGATATTTTCGGAGCAAATCGAGATAGATCGATGCAAATTGGGACAGATTCAAATCGAATATTAGATTCGGGGCCAATCCGATATCCAAATTTTTTTTAAAAAATAAATCCAAATCCGATTCGATCTCTAAAAAAATATCCAAATCTCACATTCATTCAGCTCGAATAATGGATTGGATTCGGACAGGTCGGCCGAGATGGCCATCCCTAGTTACCTCCTTTTTTAGATGCAAGCCCCCAAAGTCTTTTGGAGTGATGCAATCCCCACTGCATGTTATCTTACCAATCGAATCCCATCATCAATCCTTCAAAATAAATCTCCCCACTCTCTTCTTTTTCCACGCAAGTTGCCTTTTCCACTTCCTCCACCTCTTTTTGAGTGTGTTGTATTTGTTCATCAACTCAAGCTTGGCAGTGATAAGTTGGACCCTAGCACACTACTAAATATCTGTTTCTTGCTACTCTCGTATTCAAAAAAGCTATCATTGTTATAGCCCAACGCTTAACCACGTCTTCACGTGTGCAAATATCACATTTTATGAGCTTACCCCTTTCTCCCATGAAACTTATCCTTTTGAAGGTTGCTCTCCATTTACTGGTTTTATCTCTTAATCTCATTGCCCCTGTCTGACCTATTGTTCTACCTCTACCACTCTCGAATCAACTATCTCACCCAGAATTTCAGGTTTATCACCAGCGTACAGATCGCCTGTCCACTCAAGCTATCAATACACTGCAGCTTCTAACTCTCCACCAACATCTTCGAAATTCTCAAATCCTTCATCACAACTCTTGGACCCTTCTCCCTTAGAATTTGATGTTCCTACTGTTCATCCCAAATGTAAATGTACTTGTACCTCACATCCTATTTCTAACTTTGTCTCACATGTTTTCTTTTCTCCTTACTATTTCTCCTTTGTTGGCTCTTTTCTTCTCTCCACACCTTACACCTTACTCTGTAATAAAGGCTCTCTCTCATCCCAGCTGGCGAGCGACAATGGAAGAAGAGATATTTGCTCTTCGTGCTAATGACGCTTGGCATCTTGTGTCCACTCCTGGAGGGAAAGCCATTGTTGGTTATCGTTGGGTTTTCACTATTAAGACTCATGCCTCATGCCTTGATTACTTGCAAAGGAGGACTACACACTGGTCTATGGACTAGATTGTTCTGAAACACACTCCCCAATTGCCAAAATTACATTTGTTCGACTCACTCTCTCTTGTTGCGGTCTTTCATTGGCCACTACACCAACTTGATATTAAGAACTCCTTCCTACATGTTGATCTTGATAAGAAAGTGTATATGAAGCAACCACCTAGTTTTGCTGCTCAAATGATTTGGATTAGTGTGTATCTTGAAGAAACCCCTATACGGTCTCAAACAATCACCCTAGGCATTGTTTAACCAAACAGTCACCTTGGGCATGATTTGACAAGTTTAGTGATGTAACACAATTTGGACTGCAATGATGTCGTGTGGATCTTTTAGTATTTTATCACCATATATCTAGTGGTAAATTGTGATTATTGATCCATAGTGATGATAGTTTGATTACCAACAATGATGATACAAAAATAGGAGTTGAAATAATTTCTTCAAAGCAAATTTCAAACTAAAGATTTAGGTTCGTTAAGATATTTCTTTGGCATTTTGAAGTTACTAGATCTCACCTCAAGCCAATGGAAATTTGTTTTAGGTTTGCTAATAGAAACAGGATTATCGGGAGCAAAGCTTATTGATTCTCCAATGACTCCTAATACTGAGCTTCCACCTGATGAAGGAGAACTATTAGACGATTTTAATCAATACAAAAGGTTGGTGAGCAAGCTAAATTATTTGACAATTACTCATCATAGACATCTCTTTTGCTACGAGTGTAGTGAGCCAATTCATGGATTCTCCACGGATGAGTCATCGAGATGCTATTTTCTACATTTTGAGATATCTCAAAAGTACTCCAGGTCATGGCTTATCATACAAGGATCATAGTCATACTGTGATTCAAGGATGCACCAACGCTGATTGGGTTGGACCAACCCACAACAGACGGTGCACCACTAAATATTATATTTTTGTAGGAGGAAACTTGGTATCCTAGAAAAGCATAAAGCAAACTATTGTATCTCGGTCAAGTACATAATATAAATACTGAGCTATGGCGCACATATTTTTGGGAATTGGTATGGCTAAGACATATACATGAAAAAATTAGAGTAGAGCATGAACGTCCTATGGAGTTGACATGCGATAAAAAGGCAGTTGTTCATATTACCTCAAATCCCATACTCTATAAGAGGACAAAGCATATAAAAGTAGATTGTCACTTTGTTTGAATGAGGCTCCTTCAAAATATAACAACAATAACTGATGCAAAATCTAAAATTCAACTCGCAGACTTATTTACTAAAGTTTTAAGGGGCATGCAAGTTTAATACATATGTAACAAATTTAGAACGTATAATATGTATGCTCCAACTTGAAGGGCAACGTTAACTATAAGATACATTTTATATATGGCATTATAATTGGTTTGTAATTATACACACTAATTACTTTGAATAGACTCTATGGTTATAAATATAGACAATCAGACTGCCCATTAGTGTACTAGGAGAGAGAGAGAGAGTTAGGAACGAGGAGATTAGGGACAAAGTTGGAATAGCACCGATTGAAGATAAGAAGATAAAATGAGAGAAAATCGACTAAGGTAATTCGGTCATGTTAAAAGACGTCCAACAAAGGCACCTATTAAAAAGTATGAAAATATGGAGATTGACATGAGTAGGAGAGAGAGAGAGGGAACCCAAGAGTACTTAGAAAGTTACTATTAAACATGACCTGGCCTAAATAGATTTAAAGGAGGATAAGACTCTTAATAGATTTAATTGGCGTCGTCAAATTCATATAGCCGACTCCACCTAGTGGGAAAAGACTTAGTTTGATTTGGTTTGGCTTGTACTTACTTCCACAGACAACAATCAAAGTGGGAGCATGGTTTAAAGGCCCGGTCGTGGCAACCATATCAGCCCTCTAATTTTTAATGTGGTCATGGCGTTGCATTGTGTCATCGGGCGATATGTAACAATATGCATTTTTTCCTTCGAAAACAATCAGCAACAAATACCAAAAAAATCTAAAAAGTACAGATAATAAAACGAATCCATTACATTACCAAATATATTACAACTATTTTATTAAACATTAGATAACTAACAAAATGCGCATCAAGCTAAATTTTCATGCGATTACAGATCATCCTCAGCATTATATATATGATGCCATTAAAAACCTGAAATCCATAACATACAATAATATATTGATATGAATATGTGAATATGCTTAAGATTTCTAACCTTGAGTTACTTAAACTGTTAAAAACCAAGTTAGCATTCTCATTGATTCATCTGTAAGTTTTATTAAAAATTATATTCTAATAATATGATCGATAAAAAATATTACAAAACTATTTCAACAATACATTTGGCTGAAAATAAATATTATAAAACTATATTTGACTTAAAAAATATTATTCTCAAAAAAGCTATATATATGATTTATAATAAGCAAGTTCGAATTGGCCGCAATAAACAAGATTAAATCCAACCACCAAAAATATGATTAATAATAAATTATTTCACAAAATTATATTTAACTTAAAAGGTTAAAATGTACTCCATAAAATACCAAACCTCAAAGACCAAATAGGGAGTAGAGTTTGAAAAGTCCTATGATTCATAAAAAAATAAAATAAAAAATCCTCAGTTGAATTGTTGAAGACCAAAGTCATCAAACAGACTTATTAGACTAGTCTGTCATAGACTTTGAAGGCCAGCAGGCTGAGAGTGAGGGCTGCAGTGAGATCGATTTTGAAGACTTGACGCGAAGGTCGTTTGCCATCTTAGGTGAGCCGGACTATGATTGGTGAGACTCGTCAAAGACCTGTAACAACAACTGGCAAGGCCTGACGAGGACCAGCCAGATTTGCAATGAAGCCAGATTTGCAATGAAGACAAAAGATCAAAGGCAACCTCCAGGTACTTTATATATTGGCAAGTATCACTGATTTTTCGCTGAGATTTGACAATTTATGAAAAATATCAGTGAAATGCCGCTATATTGGGAATCTCAATTGAGACAAAACATGTTAAAGCAGTCTCGTAATTTTTTTTTTTTAATTTTATTTTGACTCAGGATGAAATATTGTCTCGCCGCAGATCAACACCACTCCAATTCAACCGAGATATCGGCATCTTGGCCGATACTTTGACCCCTGCGTGGAAGGCATTCAACATTGCCCAAGCAGTAACTTTCAGAGACTTGAGCTCTCTGCTATCATCATAGACTACCCTCTTCCTTCCCTATCATTTGTGAAATCCTCAACAACAAAACAAATGGCCTCCAGCACAGCAAGGCAGCCGGAGTTTTCCCTCATAATAATGCAGTATGGTGAATGAAAATTCTTCAGAATCAATTGAAACCTTTTTTTACAAAGATACAAATAACCACAATGTTTATGATAGAAAACAGCAGTTGCTATTCCCCAACAACCGTTCCTTGTTTTTTTGACGTACAGAAGGAAAGGAACAAATAGGAAGATATTGTGAATACTATAAAAACAGGCATTTTAAGTCCTTTTCCAATCTATTTCTATGTTCAACATTAGCCAAAGCACTAAGGGAGCAGAGGAAAAATAAATGCATATCACTAAGTTCCAAAGTTTAGAAGAAATGCAGTAGTTCAACATGTGCACTAGTTTCAGATACTCGATGCACAGAAATTCATGCAGTGTGCTGGTGTCAAGGAGCTGACCACACTTGAATGAACACTGCACATGTAGTAAAACAACAAAGAATCAAACGAATATCAAATTCTCAGAGGGACTAACATCATCTGCTGAAATCCTTATTTGTAATTTATCTTTGCATTCAGGACATCGCATCACACCCTGCAACATCAATAACAAGATTGAAATGAAATCTAAGCCAGAAAAGAAGTAAGTGACTAGGGGCTGTATATACACTTCACCCACTGCAACATACTGCCATAAGAAACAAGAACTTAAGGCGTGGAAGAACTTCAGTCATTTCCAGAATGAAGCCACTTGCACTGGAAGTGTTAGAAAGATATGAAAATTTATTTTCATGTTCGTCCAGATTAGCTCTTACCGATCCATCACAACTCGGGCAGTCTTTGGATGGTAGAGGCACATGAAGATCCATGGTGGAAGGAAAGTGAACCAACTCAGCTCGATTCTCAGCAATGGCATCTGCAACACACTCAGCTGTTGCCTTCTCTCCACTGAAAGAGGGTGTATGAATAAATTAGGTGAATGATTATGCCAATATAGTTTGGATGGGACCAGAGTAGAAACAAAAATATTTAATGATTTAAAGTGAAATCAGAAGATAATCTCAAGAGAAGTTCCAATTGCGCCTATGTGCTTTTGTATGAAAGGCATATTGTATCTTAACATATTGAAATAATAAATACACATATACACACAAATGCTTCAATACAAATAGGATATGATATTAGTTAAGCCCAATAATTTGAGATTCAAATGCTGACTGTTTACTCGATTGGTCAAACCATGTGATTACCTGTTCTTTTCAAAACATATTGCATAAAATTGCAACTAACTCATTGGTAACCAGTTGATTCCAAAAAGAGCCAGAAAATCCAGAGTTTCGGAAAGTTAAACCCGCAGTCACAAAGATTAAATAAGCTACATGATAAAAATAAGAATACTAATGATGAGGAAAGTGACAACCGATTAAGTAGATCAGGGGTCGTGAAACACAACTTTTATCAGTCGGTATTGATGGAGAAAATTTTTAAGGTTCTAATTTCTAAAAAGCAATTTAATTCTATTTTGCAATTTTACCAAGCATTCTATCTAGTTTCTGAAATTTTCATTAATTTCTGAAATTTCCAGGAAATAGTTCCGTTCATGATAAAAACCTAAAGTATTTACACGTAGCAACCTCTATCCGTATATTAGTTCGAATTCATCATATAGGTTTTTTTGGATTAAAAACTGATGTATTTCACATAGCACCCTCTTTCAGTATTTGAGTTACTTCAATTTTCTAATACCGTTTCTTCTTGGATTAACATCTTGAGGTCCTTTGATATGCATAAAGACATTGGCAGTTTTTTAAATAACATTATTTTCTTATTTGCAGATGATATTGTCTTAGTAGATAAGACGAGAGAATGAGTAAATACTAAGCTAGAATTGTGGCGAGAAACGTTAGAGGCAAAAGGGTTGAGGTTAAGTCGATGCAAGACGGAATATATGGAATGTAAATTTAGTCAAAATAGGACAACGAGAAGCATAGAAGTAAGTTTGGACAATCAAAAGATTGTAGAAAAAGAAAATTTTAGATAACTTATATCTATGGTTCAGCAGGATGGAGGAATTGATACTGATGTAAGTTACAGGATTCAGGCCGGGTGGACCAAATGGAGGAGTGCTTTAAGTGTCTTGTGTGATCGAAAAGTTCTCCTCAAGGTTAAAGAAAAGTATTATAAAGTGGCAGTGAGACCAACGTTGTTATATGGATCAGAGTGTTGGGCAATAAAACATACTCATGTTTAGAAGATGGTAGTTACGGATATAAGAATGCTAAGATGGATGTGTGGGATCACTATGAGAGATAAGATTAGGAACGAGGAGATTAGGGATAAAGTAGGAATGGCACCGATTGAAGATAAAATAAGAGAAAATCGACTAAGGTGATTCAGTCATGTTAAAAGGCACCCAACGGAAGCACCTGTTAAAAAATGTGTAAGTATGAAGATTGACATGAGTAGGAGAGGGAGACCCAAGAGTAGTTGAAAAGATACTATTAAACATGACTTGGCCTACATAGATTTAACAGAGGATATGACCCTTAACAAATTTGATTGGCGACGTCAAACCCGTATAGCCGACCCTACCTAGTGAGAAAAGGTTTAATTTGGTTTGGTTTGGTTAGAGTGCCTAACCTATATTTTCCAGTATAAGAGATCACAATGCTCCAATACGACTTAAGGATTGACACTCTAGCATTACACGTATGAAAATTTCACTTTTATTTCCACACTGTTATGTTGGGGAGCGTGTAAATAACTTCCAATTCAATCAGACCCACAAAATTAACTCAAATATGGACAGATATAATAACCTAATAAGACCAAAGTAGTTTCATCTCACAACTTATCGAATTTATTTTAAGTCATTTTCAGAGTAACGCAAAGTATTCTTATACCTATATATAAGAATAAGGGAGATATTCAGAGTTGTGCGAACTATCGAGGGATTAAATTGATG
>JAVXUM010000017.1:20909631-20937585 GCA_035590655.1 Pouteria glomerata | reverse complement strand
ATTTGGAACAGAAAAAGAAAACAAGAATGAAAGTACCTTTTTTCTATTTTCATTTTTCTGTTGTCGTTTTCATTTTTTTGGAAACAAAAAAACGGAAACATATTTTAATAAATATGTTTTTGTTGTAAGTTTTCAAAATTTTGAAAATAAAAACAGAAAACGGAAACGTTACCAAACGGGAGCTAAAAGATATATTTCTGGATAAGTTCGCTTTAGCAACCAACAGGAAGGCCTCTGTGGAAGATTGTTACTCAATAGTTGGTGATGCTCCTATATGGCATATTAATTTCAGCAGGAGTCTCCAAGATTGGAATAATGTCCTACTAATCTTCTTCTATTGTTGCTCTCTAAAAAGGTCGGAGATGGGGCGAATGCCATTAAATGGGAGGTGTCGAGATCTAGTGTGTTTGATGTTAAATATCTATATAAAGGTTTAAAAGGTAGCATGGTGGTTGATTTCAATGTTACCTGAAATGTGGATCCTTTCAGTACATGAAATGAAAATGGGAAAGTGGTGTGTTTGTATTTTAAAATGCAGTACGATGGAGGTAGTTTTCTTGTAGAATTATGATAAAAATTATTAAAATATTTTGATATGTAAAAGTGACTTATTCATAAAAATAAAAATAATTAATCAAGAAATAGCACAATATATGCATTCATGAAACAAAATGCACTTAATAGTTGATATGAATCTTTGGTCATTCTCTTTTCATAAGAGGTTAAAATTATAGCTAATCGTCACACAATTTGTTATCAATTCATTATTTTCACAAGTTTTTCAATTGAAAATATAAAAAAGGTATAATACTTTTAGAGCAACAAATTTAGTGTATTTAAACACAAGAGACCCATGTTCCAAAATGTGTGTACCAAGAAGGTGGATCGCATGGGTAGCTGTGATTTCTTGTAACTTTGGTTGATTTTTCTTGAAAGAATATTTGGAAGTTTGGTGCTCCGAAAGTTGCTTTCTTTATGTGGTGTGTATCCCACGAAAAGATATCTTACAATTAATAATCTCATATGCTAGAAGAAGAATCATAATGAATTTGAGTTGTTCATGCTATTAAAATATAGAAGAAGAAGGATTTCTTTTCGTTATCATAAAAGGGATTACAACACTACCTATTTATACACAAGATGCCCTAAACAGAAAAGGAAAAATAATTATCCTAATCTGTCCTAATCAAATCCCTCAATTAAAGGAATTTTAATAAATACGCTATCTCCTATTTTAGAACTCCATGTATCTACACATATTTTCCAACACTCCCCTTCAAGCTAGTGAATAGATATTATTCATTCCCAGCTTAGCAACAATTGTTTGAAATATAGGGTTACTTAAACCCTTAGTAAGCACGTTTGCTAGTTAAGAGTTAAGAGGAAACATAAGGTGTACAAACTAGACCACTGTCTAGTTTTTCTTTGATGAAGTGCCTATCCACCTCGATGTATTTGGTTCTGTCATGCTACACTTGATTATGTGCAATACTGATTGCAAATTTATTATCATAGGAAAGTCTCATAAGACCTCCCACTTAATCTTTAAATCTTTCAAGATAATCTTCAACCACAGCAGCTCACAAACACCTTGTTCCATTGTTCGAAATTCTGATTCAGCACTTGATCTGGAAAACACATATTGTTTTCCGCTCCATGCAACTAGATTTCCACCAAAAAAAGTATAATACCCAGTGATAGAACTTTTGTCAATTACTGACCCAGTATAATCAGCATTTGTGTATGCTTCAAGGATAAGTCCAGCATTCATTCATAACAAAATACATTTTCCCGGAGTTCCTTTAAGGTAGTGCAATATCCTATAAACCGCTTGCAAATGAACTTCTTTAGAATTGTGCATGAACTGGCTCATTACACTCATAACATATGCAATGTCAGGCCTAGTGTGAGATAAGTAAATAAGTCTCCTAACCAATCTCTTATACATTTCCTTGTCAACAGCAACATCTCCTTCTGCCTCTCCAAGTTTGTGGTTGGAATCTATTGGTGTACTTGCTGGTTTGCATGCTAACTTTCCTATATCTTTCAAAAGGTCAACAATATACTTCTATTGAGAGATAAAGATTCCCTATCTTAAGTGTGCTACTTCAATTCCCAGAAAGTATTTCAATCTTCTTAGGTCTTTAATTTCAAACTCTTTTACTAGACTTTGTTTCAGATTCTGTCTTTCCTTCTAATCATTTCCTGTCAATATTATACCATCAACATATACTAGCAAAATTGTAACTCCCCCTGAGTCCGAGTGCTTGATGAATAGTGTTTGGTCTCCTTGGCTTTGCTTATATCCCATAGCTAACATTACTTTGGTGCACCAAGATCTTGGAAACTGCTTTAGTTCATACAATGCCTTTTTAAGCCTACACACTTTATTAGCAGGCAGATTCCCACAAAAGCCAGGTGGAATTTCCATGTAGATTTCTTCCTCTAGATCCCCATGCAAAAAGGCATTCTTCACATCAAATTGTTGCAGGTGCCAATTATAGTTAGCAGCTAAGGATAACAAAATTCTGACTGTGCTCACCTTAGCAACAGGAGCAAATGTTTCTTGATAGTCTATTTCATAAGTTTAAGGGTATCCCTTAGCCACTAATCTTCCCTTATATCTCTCAAGTGTGCCATCCGCATTGTACTTTATTGTGAAAACCCACTTGCATCCTATGAGATGATGAACATTTTTCAAATGACACAAAATGTGAGAGTGGATACAATGGGTTTTTAGTACATTCGCTAGTTCCTTTCCTAATAGCAATAAGCAAATCAATATCAGAAATAAGTTCAACTAGTAAAGAAGGACTAGAAACTGAAGGACTAGGAATTGTTACCTCATTTCCAGAGTTAGTCTGATTCTTGAACTTGCACTGGTTCAGGAATTGGATTCTTCCTCCTTGAATATGCTTGAGAGAACTGTGGGTCATCAACAGTGTCGTCACCTCTAGTCATGGATTGAGATTTATCTTGACAAGAAGATTGATTTTGAGAAAAGACAAACTCGGATTGTTTTTGAGAAGATAGAGGCAAATCAAGAAGAAAAAATCTCTATCCTCATCTTCCAAAAATATTGTCTCCCCCTGAAGATAAGGTGTAGGAAAGTAGGAATCATGTTCAACAAAGGTGACATCTGAAGAGACAAAGGTTTTTTTGGTAGGAGGATGATAGCATTGGTACCCCTTTTTTTTGGTTGAAGAATACGCCATAGAAACACACTTTATTGCTCTGAGGTCCAATTTCCCTCTATTTTGACTATGGATTTAAACAAATGATAACCAAAAATTTTAAACACAAGATGGTTTGCAGAATGAAAATTAGGGTAAAATTGAGTGTGTGTTTCCATAGGGCTTTTGAATCCCAAAACTCTTGATGGTAATTTATTTATGAAATGTGTAGCTATAAGGACGACTTCCCCCCAATAATGTTTCGGTACATTGTTTTGGAACAAAAATGCTCGGTTTGTGGCACGTAAGTGACTATTTTTCCTTTCTACTACTCCATTTTGTTGTAGGGTATGAACACAAGAGAATTCATGAATGATCCCTTCTCTTAGAAAATATGGTGACAAATTTTGATTGAAATAATCCCTCACATTGTCTGACCGAAACTTTTTGATTTGAATCTTGTTAATGAAGAATAGTATTAATGTTAGTATTAATATTACATTAATTCAGATACATGTACATACATAGGTATCTAGTGTATGGGTGATTCGAATGGACACTTAAGTATGTATAAATATGTAAACTCCCTAGTTGATTATTAGTCAATAAAATTCAAGTCTTTTGACATGGTATCAAAGCGTTAACTCTGAATGTATGTGTCACTGTCAATGTCCAAATAAGTTCTGTGTCAATATTGCAACTGGAGGTCTACTTCGTCACTGTCAAAGCACAAGGAGTCATCCCCCAGTTGCTGGTTCAGAGAGTGAAGAACTCCAGAGGTGTCGTCGGAGTCAGGCGACTCTAGTCAGAGGACCACCGCCGTCGGAAAGACCCCCACACGCCACCGGAAAGACCCCCACACACCGCCACGCGCCACTCGACTGTCTACGCATGGGCCTCAAGCACCACCCTCTTAGCAGCGTGTGAGGACGCGTGACTAACTGGTTGCCTGCCAGACCACCTACAGCATACTCCTCGTCCTCCGGCGACTCTTCATGTACCTCCAGTTGTTCTAGAGCTTTTCGCTCGTCACTCCTATTGTCTGTGAACCTTTTGAACCCTTTACTCTCCGGTTGCTATCTCTGGTTGCTTCCAATGGTTTCTGAAGTGTCTTCTAATAAGAAAATACGTTGTAGTTCAGTCCCTATCCTATAGCAATTAACCACTAGGAAATTAAATGGAACTAACTACATTCAATGGTCCAAAGCTATCAAGGTTGCATTGACTAGGTATGGCAAACACAAACATCTGGCAGAGTCTACTCCACCTGAAACAAATCCTAAGTATGATACATGGATTCAAGAGGACGCTCATTTGGTTAGTCTGTTATGGAATTTCACAAAACAACTCCATAGGTTGTGATACAGAAACCCCCAATTCCCGCAGCATATGATGTACGCAAATCAATTCACAAGATGTATGTATCATGGCCCTATATTCTGACTCTGTACTCGATCTCACCACTACTGTTTCTATTCCTCACTCTGTGTCTGAAGCCTTAGCTCATTCTGGGTGGCATGCTGCCATGGAAGAAGAAATGTTTGCTCTCCGAGCCAATGGTACTTGGGATTTGGTAGTTCTTCCACCTGGGAAGTCAACTGTTGGGTGTCAATGGGTATACAATGTTAAAGTTCATCCTAATGGCTCTATTGATCATTTAAAAGCACCGTTAGTTGCCAAAGGATACACCCAGATTTATGGACTGGATTTTGCAAAAACTCTCCCTTCGGTAGCTAAAATATCATCAGTTCATCTTCTTATCTCGTTGTTGTGTTTCACTGGCCTCTTCATCAGCTAGATATCAAAAATGCCTTTCTTCATGGTGATCTTGAGTATGTATAAATATGTAGACTCCCTACTTGATTATTAGTTAATAAAGTTCAAGTCTTTTGACAAACCCCAAACTGAGTTTTGATCATGTTATGAAAATTGGAAAAAACATTAGTGACATCAGATTTAGATTTTAGCAAGAAAAGCCAGGTGACTCTAGTGCAATCATCAATGAAAGAAATAAACCATCTAGCACTATAAATATTTGGAACAGTAGATGGATCCCAATGTCACTATGTATTAATGCAAATTGCAAAAGGAATATGGCTTCTTTTATTACTAAGTGGAAAACTTACACGTTTGTGTTTTGCAAGTTCACAAATATCACAATGAAAATTCACACTATCTAGCCCTTTGAATAACGAAGGAAACATGAGTTTGAGAACTTCAAAGGAAGGATGGCCAAGTATTCAATGGTGAAGCCATATTTGATCTTTATTGGCATGAAAATGCTCGGAAAGAAATGATAGAGATGATTTAGACCTGCAAATTCTCAGGTTTTCAAGTTCTTCAAGGTAGTACAATCCATCCTTCTCCTTAGCATGTCCAATCATCATTCCCGAACCTTGGTCCTACAATACACAATGAGTGGGGAAAAGGTTATTTTGCAAAACAAGTCATGGGAGAGTTTATGCATAAACACAGGATTAGTGGATAGTTTTGGAACATGGAGTACATTCTTAAGAATAAAAGAGGGACTAATCTTGACACCTCCAACACCTGCTACAGTAGTTAATGAACCATTTGCAGTACCTATTTTTCTACTGCTAGGATAAGGGTTATATGCACTAAATTTATGGGAAGAATGTGTCACATAGTCTGTTGCTCCTAAGTCAATAATCCAAGAATTCATAAATGAATTATCTGAGGCATTTAAACCATGTGAAAGTGAAAATTTACCTGAATGTGCCAATGAACAGGTACCTGGGGATTTAGAGCTTTTTAAGGGATACCAGTAGGTCTTGAAGCTTCTCAGTATCTCCTATGCTCAGTTCCTTTTTTCCTTGATCCTTTTTGTCTTCCGATTGAGTGATTGTTAGGTTTGCTTGCCTCTGTCCCTTATTTCTTTGTTGTCTACCTTTGTATTTCCAGTTTTACTTGATGTAGAAGGCTTTCCATGTAGTTTCTAGCGATTCTCCTTGGTATGACCCGGTTTCTTACAATAAGTACACCACAAGCTGTCTCGAGAGTTATCACCGCTTTCACCAGTCATTGTCTTGGACAATTCAGCTTTTCAATTCTCATTGTTTGATTACCGCCCTCAATTGTTTAATCCATTAGTTAGCATGGCCGAGCTATCGGTGATTTGGGGTTCACCCCTCGTCTACTCTCATCCCCCAGAATAATAGAAACAACTTCATTCAGAGAAGGCACTTTTTCTTTGCCCAAAATTTGAACCCTAATCTGATCAAATTCAGTATTGAAGCCAGCTAAAAAATCATATGCCCAGTCTTTTTCAACAAACCTTTTCAGTGTTGCTACATCCTCAATACACTTCATTTCTATGCACCAATAATGGTCTAACTCCTGTTAGAGACCTTTAAGGTAATTTGCATACTTCGTAACAAATCTACTTTCTTGCTTGCTAGAAGTTGTCTTGATTTTTAGATCATATACTTAAGCAGCATCCCAAAGTTTGGAGTAAGTTCGTCTAATTGAATCCCAAATATCGATAGGAACAGGCAGGTATCACTAATTTCTGGTAACATTGAATTCCATAACCATGCCATGATCATGGAATCCTCTTCATCCCATTTTGCAAAATTTGGATCTCCTTCAGCAGGCCCTATCCCCAGAAGGTGACTAATTTTTTCTTTTCCCTTAAGAAAAGTTCAAACCAATTGAGACCATTTCAAATAATTTTTTCCATTGAGACAATATGCAACTTGTATATTTTGTAACTCTCTAGCAGACTTGACTGTCGGGTGCTTCTTCACGTTGAACTACAGTGGTGCGAGAAGATGTCTCATTTTCCTCTAACATGGTGATTGATACTGTTGGCGTAGTTGAATAGTGAGCAGAGATCGACACGCACAGATGATCGATAATGGTGCATTCGCACTGACAAATCGTAGCTTCAGCAGTGGTGGTCGACGATTGGGGTCTCTAGAAAGCGATCGGGATTTCTGACGATCGCACATATTATCGCACAGGTGATCGATCAATTGGTGATGAACAAACGATTGCACAAATTGAGCAACCAGTGATACAAAGTTTTCCGTCTATGAACAACGCTGACATGTACCCGTTGATGAACAATCACGACACGATCAATAATGAGCAGGAGCAGTGTTGATCGATCGACGATTTAGTTGACAAGTGATCAATCGATCGATGATTGGTAACGAACAGAAGGTTGCACATACGCTAGTAAAGAACAAACGACGCAAACGACGTCTTCAATGATGAACGAACGATGCCGATACTTGGGTTTCGTGGCGAAAGTCCGCCAGGGTTCCATCAATGAATGGCGCTAGGGTTCCGACAATGAAGGTTGATGGCACTAGGGTTCCAGCGATCATTTTCTGGAGGAGACAAAGACCATGAACTAAATAGGAAGATTAGCAATTAAGGTTGAACATAACCCAAAAATTTTCCTGGCAATGAAGGCCAAGCAAAAAATTTCCTAGAGAGCCTAAAGCTCTAATACCATGTTGAAATATAGAAGAAGAATAATTTCTTTTCGTATCATAAAAGGGATTACAGCACTACCTATATATACACAAGATGCCCTAAACAGAAAAGGAAAAAAATAATTATCCTAATCTATCCTAATCAAATCCCTCAATTAAAGGGATTTTAATAAATATGCTATTTCCTACTTTAGAAATCCATATATCTACACATATTTTCCAACACATGCAAAAGGGATGAAGAATCTGGTAATCATCTTTCTACTCAAAATTCAAGGCCTAAACAACTTTAGGAGTTAATTTTATCCACTATTTTGGTATACCTTGGGTCTTCCCTAGAGAGTTGAAGCAGGTACTTGAAGGGTGGTGGACACTCAAGTTGATAAAAGAAAAGGGAACGCTAAGATTTGCATTGTTCTGCTTAATGTGGCTTATTTGGAAGGGAATAGAAGATCTTTTCAAGGCTAGGAATTTCCAATGTATAGGATGAAAATCATTCTTTGTTCAGTTTTGTATGGAACTATGGATGGATAGAGGTCGAGCAGGGGGAATCTGGATTTACACTCTTAATTGAGATGTTGATTTCTGATACAATCTCTTGTAAGAGGGTGGTACCCATAGTTGTGAATCCTGTTCTGCATTGACATTACCAATTAAAAAACAGTACCTTTGCTTCATGTGCTTCATACCATGTAATAGACCACTCAATACCGCTACTCACTGAAAGGGACCAGAATTTTCCGGGATATAAGTTCTTGGCATTTTGCTCCGTACAGAACAGAGAGAAAAATTTGTAATTGAAGTAAAATTAAATGGTATTTTTTTTAATTGTTGAATTGTTGAAGTAAAGCCCTATCCTTGATGCCCTTCCATTCATTTTGTGTTGTTTTTGCTCACCTTACCCTAGTCTTGTTCTCTCATCACCTCAGATTCTCAAATCTCAACCTTTTCCTGCACAAAGAACTTGGAATTTAAGGTATGATTTCTAATCCAAGCTTAGTTAGCTACTGTACAAAGAATTTCTAGTCTCGTATTGGTTTGATTCGTGTTACTATGAACTCTCTATGTGTTGTTTTTTTTTTTTTTTTTTCATATTTTCCTTCTTTAGATCCATCTCTTCACCGGCATTTTATGAGGCCAGGAAGAATTATGCAACTGCAATGAAGGAGTAATGGGTTGGATCAAGTCTTTACCTAAATGTTGTCCCTATATTTTGTTGCTTACCCGTAGGCTAAATAAGTGAACAAGGGAATGTATATTGGCCAATGGGTTGATGAAAATAAGTTGGTGATAAGCAGGTGGAGACTTGATGATAAGCAGCTACCACTCTCTAAACTCAACAAATAACTTCAAACTTTTATAATATAGCTTCCAATTTAGACAATGACACTGATTGAAAGCTTGCTACCAAGTTTGTATCAATCATTAAGACGTTAGAGAACCTCCAACAGGACAATCTGTGGGAGGAAGGAAGAGAAGGCTTTAAATTCCATTTAGTCGAATGGAAAATGAGTTGTCTTCCTGTTGAGGAAGGAGGCATTGGTATCAAAAATTTAAGACCATTCAACAAAGCTTTGTTGGGCAAATGGTTGTAGACGTACATATGCGAGAAAGATAGTACGTGGTAGAAAATGATAACACGAGTAAAATGGGGAGAGTGGTGCACAATTGAGATGAATATTCCTATTGGTTCCAGTTTATGAGTTAGTATTTGCAAAGAGCGGTGCATTTGGGAGATGATACTAGGATCAAATTCTGGAGAAATGAGTGGATCCCAGAATGCAAGCTAGAACACCTCTATGCGGAGTTATTCCTCCTTTGAGTAGCCAAGGAGGAGGATGTAGCAGGATGTGGTTCTTTAACAGGAAATATTTTAAACTGAACCTGGTGACGCAGAGAAATTTACGAGATGGGGAAATAGAAAGACATGAAGAACTGTCTAGGTTAATTCACAAGAGGAAGCCCGTGACCTATGATGATGAGATCAATTAGAAAGTTTTCAAGTCAGGAAAACTCTCAGTCAACCCCTTCTACACAATTCTAAGCGGCTGGGGAGAAACAAATTTTCCATGGAAAACGTAATGGAAAAGGGAGTAACCCTGAAAGTGATGTTTTTAGCTTGGTGCATGATACATGAGAAGATTTTAACCATGGATAATCTTCAAAAGAGAGGTCTTTTCAAAGCTAACAGATGCTCCCTAAGCAAGCATCCAGAGGAGTTGATTGACCATCTTTTCATCCATTGCAAGTAGACCACGGAGCTCTAGAATCTTCCTCTATCAAGATTTGAGGTTCGATGGTCCTTCCCGAAAGATAACAAAAGGATTGTTTTGTTAATGACAGGCCACCAAGTTGAGGAAGCAACAAAGGAAGGTGTGGGAGATGGCCCCCTTTTTCTTATTTTGGGTAGTTTAAATAGAGGAATCATAGGATTTTTTTAAGAGGAGTTATCTTTATACAGAAATAGTAGTACTTTTTTTACTCAGCTGTACAGTTGTATATTCAAAAATTCAGAAAACTCTTTCTGAGGTGACTTAAATCATAGTCAGATGTGTAAGCCATGATAAGGCTGCCTTGGACAAGCTCCTTAGGAGTTTATATGAGAATGCAGCTAACAATATATACATTGGATCTTGCAATCTTGGGCAAGGGTATATACTCAGATATAAATTCTTTTGTATGTTTAGTTCAGGCATCTTTTAGTTGTTAACCCCCTTTTCTTTAATAGCATCTTCTGGGCGCTCCTTTCATGTTGCTAATTTTAATAAAATTCTTTATTTATCAAAAAAAAAATTAGACCCAAATAATTTTTTTATTATAGACACAAAATTGACTCGGGTAGGGATGGTCATTGGATTATAACCTCACGATGAGAATATTCTAGAATATTATAGAGTCAAGCTATTTCACAATTCTATGTTAAGATGAATATTCACCAATGGAATCATTTATTTCTTAAACTTCTAAGCTAATGAAAACTTGAAAAGCCTGCAAATTCACCTTCATATACAGCCAAATATTTATGAATTTCAGGGGCCTGACTCTTTAAAACTTGTACCATATTAAACTTATATTGTTACCATAAAAGTAAATAAAAAATGAATTCAAATTCAACATGTATTTGAGATCTAAATGTTTTGGACCATAGTACACTTATCTCTCTATGCAGTCTACAGTATTAAGCTTGTAATCGTTATCATGAGGGAAAAAAAAAAAAAAAATTCTAGATGTATTGCCACTACCGAAAAGAAAATGCTGGGATGATCTACCTTTTCAAGGTGTAATTTTTCACTTGGTACTGCACCTTCCCCAAGCCTTTGCACATGGTACACTGCAATGCCTGCCATCCATTGCAGGTCTTACAATTTCTGCATTTACAGATCCACATCTTGTAAGGAAGCAGGTAATTTCAATGAAGCCATGAACTAGCTTACGTATGACACCAGGACAGAGTTGAAAACCAAAACATAAAAGTTGATTTCACATCCAATCAGGTCAGCTTGGTATCTCAAAGGATGTAATTAAAATGATAACAGTAATTGATAAATGAGAATGTGGTTGATAAATGAGAATGTGGTGCAAGTTCAAAATTTATATATTCGTGTGCCACGTTTTGTCAGAATGAGCATAACCACAAATTCATGTAGCTCAAAAGTAGTAAACATCTTGCAGATGCACATAGCGCAAGAACAGGTAGAAATTTGTCTGGAAATTATTATTTACTCAAGTTAAGATGATCAAAACAAGGTATCAACATGATAGATTGAATGTTGTCCCTTTGAATGACTACCTGCATAGAACATTTTAAGAAACAATCCAGCATAAAAGTAAGCCTGGAAAGGAAAAAATTAATAATATCTAACCAAATAAGGATGTTTCCACTTGCCATCCTTGAATGCACAAAAGATCAACTAAAAAAATTCCATGAATGCTCATGGTGGGTAATCAGACCTGAAAGGGTGATCTGACCGTCTAGGAACAATATTAAGCATCATCTATGGCTGTACCACTGAAGACTCGTGGAGTAAGAATCAATGCAATCTGGAGCGAGCGAGAGAGAGAGAGAGAGATCGTATAGAGGGTATAATTCTTAAGGTAGCCGTAATAATGATGATCTCCTTGGAAAGAAGATGAGGATATATAGGAGAAATCCCTTTTAGGCATGGGTAAAGACACTACATTTGCCTAATGAACATTCAACCCCATGCTGGTACAGCACTATATGGTAAGGACACCTCCCGATAATATTTCTAGACCGATTGAGGGAGCCATCAGTCCCCCAAATATTCCGCTGAGTGAGTGACTAGAGGACCCCTATTGGAAAAACCTCTAGACCTTGCCCTCAATCAAGAAGTCATGGGATGCCCTTCCAACAAGCTAGTCACGGAGAAACCTTCTCACAGAAATCCATCGCAAGAGTCTTCTTTAGAAAGCGGAGTCCTCCCGTAGTTGTATGGCATGGGAAGTATTTTTATGAAGCCATCGAGCTAGCGGTCCTACTGATGTGGCATAGGTACACGCAATTATGCTCCCTATGCTCATTCTTTCGATTCAACCAGTTGCAAGTGCGCGTGCATCGAAATCATTGTGTTGATCTCTAGCAAGCATTAAATGCACCACTGTGGAATGTAAAACATCTCTTCATGCCTTCATGTCAAATGGATTTTCGAGTTCCCAAGACCAGAGTAACAAACTCGGCATTCAAAAATTATCAAAGCGATGAGAAATTCGTAATTTAGGAATTATTCGGGGATAGTTTGGAAATAAGTATAAAAATTCTTGGCGTGACACCCAAATTCATTAAAAAATCGAGAATAATTTGGGAATAATTCGACAAAATATATATCATTAATTTTGCTACAGCCGTAACATTTTTATCAATTAATATTTTTTCTTTGCTATAACTGTAATTGCAATTGCCGACCCCACCTAGTGGGAAAAGGCTTAGTTTGGTTTGGTTTAACTGTAATTGCAATTATGTAGATAAAAAATTATTTATCAAGTTATATGCAAAAATAATAAGCTAAAACAATAAGCTACAATTTTTTTACCCAAATTAAACCAAACCAAACCAAACATTTTCCCACTAGGTAGAGTCGGCTATATGGATTTGACGACGCTAATCAAATCTGTTTAGGGTCATATCCTCCGTTAAATCCATGTGGGCAATGATATATTTAATAGTTTCTTTCCAACTGATCTTGGGTCTCACTCTCCCTTTCTTATTCTTGACAATCTCCATACTTTCACATCTTTTAACAAGTAACTCCGTTGGACGCCTTTTAACATGACCGAACCGTCTTAAACAATTTTCTCTCATTTTATCTTTAAACGGTGCTATTCTTACTTTACCTCTAATCTCCTCATTTCTAATCCTATCTCTCCTTGTGATCCCGCACATCCATCTTAACATTCTCATCTTTGCAACTGCCATCTTTTGAACATGATTATGTTTCACTGCCCAATACTCTGATCCATATAACAACGCTAGTCTTACCGCCATCTTATAATACTTTCCTTTAATCTTGAGGGGGACTTTCCGATCACACAACACCCCCGAAATACTCCTCCATTCGATCCACCCGGGCTGAATCCTGTAACTTAATTTAATTTAAACCAAAAGCCACAACATCCTAATGAAGAAAATGAATTTACGAGGCAAAACGCAAATCTTAAAAGTCAAACAAATCAATACACTTTTCCAAGAGAGATAAATATGTGTTATATTATAGTATATCATATGTGTATACATATATTGGTAATAATTGAAAAATAAGTCTAAACTATAAAGAAAGAAAGAAAAAAGATCAAAGTAAAGGAAGGCTAGACTATACAAAAGAAGGAAATAATTAAATACTAATTAAATATATTATGCAAATAAATTGTTTAATTTTCACTTTTGATTCAATAAATTAATTTTTATTTTAAATCTTATTTTTAATTAAAGTAGAAACAATTACTTGTTGAAAATTTATAAGTTGAAGTTGAAAAAGAGGTTGAAAACTTCAAATTCAAAGCCACTGCCCTTTCGATTCTAGCGCCGCAATCACTGACGAGTTTTTTTTTGTTTTTTGTGTTTGCAAGTGTATTATAATATTATATTTGTATTACGTTTTTAATGTTTTAGGCTGCGTGCAATTAATGGTACAAGTCTAGGCCAATATAGCACTAGCAAGAAATCCGTGAATTTCGTGAATTTATCCAGAAATTTGTAGCTAACGGCAAATTATCATGACATTTTCATTATTTTGCGAAATAGTCGAATTTTTTTAATTTTTATGAAAATATCACGAATATATCACAGGAATTTGAAAAATTCACCGAATTACTATGCCCAAGACATGCCCCTAGGTACAAATAGGTCCGCTAGAGTTTTCGAAAAGTTACTTTCCTTTTCTACATGTTGAAAGCGATCTTTGATCTCCTGATGATCTGCTACAAAAAACTGGCACTTTCTGGCATTTCCCAATTGATGGCAAAGTTGAAGTTTCCATGGGCACTTAATCCACAAGTGGAGAAGAAGTCACTTTAGCTAAACTGTGACTTGGCAAAATACCTTCAGGAGTTGTATGCCCACTCTAAGAAATAGAATGAGAAGGGGATGAGGAAGGCAATTTAACATGCTCCATTAAAAGGGTCTTCGCAGTGGAATTACAATTCGGGAATCTCGTGACATTTCTTGAAGATAATGAAGACATGAACAAGCCAAAGGGATTTATGAGGTGCTGCAAGGAGTTTATCCAAGATCAAGTTTAAGCATGGGGCTAAACAGGTGGCTCTCGTGATTCCTACACAGGCTAAATGGTTTTGTGCCCCTTATTTACAAGGGAAAGCCTTTTAAGATATGAAAACTCATTTTTTAGTGGACACAAGGAAACGCATACGAAATTATATCTTGGAACCTAAGACCGTGGAGGAGATGTTTATTCTCTCATTGTGTATCCCACTTTTTGGCATAAATAGGTGGAAATTCCCCTATTCATTTTGTCACTTCTTGAACTACGTCACTCCTACTGAGGGAATGGAGCTTCAGTCAGATTGGATTCGATCCCAATCTTGATTTAGGAAGGTTTTAAAAAGGACCAATGTCCATGAAGCTATATCAAAATTCTTTTGAACTTTGTGTATCCCACAATAACTTAGCCATGGAAGTTCTCTTGTCGCGATGGAGTGTATCTACTCGCACCTTTTTGACCTCGTTCAGGGAAATTGCCCCAATTCTTGAATATATAGCAGCCTTGATGGCTTTACCCATCTAGGGAATGACAACGTGATACTTATTGTGGAAACACCAAAAGACAAAGCAATCATGAATGCTTTGCTCATAGGCCACTCATAGCAAAACAATTTGGGGTCATTTTTTTTTATAAGAATAGGAAACAGAAGGCTGAACATAGGGGCACTCATTTCGAAAGTACCTAGAAATGGTGGATGAGGTATTTGGTTAAAAGACTATGCAAACCCCATGAAAGGACTAAGTAGTGTGCAGATTGTCCTGATCTCAACGGTCCATACCACCTTGTTGCCTATATTGCTGCATGATTGTCGCATTGCATTATGAAGAGTCCTACAAAGGAATCAGAAGCCATGTTCCAAATCATAGCCACATTGAGCCAAGGAAAATTGTCGCTTTGGGGGCCCTTTTTTTTTTTTTTTTTTTTGGAATACTCTTCCATCGCCTAGACCTTATCAATATGGTTCCAGAACACAATCTTGAGAGATATGACATTACTATTTTCATATCTACCCCCTCTTGTAAGTTTTGCCCTAAGCCACGACTTCATTATACCAGATTGGTAATGGAGGGAGAAGCCTGCAGCATCACAAAAGATACACTCACCCCGTTGGTCTAGAGCTGGTCTTGGGAGAAAGTTTCTACTATCATTAACTGTGAAAAGGAACTACTCAAGGCCATATACAAAAATCGTAATGGCAATCATGTCAATGAGATGGTATTTTGCTCAAGATGTTGGTGGACAATTCCCAGAAGAAGACTTGTACAATAGAGGTATTGCTTTGGATGGTGTGGTTACCATGAAGTTTCCCTATTCTGACTATCAACGGTTGGGCTTTCCGGGAATACAACTCTCATTGCGGCAACACAATTTGCTTTCAACCAATGTTTAATCACCCCTGGAGAATAAAATCACCCTTTGGATAGTTTGATGTTGTTCTTTGATCCCCACGACCAAGAAATACTGAAGACCATGGTGGGACAACGTATCTTCCTACAAGGGGACTATCAAGGATCATGGACTTTCAATGCAAGAGGTTGCTAGTATCATCAATTACAGCTCTTTGAAGATTATGTCCAGGGCATTCCTTCGAAGATGAGAGGCCATAAAGTTGATAGCATCATCAATTGAAGCTCTTTGATGATTACGTCCAAGGCATTGCTTAGGAGATAAGGGTCTTCTATATTTTGAAGGATAATCCCCTGCTGTCCCCCCAAAAAAAGAGTCCATTCTGTGGCAATGTTATATCACGGCATACCGAGGCTTTAGGTATCATGCCTAGTATTCCTACCTCCGAGATGCCAATTGGTAACACATTGATTGAAACTCCTAAGAAGGTTCTCACTTTAGCCAGCATACTAAAATGGAAAACAGAGGCTATGTAAGTTAGGCATGCTCCTTCCTTGCTTGCACAAAAAAAAAATAAAAAATAAAAGAGGTGCTCGAAAGGTAAATAACTTTTTTTGCAAATCTCCTTCTTGTAGAATTGAGGTATTTCTTCATACATGTCCTTTCAAGTAAATGTTTCTTCCTCTAAGGTCTTCCAAGGAGTTCTCCCACACAGTTACTAGGTTTGCAAGTGGATCTAGTAACTGATACAAGTACAGATTCGTGATACGGTACCTTAGCTAGTATGCGTTACAGTGGAAGTATACTTAGTTGAAACGCTATTTTGGATCGCAATTGGCTTTGAATTTTTATTTGGTTCAATATACAGTAGTACATGTAATATGCATAATGCACATTATAAAATATGCACAGGGTGTTGAATAGCCATCATAATAAACATGGTAAAAGAAATTATCTAAAAAATAAAACTTCATTTAAATCACTATACTAGTACCCAAAATGAACGGTAAATACTTTAATCATTCAAAACTTAAAAAGAAAGCATAAATCGAAAAGAGTCTCAAGTGAATATTAAAAATTAAAATACTAAAAACACATCAATTGTTATATGATAATCCTTTTCCCTTATCTTTAGAACTGTTCCCTCCTGCTAAATAGTAAATATGAGTTTGCGATACTCCTAGAGGACGAATTGGTGCCTAGTTTGAATTCAAAGGATGTGGTAAGGCAACATAGGATTTTTCTCTCAAAATAGTTGTTGCATCATCATCTGACTTGGAAATTCAAAGCCGAGTGATTTCCACCTCAAGTCCTCTACTTTCACAATAGAGTCATCCAATTAGGTGCGCTCTAGATTAACGTCCCATTCCTAAAAAGACCATATTTGTAAAGGGAAACGTGTTTGGAGACGTATATTGGAATGAATAAAAATCTTTGTCTACTGTCTCAGCATTCTAACGGTTTCTCTTGACACTATGAATGAAAAAATACATGCTCCAGGTCCTTCCAACAAAAGAACTTGATATGGGTTGAGCAAGCACCTAGTAAATAAAATGAAGAATCATAATATTAAACCAATGATATAATATATAAGTTAATTACTTTTACTATAATTTATTAGCGTGTTACCAATTCTTAAAATTAAAACCTAAAATATTATAACAATATTAACATTAAAAAATAAATGTCAACTTTTTAGCAACCTCTGCTAAGTCTAGAGTTTCTAAAACATAGGTTGACCACCAATCGATTGCATCCATGGTCACAGCATCTATTTGCGCTGCCGCGTAAGCATAAAGACCCTATCTTGACTGAAAGATAGCAAACTGTTCTCGTAACAATTTAGCTTCTTCTACACTTTCTAAAATCTCCCCAAATGCTTCCATCACACCAATTATGACTTCCTTATCTTGATTCAGGCTCTTCCTCGCTATACCTCCAAGTGCCAATTTAGTAAGATATTAGGTGTGATAAAATCACAGAGTGAGTGCAAACCCAAGACTATGCAATGAGACGTTCAATTTCTCCAACCTCTTGAGCACAATATTTTCTATTATGGGATATTTCTTTACGTGCATCACACCACTCATGATATTTTTAATTTCACCAAGCATATCCATTCTTTCATAGATTTCTCCCTTTTTCTGTCCTTCACCATCCAGTATTAATGAACAATAAATCCGTATATGAACAAGTACAGTAAAAAGTATACGATGAAGACAAAAAAGGAGTTTCATTATCTTTCAAAAACTCTACGCTAACGAAGTGACAAGTTCCAACTCCAATTGGATCAATTGAAGATGCATTCAAAATGATGTGTCGAGATGTGGTCAGCATGGAAGTTATGAGAGGACTATGTGCTAATGGAATTCATTTCAATGTGTTTCACAGTTCTCAATTCTACATGATGGTCATCACCATAAATAATGGACCAAAGGGATACAAGGCTCCTTTGTATGATTGGGTGTGTAAAAGGAACGTTGAGAAAGACTTGTTTCCAGTGAAAGACACATGGTATTCACATGGTGTTTCCATTATATTAGATGTGTGGTCTAATATGAAACATAATCCACTAATCCATATCATTATTGTTAATAATCAAGGGGCAATGTTCTTGTATACTGATGATTTTTCAGGAGTTGAAGAAATTGGTCAATTTATAGCTAGATATTTACTAAAAGCAATTGAAGAGGTTGGACCAACAAAAATTCTTCAAGTTACCATAAACAATGCCTCGAATTGAAAATTTGTTGGGAAAGATGTTGAAAAGGTACATAAGCACATTTTTTGATTTGCTTCTGTTGTTTATACACTAAATCTGATTTTTAAAGATTTTTCTAATGAGTGTGTGTGGTTTACAAATACTTATGGAAGGGGAAATTCAATTATAATGTATTATAAAAACCACACACATGCTCTTTCTATTTTCGAGCCCAAGTCAAAATTACAATTACTAAAGTCATTAAAACTAGATTTGCATTACATTATATTCTACTAAAGCAACTAGTTGATTGTAGAGAGGCACTTGCTACTACCATGGATCCCAGGCCATCCATAGAAAGATTGGGTAAAATCAGGAGATAAGTATTCTAGGACACTTGGTCCATTGATTGCAAACAGAATTATAAGTAATGCCTTTTGGGATGACGTGAATAATATAATAAAAATTGCGAAGCCCATATATTATTTGATTAAGTTCTATGATGGAGAAGAAAAAAAAAAGGAGAAATTTATGAAAGAATGGACAACATGCATGGTGAAATTAAAGATATCATGACTAGTGGGTTTGCATGTAGAGAAATATCCCACAATAGAAAAAATTTTGCTCAATAGGTGGGTGAAAATGAATGTACTATTACACTGTCTTAGGTTTACACTCACTCCGCAATTTTATTACATTTAATACCTTACAAAGTTAGAACTTGGAGACATAACGAGATAGAGCCCCAATCAAAATAAGGAAGTCATAATGGGTGTGATGGTAGCATTTGGGAAGATTTCAAAAAGTGTAGAATGGGCTAACTTACTATGAGAACAATTTGTTGTCTTACTCGAGAAACGATCTCTATGCTCATGCGGCTACGCAAATGGATGCTGTAACCATAGCGCAATCAATTGGTCAACCTATGGTTCAAAAATTTCAAACTTAGCAAAGGTTGCTAAAAAGGTAACATTTTTTTAATGTTAATATTGCTATAATATTTTAAATTTTAATTTTAAGAATTGGTAACACGTTAAATAAATTATATAAAAGTAATCAACTTATATATTTTATTATTGGTTTAATATTATGATTCTTCATTTTATTTAATAGGTGCTTACTTGACCCACACCAAGTTCTTTTGTTGGAAGGAACTGGAGCACGTATTCTTTCATTCATAGTATCAACAGAAAAAACTAGAATGTTGAGAGAGCAAACAAACTTTTTTATTCATTCCAATATAAATCTGCAATCTTTTTTCCCTCAAAGTTACAAGAATGGTACTTTTAAGAATGGGACATTAACCCAAAGCACACTTACTTGATAACTCAATTGTGAAATTAGAGGACTTGAGGTGGAAATCCTATGACTTTAAATTTCCAAAACCACATGAAGACGATGATGCAACAAATGTTTTGACAGAAACATTCCAAGTAGCCCCACCACATCCTTTGAATTCAAACAAGATACCAATTCGTCGTCGAGGAGTACCACAAATTCATATTTACTATTTCGCAAGAGGAACAATTCTAAAGACAAGGGGAAATAATTACCATAGAACAATTGATGTGTTTTTAGTATTTTGACTTTTTATATTCACTTAAGATTTGTTTCTATTTATGATTTCTTTTTAAGTTTTGAATGATTAAACTATTTACAGCTTATTTTTAGTACTAGCATAATGATCTAAATGAAGTTTTATTTTTCAGATAAATTCTTTTACTATGTTTATTATTGCAATTCAACACCTCATACATATTTTACAATATACATTATACGTATTACATATACTATTGTGTATTGAACCAAATAAAAATCCAAAGCGAATTGCAATCCAAAATAGCACTCCAATTAAGTATACCTCCACCATACTGCGTACCAGCTAAGGTACTGTACGTACCTGTACCGCGTACCAGATCTACCCATGAATCATACCACGTACCAACTAAGGTACATACGTACCTATACCACGAGCCCGATAACTATGGCCCCCGACAAGAAGGAATTTTACATAAAAGTAAATGATAGTTGGGCCATGAGGAAGGGATGGGATTGTGGTTATTAGGTATCCAAAATGTCCCCTTCACTGCCTCACTCAAATTTCTAGCCACAATGCATAGACTTGAGAAGTCTAAGAATTGGCAATTCACCCTATGCACCAAATACTGCATAAGCATCCTTCAATGCCTATTTTCACCATTTGATCCTCTAACGTGGGATCTTGGACATCCATTGCCTTTTCCCTGAAATGTTTGACATATGAAAGGAGATCCTCCACACTTCTCTTAGATTACAAGATAAGGTGTAGGGTGGTCAGACTTTCCTTCCACATAAAAGAAATTAGCCAAAAATTTCTTAATCAAGTCCTCACAAGAAGTCATCTATCCCACATGGAGATTAGCATACCAAGTATTGGCGAAGAACAAGAAGTGAAAATAGAGAATGAGAAAAAAAAAATGAGAGAAGAAGAAGAAGAAGCAAAGAAGAAGAGAGGTATGCAGCAGTAGGAGAAGATTTAAATCAATAATCATCCAGCAATAATCCTCTTATTAACCCTAATCTATGTGCCTAACATAAAAGACTTAAAATAAAATAAACTTAATACTAAAACAACCCAAAACAAATGGGTCCAAATAATAGATAAAATAATCCATAACTACACTAAATTAAACTACTAATAGTCAATCCATAAAGATAATGGTTGGGCACTTTGGCTCGACGTCCATACTAGGGGTGGCCACCGACCCATTGGCCCAAAGAACCCACCCAGCTCAACCCGATATTTGTAAGACTTAGGTTTAGGAATTTAGCCCGTAGGCTGGGCTAAGCCAACTTTTCAAGCCCGATTTATTTTTGGCCTAGGTTTGGGTTCAAGCATCGCAACCCAACCCAACCCAACCTGAGCTAATAAATGAGTCAATCGAAAACTTCACACTCTCCAACACACAAACCCTAGCCCCACTCTTTCACTTTTCCCCCCACAAATCCCCAAACACTCAACCTAGCCCCAATCTTCCTCTCTTCCCCCACAAATTCCCAAACACTCGGCCGCTCTTTCTCTCTTCTCACACAAACCCTAACCCAAACACTCAACCACTCTTCCTCTCTTCTCAATCCGTAATACAAACTCTATATCTCTCACTCTTTCTTCTTCGTCTCTTCGGCCTACGCTATTCTATCTTTTACGTCTCTCTCTTACTAAAATTCTCCAATCTCATCGGCAAATCGGCGTTAAGATCTCTTCGGTCAATCATATATAGGTCATTAATTTTAGAACATGACAAGAAAAAAAAAAAAGAACTAGTAAAAAAACAAATTTTGTTTCTTTGTTTCTTTCGTTTTGGGTAAATTTATGACCTATCATTCTTATATATTTTCTATCATTCTAACGAACATTTATTTATTACAGATCTTTGTCCATTTTATACAATGAACAGGTTATTAACTGTTTTTGTATGATTTTTATATTTTTTAATGTTTTACTTTTGACCTAATAGACGGGCTTGGGTTTCAATTTTTCAGTAATGAACAAGCTTGGACTCACAATTTTCAAGGCGGTATCGGGCTAGGCCGGGCTCAAGTCCAACAAAAGACTTGCCCAAATGAACCAAGCCAAGCCCATGTCCACCTCTAGTCCATACATGTGCCCATATTTGCTCGCTCTAGTGGTGTCCGCATCAACTTCCTTAGGGGTGGGAAGAACTCGATTCAAACAAAGGAAGTGGTGTGAAGGCTCTGATAAAACTCCATGAGTTTTGGATCCAGCTGCTACAATGTCAGGATAGGAATCCAAGTGCAATCAAACATGGGATGACCAACCCAATAAATCAGGAACTGTAGAACCACGCCATCCTTGGTAAGATCAACATGCTCATCTAAAATAGCATCAATTTCATCATTGTGTGCATAGACTAGTGATAATGATGAAGTGGTAGGTTTCAAGTCTTAGTGGTGATCAATGGATGGGGCAACAATCAGTGCATTAGGGAGTTAAATATGCCCTTTGTAGGCAACAAAGTCCTCAACTTTAAACCAAACCAAACTAAACCTTTTTTCACTAAGTGGGGTCAACTATATGGATTTGATGACGCCAATCAAATCTGTGTAGGCCCATGTCCTCCGTTAGATCTATGTAGGCAAAGTCATGTTTAATAGTTTCTTTCAACTGCTCTTGGGTCTCATCTCCCTCTCCTACTCCTGGCAATCTCCATGTTTTCACACCTTTTAACAAGTGTTTCCGTTAGACGCCTTATAACATGGTCAAACCATCTTAATCAATTTTCTCTCATTTTATCTTCAATCGGTGTTATTCCTATGGTCACCAACATTACATGATCACATGCAAGTCTCAAATATGTTGTGCCAACGCATCAACCGACTCAGACACTCTAGCAAATGGGACATAGCAACTAAGTCTAAGGGCTTACTGGGCTTATAACCATACACAACTTCAAAATGACTCATTCTTATCGACCAATTCACGGAATTATTGTAGTCAAACTAAGCAGTAAAAAGGATTAAATCCCAATTCCTATGACAATCCTTAACCAAGCACCTTAAGAGATTTCCTTAGTTACGGCTAACAACTTCTATTTGGCCATTAGTATGGGGGTGACATGCTACGAAAAATTTGAGTTTTAGCCAACTAGATGCCACAAAGTTTTCTAAAAATAGCTTGTAAAACAAGCATCCCTATCAGTCACAATGGTTTAGAAAGACCGTATAACTTGACAATCTCATAAAATTATATAGCTTGGCCACTCTAGAAGAGTCAGATGCTTTACTACATGAGATAAAGTGAGCCATTTTAGAAAAATGATCTACCACCACGAGAATAGAATCATGTTTCTTAAATGTGCAAGGGAATCATAAATGAAGTCCATACTAACATCTTGTCAAGGATAACTGGGAATGAGAAGGGGGCATAAAAACTGGTATTCTTCTTCCTGTGCTTAGCTAACTAACGAGTACGACATTGACTCACTATTCTATCAACATCCTTATTCAAACTCGGCCAGTAAAGCTGACGTTCAACTTCTCTATGGTCTTATCATGTTCAAAATGTCTCCAAAAGGCCTCCAGCATGAACTTCCCACACTAGGAAATCTCACACTAAAGTCCTCGGGATGCAAAGTTTATTAGCCCTAATCAAAAATCCATCCTGAAGAAGGAATCCATAAAAAACGTCAAATTTCCCATTTCGTAACTCTAGAATAATTTCGCCAAAATCAGGACATGGCTCATACTCTTCCTTAAGTCTCTCGAATCTTATAACCTTAATGCTTATGACTGAAAGTAAGGACACACAACGACTAAGAGCATCTGTTGTCTTATTATCAGCTCGTAACTTACATTTTATGACAAAAGAATCATAAAAGAATAGGCCTGCAAGTACCCAATCCAATGACCATGCCTATGATTAAGCTTCTTTTGGGAACTTAGATAATGCAAGGTCTCATGCTCAGAATAAAAGACAAACTTTTTAGGAGTAAATAATGGCGCCAGCAGTTTAACACTTGTACCACTGCATAAAATTGCTTGTCATAAATGGAATATTTTTGTTTAGCCTCACACTTTCTCGCTAAAGTGATAGAGTGACGCTCCTAACTAAGTACTCCTCCAATACCTACTCTTACTCCCGATGCGTCGCACTCTACTTCAAAAACTTTTGAAAAAACAGGTAGATGCAAGCAAGGGGATTCAATTATTCTTTTCTTGTAAATATAAAATAGGTTCATTTAGTAGTTTGATTTTATCGTCGTTTCCCAATTTGAAACTCATTCAATGTATTTAAATACATGCTTAGACAAGCCTAAAGGGGTCAACCAATTTTATCCAATCCTTATTCCTTCATATGGTATTGAAGCAGAGATCCCAAATCTCCATTTTTTTTTCAAAGGTTCTTATGTAAACCAAAGTTCATCGTTGTTGGTCAACCTCTGGCTACGTTGACCACTCAGCGATCACCAGATAGCTTCATCAACATCGATCCCACCCATCTCCATTGTCATCATCGGCATAAGCTTTATCTCCATCAGTGATCGATCATTGTGTTCGGCTTTGTCCATCGTCGGCATCGTCTTCATCGCAGTTGCTGATTGTCCAAACCCTAGCCATCATCACAGCAACCCTAGTCGTCGACCCCAATTATAGAAGTCTCATTAAGTATAAGACTTCATCATTGTTCTGCAACTTTATTCATCAAGCATCTCATCATCGATCGTCTTTAGGCTTTGCGACAATCGTGTATCATCAACAAATGACTTGTCGACTTCATTGTTTTTCCAACATTGTTCTTACCATAGTTAACAATGACCTCCAGTTGGCCTAACCATTTAACTACTTAACCAAAATGTACACATTATGTAGGATTGGACGTCTCCATGAAAAATATTGAAAGCTATATGGTAAGCCTGTGCAAATGGCACAAGACACTACAGCTAATACTCCTACTCCTCATAATATAACTACTAGTAGCGTGCATCATTTGTCTCCACCTATGACTATCTCTGGTAAGGAATACTCGAAGTTCTTTCAATATTGAGCAACTCATGAGACAAATCTCCCCATAGCCTCTCTTGCAGACCAGGGTGATCCTATTGATTGTCTTTCCAACTTACCCCAAGCATTTTGAATTCTTGATTCTGGTGCTTCAAACCACGTCTAAAGCATCCAATTTGTTTCTAACATTTAATATTCCTCTATCACTCCTCCTGTTACTACAGTTAATGATTCTCTATTGCATAGCCCTTTCCCTCTTTCCTTTTATCATCTGTTTTATATGTCCCATATTTTTCGTATAATATCATGTCTGTTAGCAAGCTTACAAAACAATTAAATTGTTCAATAATCGTCTTCCCTGACTCTGTCATTATTCAAAACATGAAGACAAAGGAGAGGATTGGCGGAGGGCAATAAGCTAACGGAGTCTACTATCTTAATGCACAATCTAGATCCAAAGCATGTTTTGCAGTAGCATCTCCCATGGGAATCCATTGACTTCTTAGTCCTTTATCTCTTGATAGGCAAAAATCTATATTTGCCAGCTTGTGCCATTTAAAACCCTTATAATGCGAGTCACGTCAATTGGGAAAGCACCATCGAGCTTCCCTTTTCCCTAAAGTTAATAATAGGGTTTTCAGCCCTTTTTCTTTAGTTCATTCATATGTTCGCAGTCAGAGTTGAGTAGTTTCTAAATTTAGTTTTCACTATTTTGTGACATTTGTGGATGATTTTTCCTATACTACTTGGATTTATTTAATGAAAGATCGTTCTAATTTATTTACAATCCTTAAATCTTTTTGCATTGAAATCCAAACTCAATTTAGTTTGCCCCTTAAAATTCTTCATAGTGATAATGCCAAAAAAATATTTTTCTACTCCTTTAACAAATTTCATGTCTTCACATGGCATGTTTCACTAATCATCTTGCCGTCGTACCCCATAACAAAATGGAGTTGTTGAAAGAAAGAATTTACACCTCATTGGAACACACGTTGTTTGTTCCTTCAAATGAATGTTCCTAGAGTATATTGGAGTGTTAATATCCTTACTGCATGCTACTTAATTAATACGATGCCATCTTTTGTTTTGTATGGTCAATCCCTTCATTCTATCCTATTTCCTAATGAGCCTCTCTTTCATATCTCTCTTAGAATATTTGGGTGTGTTGCATTTGTTCATTAGCTTGACAATAGAGTTAACAAAATGTGTCCCTACACTCATGAGTGTCTTTTTGCAGAACTTTCATCAGTAGAAGAGATACAGATATTCAGTCCCTCTCTTATTTTGGCACTTTATCTATGCTGATTTCACATCTTTAAGTCCACAACATTCTTCTCTAAGTCTTAATCTATGTCCTCTCTTAATCAGAATCTTCCCTAATAATCCTTCCTTCTCAACTTGTGTCTTCTCTTAATAATAGTTCTCTCTCTTATTGGTTCATTCTTTTCCGTCTGTGCCCTCACCCTTTTATCTTGTCCTAGTTTGCAAGTTTACACCAAACGTTAGATAGTTTAGCCTCCTCCTGCAGCTTTAAACACTACACTATTCTTCTTACATCTCCAACACCTAAAAATGATTTAGATTTGCCCATTACTATTTGGAAAGATAAACTTATATGTACTTCTAATCGCATTTCTCAATTTGTCTCATATCATGCCTTTATTTCCAAATTATTTTCTATTTCTACGCCTAACTCTGTGCATGAAGCTTTGTCACACTTTGGATGGCGTTCTACCATAAAGGATGAGATATCTGCATCCTTGTGACAAGTCAGTTGTTGGATGTCAATAGGTCTACGTCGTTAAGGTGCACCCAAATGGCATTATTGACAAATTGAAAGCTCGATTAGTTGCTAAATGGTGCACCCAAATTTATGGTTTGAATTTCTCGAAAACATTCTCTCTTGTTGCTAAAATTACCTTTGTTCACTTTCTCATTTCTTTCGATGTTGTCAATAACTAGCCTCTTCATCAGTTTAATGTCAAGAATGCTTTTTGTATATGGTGAATTGGCAAAAGAAGTCTATTTAATGCAACCACCTGGGTTTGTTGCTCAAGAGAAAGTCTGGTATGGGGCTAGTTTGCAAACTTAAGAAATAACTACATGGCCTAAAGCAGTCCCATTAGGCATAGTTTGGCAAATTTAGCACAATAGTTATGGAGTTTGGTTGACTCATGGTGGTGCAGACCATTCTTGTTTTATTGTCACACCCCTTGTGGAAGGATATGGATCTCAGTGTATGCGAAAGACATTGTCATTCCAAGTGATGATACGCAGGGTATCATTGATTCGAAGTCATTCCTTCAAAGTAAGTTTAGCCTTGGGACCACTTAAGTATTTTCTACGTATCGAGGTAGCCCAATAAGGGTATTGCTCTCTCACAAAAAAAAAAAAAAAAGTCCTTGATTTGCTATCCGAAATAGGTCTGTCAGGTTTGAAACCTGTAGACACACTAATAGACCCTAATACGAAACCTGTTGTAGATAAAGGTAACATGTTAGAGAATCTTAGTCAATACAGAAGATTAGTTGGAAAATTAAACTACCTAACAAAGACGAAACTAGATATTTCATTCCCTTTTAGTGATCAGTCAGTTCCTAAAGTCACCCCGTACTAGTCATTAGGATGCAGTTGTCTAAATCCTAAGAAATTTAAAAGGAGCACCTAAAAGTGGTTTGTTATATTAGGGTAATGGCCATACGTCAGTATAGGGATATACAAACACGGCTTAAGCAGGATCACCATTAGTCAACGCTCTACTATTGGCTATTGTATCTTTGTTAGAGGTAATCTATTATCATGGAAGAGCATAGCAAGGTCCAGTGCAGAATCAGAGTATAGAACCATGACTCACACTTCATATGAATTAATCTAGACACAATATATGATGAAAAATTTGGGAGGTCAACATCAACAGCCTATGGAATTATTATATAACAATCAAGTTGCAATTTGTCAAAATATTCCAGAAATTAGGGTGATTAGAACACAATTAACTGAAGATTGTAATTTCCTTTTTCATTGATTGT
>JAVXUM010000017.1:20869721-20884030 GCA_035590655.1 Pouteria glomerata | reverse complement strand
GTTTTATGTGCAGGAGTACAGTAAATTTCGCTGTATGCCAATCAATGAAGCTGCTGTTGCACTTGCTGAAAGTGGGACAATAGCCGACCGCTTGGAGGCGGTCGGCGAAACCTCGTCACATTCCAACAATTTGCCAACCGCTTTGTAGCGGTCGCGTTTGACCAATTGCCGACCGCCAAAAGGCGGTCGTTTTTGAGTCCGTCTACTTTCCCTGATGACCAATTTGGCGACCGCGTATGGCGGTCGTAACCATTGCCGACCGCTTGAGGCGGTCGTCTAAAATCTCTCTCGACCCCACCAAAATCGGCCACCTTTAAGCGGTCGAATGGCGGTCGATAAAACTTATAGACGACCGCTTTGATATTTTTTGCCGACCGCTTTAGGCAGTCGGCTATTTCCGGTTCTGTAGTAGTGGTAGTTTTTGCTATTGGGCTTCGTTTCATGAATAACCTTTCTAAAGACATTCCTACTGTGAACTCAACACATTGGTCTTAATACAAAATGGGCTATAAACATAACAAAGAATAAATTAGTTGTAAGGAGGACGAAAGTTTAACTTCAATATTATGTTTAACTTCAATATTATGAATTGTGAAATTTTGTCATTTTCTATTATGGATCATTGATCAATTAATCAAACAATCTCATAATGAAAAAAAAATAAAAAATAAAAAAATTGAACACCATGATATAACAATGAAAACCCTCACAAATAATGAAAAAAACTTTGTGTTAGAAGGTAAAAAAACATCTCCACTACATGCAATATCTTATAAAGAAGGACTACAATGTCAAATTAGTTGGGTCCTAAGGCAAACAAAAATTGGGCCTAAAACTTTTTCATACTTTTATTAAGATCCAAACCAGCCTTGTGCATTAGATATTACTTCTATAAATTAAGATAAATTCAAAAATTATTTGAGATTAAGATAAATATTGAAATTGAGGAAAGGATAAATTTAAAATAACTAATTATATATCTATATATATATTTTAAATTTGTGACCTTTTATTAGATGGGATCCTAGATGATTGTCTAAATTGCCTAATGTTTAAATTGACTCTTACCACAATAGGATACACAATTTATTTCTCATAGCCCTTGAGCACGCCAATCGTAATAAAGGCTTTCATCAACACATAATGAATTGCACATTTGAACTCCTTCAAAGCACACACAAATATCAAAGGTATAAACCTTTATGGAAAGTTAAGAGAAATCTACTGGATATACAATAATTGAATGAATATAATTGTGCGGGGATAAAATTTCAATCTCACACAAGGTCATCACGTTAATAGAATTCTCCCTCCATTACCGGCAAAACATGAATTAATGAAAAAAAATAATGGTTGGAGATGTTCTCGACCAGAAGACTCTCCAATGCATAAGTTAGAACATATTCAAAGAAGTACAACAATGAGAGAGAATTTAGTTAATAATAATAAGCATATGCCATATTCAATCCCTAAATTATTTATAAACACGAAAATATCAGATCATCTTCTTGGACAATTTCAATTGTAATGTGAATTTAATGACTTGCTCTAAAATGATATCTACCTAGACTACCCTTAGGCCCGTTTCTAAATAATTTTATTTCATTTTTTTGGTCATTTTTTTTTAATTTTCAGAATTTAAACAATTAAAAATAAAATAAAACACGTTTGATAATGCTTTCATGATTTTGACAACAATTTTCAGTTTAAAAAAATTGACAATTATCATTCTTTTTTCAAATTATGACAATTAAAAAATGTAATTTTTCTTGTTTTTATAATTTTGTTTTAATTTTTGTCACTTAATAATGCAAGAATCACCCCCATCACTTCTAACAAAATGTTAAGTGCCCATTTGGAGCATCGAAAAACACTAAAAAATTTTAAAAAATTTTAAAAAATTCTTTAATTCACTATTTAACTTTTTTTCACCTCGAACTATATGAATTTCTATAAACTTATAACTATATAATAAAACAGAGCAGTTTTTGAAAATGTTTCTTTTTTTATTGGTAAGATAATATTTAATCGAATAATAAAAGTACAAATACAAGATATCCATATTTCCATAGCATCCTGCATTATCTTCATTAGAAGGTAAAACTAGATGCCATCTGCCAATTGGGAGCCCCTATCCTTTTTATATACAAAAGTTTTACAATTATAAACTACATTGAATACTTCTCTAATTACGAAACAAACATTTGGCTTGGAGTCTTCAAAAGCAATTGAATTTCTATGCCTCCAGATGCAATGAACAGTAGTTCCAAAAGCAATGCGACTTAACCTCTTGTTTAGAGAATCACCCCACAGTTCATCAATACCCCATTTTACTACCTCATCCCAGCTACTAGTAGCAAAGGAGCAAACCAGGTTATCCACGATAGAGTGCCACACTCTATGCGAAAAGGAATATCTAATCAAAAGATGGTCAATAACTTCAATGTTATTTCCACATAAGTAACAACACATGCTATATATCCCTCAGCCTGTAATGTACCAATTTGTCTTGAGTACTTAGTTTCCTCAATATAACTAGCCACAGAATAAAGGCATGTCTAGGTACCCAACCTTTAAATTTGATCAATAGATTCCACGCAACTTTATTATTTGGGGATAGCAACAAACCCTAAGCAGCTTTAAGAGAATATTGATTTCCAAACTTCCTTACCCAAGTTACTTGATCATCCTCGTTGATATCAGGGAGAGGTAGATTTGCTATAGATGCCTTAAGTTCCAACAATTCAGGGGAATTTGCTCCAGGCCAAAACCATCCTTAAGGAGTTATAATGGCATTTACTAGAGTTGACGAGCCAAGTCTAGATTCATGAATTACTCTTTGATTAGTTTCACACAAATAGGTCCTGAAGGCGGCCAATAATCATACCACAATGAGGCCAAATTCCCTCAGCCAACCTTGTAACATATCAGGGAGCATGCAATATCTCTCAAACGGTTTCCTCCACGTCCAGGTACAATCAGATGGAATTTTGACAGTCCAGAAATTCTTATTCTTGAGCACGTTAGCATACATCCACTTGACCCTATTGCTAGAGGAATTTTGTTTCAGTTCTAATTCCTAAATGTACCTCAACATTGAGGCTTTGTTCCACTCCTTCAATTTCTTGATACCCAGTCCACTCTCATCTACCGGAAGAGTAACTTTTTCTCAAGCCACTTTAGCACCTGTTACCTTAAAGACTGGATCACTCCACAGAAATTTTCTTAGATATGTTTTAACATCTTTAATCACTGCAGATGGAAGAATGAAATGGGCACTCTAGTGTGCTCGCATGCAATGAATCAATTGAACTCTTCTTGCACAAGAAAGGCTTGAACTAGTCCAATTCTTGACTTTAGCTAAAATTTTCTCCAACAAAGGTTTACAATCTGCTGCTCTAAGCTTAGATGAGATTAAATACACCCCAAAATATCTTATGGGTAATTGACCCATTTGAAATTGTAGCACATTAAGAATGTTAGAAGTAGTCTGATTATGAACTCCAGATAAAAACACCTCACTTTTATCTTTAGTGGTCACAAGCCCAGAGAATTTAGAAAATAAAGTGAGAGCTTCTTTGATAACCACAAATGATTTTAGGTTCCCTTTGCAAAATAAGATTAAGTCATCAGTAAAGCACAAATGAGAGAGTTGAGTTTTCTTACATCTCCAATGATAATCAAAGTTACCAGCTTAGGCTATCTTCTTATCAAGGATTTTAGATAAAACATTCATGCAAAGTACAAATAGATAAGGAGTAATAGGTCTCCTTGTCTAATCTCTTTCCTACCGTTAAAAAACCCAGTCAATTCTTCATTTACACTGACAGAGAACATAGGAGAAGTTATGTAGCTTTTCACCCATCTAATATAATACTCAGGAAACCCGTCAATTTCATTGTATCCCAAATAAAATTTCATCTAACAGAATCATAAGCTTTTAGCAATCCACCTTCATAGCACATTTAGGAGAAGAACCTAATCTGCAATAACCTCTAAGAAGTTCTTGAGCTAGTAAAATATTATCACTAATCTTCTTTCCTTTTATAAATGTAGATTGGCTACCATCTACTACATTAAGCAACACAATTTTCAATCTCTTAGCTAATATTTTGGAAACACATTTGTAGAGAGCATTGCAACATGAAATAGGTCTGAATTCAAATAGTCTAGATGTATTAGCAACTTTTGGAACTAGAGCAATAACAGTATTGTTCACCTGTTTAAGTAAGCAGCCTAAGTTGAAGAATGATTGAACTGCCTCGATTATATTTTCTCCAATTATTTCCCATGCAGCTCTGAAAAAAAAAAAAAAACCATTGAATCCATCTGAGCCTGACGCTTTGTAAGGAAGAAGTGAAAACAAAATTTCTTTTATCTTTTCTTGCGTAACACTTTGATTGAGTTGATCAACTTGACTACTAGATATGCATGGATGAACAAACTCCTCCAATACAGCTTTGCCTGGGTACTCCTCTGTGCAATCCGTGCCAAGAAGATCGTTATAAAAGGAAACTATTTCTTCTTTGATTTAATTCCCATCTTCTATCCAAGAACCATCCCTTTTCTGCAAAGTCATGATCATATTCCTATTATTCCTTGCCTTAGCACTCTTATGGAAGAAGCTGGAATTCCAATCTCCCTCCTTAAGCTACTGAATTCTACTTTTTTGCTTTAGGATGCTCTCACCTTGGTTAAGAATATTTTCCAGTTCAGAAATTAGGCTCTTCTCCTTATAAATAAGCTCAGAACATTCCCCTTTTGATTCAATTTTCAGTCTGTATAGTAGATAGATTTTATCTGATAGCATTAATCCTCTCTTTAAAGTTCCTGCACTTAGAATTGTTTAGAGCTTGCAACTCTTTTTTAACTCTTTATAGCTTTTGATACACTCTATACATAGGGTGCCCAGTGTCCTTTTTCTCCCAACCTTCTTTCACCAGCGGTAAAAATTCCTCATAATCAGCCCAACAATTAAAAGATCTAAATGGAGTTTTCCTTCTTGTATGAACACTGCCAATATGAACAACAATAGGACTATGGTCAGATACTCCCCAAGGTAAAAATTAAGCATAAGAAGTCCTGAACTGATTCAACCATCCATCATTTATAACTGCTCTATCAAGTTTCCTCCTAATCAAACCAACTCTCCTCTTGTTTAGCTAAGTAAAAAGATTTCCATCCCGAATTACATAAGCGATCATGAAGATCATCCATACGATTAGACCACTCTTCAAAACCCCCATCTTTTTCATGAGCATACCTGATAGCATTAAAATTACCTAATACGGCCCAAGGGGCATTATTGCATAGAGAGGCAAATTCAGATAAAGTACTCCGAAGCCAACATCTATCAGTAGCTACATTATCACCATAAACAGAAGAGGCAAAATAAGAAAGCTTACTTTCCACAAACATAAGTGAACAGTTGATGATTTGATTAGTTTCAGATAAAACATTAACTTTCAAAACATTTAGGTCCAACCCACCTAAATTCTACCACTAGGATTAGAATTATAATTGTCTACAAACTCCCAACCAGAGGAAAGCTTCCTTCTAAGCATATTACTCTTATATTTCTTAGTTTTGGTTTCCAAAAACCCCCCATACAAAACACATTATAAGACTTAACAAAAAACAAAACCTCCTTACATTTTGAGGGGTGATTTAATCTACTCACAGTCCAACAGACTAAATTAACCTTTGGGGGCATTAGGGGGTTTCCCTGCCTCCCTGATCAAGGTATCAAAACATAAATTAGCTTTGGCAAGCACACTGTCATTCCTTTCCAACTCAGCAATCAGGCCATCTTCAGTAGTTACATGACTTGAACCATCTTTAGCTGTAGCAGCATTAGAAGAGGAAAACTGCTCGTTAATTGAGGAGGATTTGCCACTACTCCTTTGAATTTGGTCTAACACTATAAATCTATTGGTCTGAAAACCAATCTCAGAAATTTTGCTTCTACCTGCCCCACTACGACTAATGATTGCCACTTCAAGATTATCATCCAAGTCACCTTGATCATCTTTTTTATCACGTCCAGTCACAAGCTCTACTTTCTTCTTTTTATTCTGCACAACAGTCCACCTTTCATCATCCTCATCTCTATGGGACTTCTCACCCATTGTTGTTTAGTCTCTTTTTTTGCCAACTGCTAGCATGATGCCCAAATACCTTACAATTCTTGCATTGCCTTGGGATTCAACTATATTCAACAAAAATCTCAATAGAGTTTTCATCATCTAGGCACAAGTCATAAAATTCAGGAAGTACTGAAGAATTAGTAATCTCCACACATACCCTAGCAAAATTAATCCTTCTGCAGTAGTAGTAAGAGAGTCAATTCTGATAGGTTTTCCAATTGCACTCGCAATAAAACATATTCCTTAATTAGTCCAGCATTTCAGACGTATAAATTAAGATTCAATAGTTAAGAATTATTTTTTCTTTTATTTAACAATTGAGATCATTTCAATATTTTTAACTTCTCACTCAATTTTTATTTTAATAGATCCTACTACAATTAATCTCACAAAACAGTTTAGACATTTTAAATTTTACTATATGATTTCTAGAAAGTTGAATCTCCCAAATTAAAATGCCATAATTTATGTTTTCTTTTATGGTGCTTATCAAAAGTTAATTAGAGAAAGAGACCAAAATAAATATAATAGTTATTCAGGGTCAAAGTTTTAGAATAAAAAACTGAAACCCATGAATTATTATAATTTGTTTGATTTGAATTTTTTTGTTCAAATCTTCAATTATATAAGAAATTTAATACTAATTTTGTTTAGAGTACTGTAAATATGGGTTATTACTAGTTTATATTATAAAATAGGACGATTTTTTAAAATGTCTCTCTCACAAACTAAAATCCAACTATTAAGAATAAATTTTTCTTCCATTTAATTGTTGAGATCATTTTTATATTTTTAACTTCCGCTCAATTCTTATTTTAGTGGACCCCACAATTAGTCATCTCACAAAATGGCATAAGTATTTTAAATTCCAGCATATTTGAAATCAGATGTAAATCAAAAATGCAAAATTAAATTTCACTTAATTATAATTTTTATAAAGTTGAATATTTCAAATTAAAACATTATAATTTATGTTTTTTTTTTTTTATTTAAGATACTTATCAGAAATTAATTGGAGAGAGAGAAACAGAGACCAAAATACATGTAATAGCCGTTAGGACTTAAAATTAATTTTGGAAAAAAAATTAAAACACATTTAACTTATATAGTTTTTTCGATTTGAATTTTTTGTCTAAAGTTTCAACTATTTAATAAACTTAATATTAATTTTGTTTAGAGTGTCGTAGGCATGGATTTAGTACATCTATAAATCCCAACAAATTTTTACAAATCCCAATAAAGTTTCAAAAAATCCTAATAATAACATTTTGATAAATTTCAAAATCTTTTGATAAAAAAGTCAAAAAAATTTTGCCCAAATCCATTCACACAAACAAAAATCCATTTGAATGGAACTACTTCCTTCTATTTTTGGTGATTTGTGGTTTATACTCCACACATTAAAAAATAACTCAAACTACATTTTATCTTAATTTTTATAATTCTAAATGAGCCCTAAATGTCTATAACTTCCTTTAAAACTATGTGCAGTGCCTCAATAACCGTCCAAAACTGCTAATGTTGGGTTTGGAATTCTACTACAAAATTGTCTTGTTTCTTAAGATTGAATACTAACTTTTTCAACAATAATGTTTTGATGAAACTGTCTCCAATATATATTTCATTCAAGATCCGGAAAACAGCTTCAAAATTTTGAAAATTTTTAAAGTTTTGTTGCGTTTCTTAGTACAAATATTAGTTTAATTTTTTTAAAAAGCTTTATAATTCCAACTGATTTGATAATTTTTTTTAAAAAAATAGAATTTTTAATTGTTTAAAAAAATTAAAAGTTTTAAGTTTTTTGAAATTTTTTAAAATTAATTGAAACTCCAAAGGAAGATAGAATACTAACTTTTTCAATGATAATGCTTTGACCAAAATGTCTCCTATATGTATTTTATTTAGGATCCGAAAAACAGTTTCAGAACACGCGTTGAAAATCAATTTGGACGCCAAACTTGTAGGTGCCAGATTCCCACCGCTTCTTCCAAGAAGCCTGCACACGCTAAAATTTTATAGCAGTGTCTATAGTGCTATAAAATTGAAAGACCGTTACAATTCCGTTGTAGAATTGAGTGAAAATTAATAGCAGTTTCTAAATGACTATTGACTTAGATTATAAAAATAATTAAGTAAACAACGACTAAATTGTCTGGGAAAAAAATTGACTTCAGCTTCTTGTATCTATATATTATATATACACCATGCATCACCTGCGTTACATTTTCAGGTCCACTGCTGCCGCTAAAAAATATTTGTGCAGACAGACATGGGTGTGAGAAACAATCAAACAATCCATGCAAACTGTGGTCGCTGTGAAGAAGCTTGAAAGTATCAACCAAGAAGAGAAGCAATTCCAGACAAAAGTCAGCACCATTGGAGCTATCAATCATGTTAATCTTGTTTGGTTCCGTTGATTTTGCTCTCAAGGAAAGATGATGTTGTTAGTTTACGACTACATGAAGGACGGCTCCTTGAATTTTCATTTTTTCCCCAGGAGCGGGTCGGAGTTTTGGACTTAAAAACAAGGTAAAAATTTGCCCTTGGAATAGCGAGGGGTTGGCTTATCTCCGCGAGAAGTGCAAGGAGTGCATCATACATTGCAACATAAAGCTCGAAGACATTCTTCCAGACACTGAAATTATGTCTGAATATTGCAGATTTTGGCCTGACAAAGCTTGTGAGGCGAGAATTCAGCAGCGTCTTAACAATGAGGGGGACGAGAGGGCATCTCGCGCCCGAGTGGATATCAGGTGTGATCATAATAGTTAAAGTTGATGTTTATAGTTTTGGAATAATGCTTTTTAAATTCGTTTTCGGAAACCCAAATACTAAGCAATTTGAGGAAGGGAGATTCAATTTTTCCCTAACTGGGCGGCAAGTGTAGTTTTAGAAGGAGGTGATGTGCTTTGTCTGTTAAATGATAGATTGGAGATGAGGAATGTAAAATGTTGAAGAGGTGAAGAGAATACGTAGAGTTGCATGTTGGTGTGTCCTAGACCATGAAAATCAAAGGTAAAAAATAGGTCGGGTTGCTCAGACCCTCGAAGGGATTTTGGATTTGGAGCCTCCTCCAAGTATTCCAAGATTTTTTTCAGCTTTTTTTGATGACCAGAGTACCGAGTTTCTCACAGTTTTGGATCAATCCTTTATCAGTCAATAAACAAGTTTGTGCTTTTGAATATCTAAAGTTTAGTATATATGTAGAACGCTCAACCTATATTAAAATATCTTATTGTCTTCATGCAAAACAATATCTTAATAATATAATCCTCATTTATAATGTTATAGTATAGAGATGATAATAAATAATTATAATCTAATACAACCATTAGTAGAAAAAGAAATTATGGCATTTCCTCTATTAAAAAAAAGGAAAATTAATAGGAAATGATAATGTTGATAGGAATTTTATGTAACGAAATTATTGGCACATTAGCAATATATTTAGGTCGCATTTGTTAGGCGGAATCAAACATTGGATTGCATTTATCATCCGTGAATCCTACTCTTTTTATAGTGTTTGTTGCATTTCTGGCCGCGGGATTTCAATCCATGGGTCTCACTGTTTGACTGTTTTATTCCAGCCTTTGCCGAATACCGAGTCCTACGAGGGTGGTAGTATTATTAATACTTCACATCTGAATTTGCTTTCCGCTAATATTTAAAAGTTTAAAATTATTTTTTATCACATCATATATTAAATCACATTTTTTATCTCATTTTATATCCCATCAACCAAATACCAAAAAAATAATCTCACATAAAAAATTAATCCTATATTTTATCAAATCTCATATATTATCCCCCATCATCTAATTCCATCAAATAAACACAGCCTTAATGTTATAATGTTTATGGTATGATAAACATTCTTAAACATTTTAACAAAGAAATGGTTCAAAATAAATACCGACAATTTTAAAAATTTATTAAAAAGCAAGTCAAATAAGTTTAAAATAAATATTGTTGAGAATCTAATCCGTCGTGTGCACATAAGCCCAACTCATTGGAGTATCCACTGATTCTATACCGCATCATATTGTTGGAGAGTACCTCCTGATTTTACATCATAAAAACTCAATATATATTGAATAACTCATATCCACTTAAAAGGTCAAGTCTTATAAATATTAAGTCATTCAATTGTATATTAAGATTCAATCTCTTTTCTATTTATCTGATATAAGACTCAACTTTTATACATTTTCAAACACATATCAATAATCTTTTTAAAAAGTATAGTAAAATTATGATTAATAAATTACATATATATGAAAAAAATAATTACGAACTTATCTATTTCATATATTAAATATAAAATACTATGAATTGTTTTTTTGGACAATTTCATATCACTCCGAACTCATGTTACATTAACGTTTATGTCAGCAATTTGTTCGAACCACACACAAAATGTTGATTTGAGAAATCTAATTAAAAATAAAACAAAATACTGTTGATATTTTAACAAGACGGCAAAATCATGTTAAAAAATAAATACAAAGAATATGATTGTAAAATTTTAAAATATATATATATATAAGGAAATTAAATATTTAAATATATATTAAATTATATAAGATTAAGCTATCCTCTGCAACATAGTAAGGAAAAATAAAGTTATAATTCATTTCTTACATCTTTTTGTATTTAAATAATTTAATTTATTCAGGAAACCATTCAAATTTTGAATTTATAAGTTATGTAATAATTCAAAATTTTAGCTAATCAAATTATGATACATTATTTTTAATAGAATATCTAATTCAAAATTATTTAAAATTAAGTTAAAGAAACAATTCAAATTTTTAACAAGTGAAAATTATGGCATGCCGTTAGGGATGTCAAAATTATCGGTAGTTGATGGGTTTCGGCTTCACTTGCTCCATTCGAGAAAGGTGCGAAGATATTAATAATGGGTACGAGAAGAGATATAGAAATTTTAATATGTTCCCAAAACGGGTACGGTGGACAGGGACAGATATGATATTCTCTATCCAGCCTTGTATTTGTTTAAATATTTATTTATTAATTTATATAAATTTTTTTAATATTTATTCAATATATAATATATTTTTTATTTAATATATATAATATTTATAATAAATTTTAATTTTTATTATATATAATGTAATTTATAATTTTATTATGTTTAGCAGATAAATGGAGACGGAGATGAGAAACCCATTACCTAGTGAGGACGAATATGAGAAAAATTTTTATCCCTAAAACGAAAATGGGGACAAAGACTAAGACCGAGAATAGAATTGTTAAATGAAAATAGAGATAGGAAAGGCAATACTCACCCCGTCAATATCTCTACGTGTTGTCACAAATATAATACATATATAATATGTAATTAAAAATTATAAAAAAAATAAATAAATTGAAAGTTTAGTACAATGATCAAATAATATAAGATTAAATTGAGTTTTTTGTTTTTTGTTTTTTTTTTCCTTCATTGTCGTCTCTAATCAAAAAGTATTTTTGTTGGTTGGTTGTTATAGGCTTGTTTGGCACACTAAATTTTAACAATTTTTGGGTTTCGATTCTTTTTTTCTTCTTTGTATTTAATGAAAATTAATATTTTACAAAACGTATAACAAGTTACCACACAGTTAAATTAAAAAATTATATATTTTCTCTAAATTTTAGTAAAATATGCATAAAAGATTAAAGTAACTTTTAATACAAAATTTCCCAAATTAAAAAAAATAAAAAATTTAATGTACCAAATGGATCCTATATATATTTATATAATTGATCCCATGTTGATTGATTTTATTTTGAAATCAACTAATTGCAATCATTTCCGCAGAATTCGTGCTACTGACCTTGGAGGACAAAAGAAACCTTAAGCAGTGTTGGTAGACTCGGAGTGGATCAGACTCGAGGGCTCGAGGTTGGTCTAGACTTTCGGTGGTGCATGATAATAAAAAGGTAGGATAAAAATATAAAAATTTGATATAAAAATGATATAGAATAAAATTTGATGGGAAAAAAATAATAAAAATTGATAAATTTTAATTTTTTTTTTAAACCAAATGCCCTCTTCATGGATAAATGCAACTCAACCCTCACGCTACTTGGCCGTGTGAATCCCACCTAAGGACCGCTCCTCGCATGAAAATATCTGTTTATATCATGTGTCAATTTACATGTGGTATCAGTCATTCAGGGATGAACTCGTAATTTTACTCTCGAGGGAAGGGGTTACACTTAAAAATTATTTTCAAAATTATAACATATAAATTTTAAATCAATTAATATAAAAATTAAAATTACTTGATAAAGGTTTAAATATATAAATATTTTTTAAATTGATAAAAAGATTGATTGAACTTGAAATCTAAATATATGAAGTTTCAAATCAATGTAACACTATTTGGGACAATAAATTTGATGTGATTTGATTTTATTTGATAAGAATTCTTATTAATTGCCGTATTTGTAATGAAAATAAGGTTTTATAAATTAAATTTCATTTCATTTCATAATTTGAATTTTATAATTTTTACATCATTCAAAATCCAATTCAAAATAATAAAATTTGATGAAAATTTATTTTTTTTCTCAAGTCATTTAAATAAGTAGACAAATTTACCTTCATATATCATGCATGTTTATCCTATTTTCTCTTTTCCACTAATATTTAATTTAAATTGTGCCTCATGAGTTAAAATTAGTTTGAGAAAAATAATAATTTTTTTTTTTTACCAATTTTTTATATCAAGGTGAAATATTTTCTTAAAGAGACTTACAATACAACTCACGGACAAATTTACATTTATTTTTTTAATATTATTTTTTGTACAATAATATATTAATTTTTAGAGAGATAAATTCAGTTAAATTTAACAAGTTTTATTAGAATATTAGTTTTCAAAAATTAATAAATTTTATTAAATTTATACTCCAGTGTTTTGAATTTGTTGAATTGATTTTTGAGCACTAACAATGTGGTTTGTTACCCCAAACGAGGTGTTAGAAAGCAACAAAACAAGAAGTGGAATATAACACTGTTGGCCAATCAGCTAGGAGCTGCATGGACCTGACCGACCGATAGAGATGACTTCAAACTAAGTACAGTGCCTTGGTAATCCTTCAAAACTGCTCATGTTGGTTTGGAATTCTACGACAAACTTGTCTCCAATTTCATTTAATAAAATACTAAATTTTTTAATAATAAATGTATAAAGGCATCGTTTGACTTTAAAAAAAATTATAAAATCCTATAAATCTTTAAAGATTATAAAATTTAAATTTTTTATTTATTACACAAAACACAAAATACTAATTTTTACAAATTTGTATAAATTTATATAACTCTAATACACCCAAAATTATATAAAATTATAAAAATTAAAATTTCGTACTTTGTGCAATGATTAAAAATTTAAATTTTATAATTTGATAATTTATATTTATAAAAATTTATAAAATTTTTATATATTTTTTTAATACCTCCAAGCATTGCCCACTAATGGAGATCGTCATCGGTTCTTTCTAAGTGCTGCCTTGACCTGACCGACTGATACAGAGAGTCATCAGTTCTTTCAAGGTTAGATACTTCAAACTAAGTACAGTGCCTCGGCAATCCTTCAAAACTGCTCACATTGGTTTGGAATTCTACGACAAACTTGTCTCCAATTTCATTTAATAAAATACAAAATTTTTCAATGATAAATGTATAAAGGCATCGTTTGAATTTAAAAAAAAAATTATAAAATTCCATAAATCTTTACAACACAATACGAGATTCTTGTATCTATATTGTATATATCATGCACCACCCGTGTTACACATTCAAGCCCACTGCTTCAGCTAAAAAATATTTGTGCAGACAGACATGGGTATGAGAAACAATCCATCCTTCGTGCTTTCTCTTTTCCTCTTCTGCTTCTGTTTCGACAACCATCTCTCCCTTGGATCTGACACCATCTCTGCGAACTATTCTCTTTCCGGGGACCAGACGATAGTCTCCGCAGGTGGGATGTTCGAGTTGGGTTTCTGCAAACCAGGTAACTCTTCCGCTCACATTTACATATGTACAAGGTACAAGAAAATACCAACTCAAGACATAGTATGGGTAGCAAACAGAGAAACACCCATCTCTGATAAGAATTCCTCAGAGCTGAAAATCATAGGTGGGAACTTAGT
>JAVXUM010000017.1:20848533-20865882 GCA_035590655.1 Pouteria glomerata | reverse complement strand
GAACCAGAACATGTACCAAAAACCCATTGTATCCAATTTCTAATGTTGTGTCACTTGAGAAATTTTCACCTTCTCATAGAAGTTTCCTTGTAAATCGAAACGACATTTCTATCTCTACCATATTATCCGAGGCATTATCTAATGAAAATTGGAAGCAAGCTATGAATGCAGAGATTGAGGCCTTAGAAAAGAACAAAACATGGGAGCTGGTGAATCTACCTGTTGGAAAAAAACCTGTGGGATGTAAATGGGTTTATACAGTGAAATACCGAGTAGATGGGTCGCTAGAGAGGTACAAGGCAATACTCAAACATATGGTGTGGACTACCAAGAGACTTTTGCTCCGGTGGCAAAAATGAATACTGTCAGAGTTCTGTTGTCATTGACAGCAAATTATGGCTGGGAGTTGTAACAATTTGATGTGAAAAATGCATTCTTGCATGGAGACCTCGAAGAAGAAATTTATATGGAAATTCCACCTGGATTTGGAAGCAACCTGACTACTAATCAAGTGTGTAGATTGAAGAAAGCTTTGTATGGGCTTAAACAGTCTCCAAGGGCATGGTTTGGAAGATTTGTAAAAGTCATGACAAGCATGGGATATAAACAAAGTCAGGGGATCATACATTATTTATCAAACACTTCAACTTAGGGGGAGTCACAGCTTTTCTAGTATATGTAGACGATATATAACCGGGAATGATGGGAAAGAGAGAGAATCTTTAAGGCAGTGTTTGGCTAAAGAATTCGAGATCAAAGAATTAGGAAGACTAAAGTACTTCCTAGGGATTGAAGCAGCACACTCAAGACAGGGAATCTTCATCTCTCAATAGAAGTATGTCATGGATCTACTGAAAGAAACAGGAAAATTGGCATGTAAACCAGCAAGCACACCAATAGATCCCAATCATAATCTTGGAGAAGCGGAGGAGGATGATTTGGTGGACAAGGAAATGTATCAAAGACTGGTAGGAAGACTTATTTACCTTTCCCACATAAGACCAGATATGGCTTATGCAGTTAGTGTGATAAGTCAGTTTATGCACAATCCAAAAGAAGTTCACATGGAAGCAGTAAATCGAGTACTACGGTATCTTAAAGGAACTCCAGGGAAATGCATTTTATTTAGAAGGTGCACAAGGCTGATACTTGAAGCATATACAGATGCAGACTATGCTGGATCGGTGGTTGACAGAAGATCAACTTTTGGTTATTGTACATTTCTCGGTGGAAATCTTGTGACCTGGAAAGTAAGAAGCAAACAGTGGTGGCAAGATCAAGTGCTGAAGCAGAATTTAGAGCAATGGTTCAGGGCATATGTGAATTGTTGTGGTTAAAAATTATCCTAGGAGATCTGAAGATTCAATGGGATGGCCCTATGAGACTTTATTGCGGTAATAAATCCGCAATTAGTATAGCACATAACCCTGTGCAGCATGATTGAACGAAGCATATTGAAGTAGACCGACACTTCATCAAAGAGAAGCTAGACAGTGGCTTAATTTGTACACCGTACGTGTCTACTGATCAGCAACTCGCAGATGTGCTTACCAAGGGCTTGAGCAGTGCAAAGTTTCAAACGAGTGTATCCAAGCTGGGAATGGAAAATATCTATTCACCAGCTTGAGGGGAAGTGTGAGAAAATATTGTGATTCACATGTCCATAATTAGAATATTGTGATAATTATATCTCCATAATTAAGGGATTTGATTATTATTCTGATTGGGAGTTAATTAGGCAGTTTTCCTATTTTGTAGGTAGGTTTGAGTGTATATAAATAGTCTTGTAGTGTAATGAAAAAGTATCAAAAACATTTTTCTCCATTTTCCACAGTTAAAATTTAATTGGAAAAAAGTACAAAAAATAGTTAAAATTTGGTGAAGTTTGGTGAATATTGGTGGTCCAAACAGGGCCTTAGTTATATACGGAGCTCCGAAGCACAGGATGGTACTCAAAACTAAGAGGGAATTCAACTTAACTCAACTTAACAAAGCCTTAGACCCAAACAAGTTGGGGGTTGGCTACATGAATTCTTTTCCTCTATTCATTTCTGTTAAGGGTTATGTTTTCCACGAGGTTATTTGAAATGAAGCCTTTCTTTACAATTTCAGTCAATGTAATCCTAGGTCCACTTTTTGCAACTAAGGCTTTATTGAGTTGAGTTTAAACAAAGAATTTGGGAACTAATGACTTTTAACAAGAATCTTTGGATGGTAAACATGATAAGGACTTACTCTGTTATATGATTATAGTGTTACTAGAGCTTTATCTTCTGTTAGGATCGTCAAGCTTATTCAATTGTATTTTGTTTTGCTGAGTGAATATGGCTTCTCACTGATTCAGTTTGCTTAATTTTGTTATAAGATCAAAGCTTATCCAAAAACAACGGCAGTTTTGGTTCGGAACCACGGCATATATGTATGGGGAGATTCTTGGATTAGTGCTAAAACTCAGGTTTGTATTATATGGGGGAAGATATGAACAATATTAAACAGTTGCATAGCACTTTATTTGCAGTTCTTTTGTTTGCTTGAAGATCATCTACATTTTATACCGATCAAATGAGTTGGTGTTCTTAAAATATTCTCTTCTTGTGACCTTCCAAAATGTGATACGGTCTCAAACCGAATCTCTCCTTTTTTTTTACATCCTTTTTTCTGCTGTGGATTGGACAGTGTTAACTAGCATAAAATCTGGTCCTGATAAATTCTTGCTATAGGTTGATTTACTGTGTGTTTAACTTTAACCTGGTACTGGCGACTTCTTCAGTTTTGTCAAAAGACTTGAACTTTATTGACTAATAATCAACTTGGGAGTTTACATATTTATAGATACTCAAGTGTCCATTTGAATCACCCATACACTAGATACCTATGTATGTACATGTATCTGAATTAATGTAACATTAATATTAACATTAAATCCAACTTAGCAGTTACATGTTATAAACAATTTTAATAGCTGATTTAAATAGTTGTAATAGATACGACAGGATTAAACCTGTGATTTAATTGGTTGTAACGGAAATTAAATCTATTATTACATAGCTTTGAATTTTTAATACGTAATAATAGTATTAATATGCTTGAATTAAATCTGTTGTTACAGATTTAATTAATTTGAATTTGAATACTGTAACAGCAGCATTAAAATGCCTTTTAATTCCGAAATTGCCTCTACACTGCCTATAAATAGAGACATCGATTTTGTTTTCAAAAAAACCCAAAAAAAAAAAAAACTCTTCCTCTTGTTTTGTTCTCTGCATTTGCATAGTTTTGATAGTGTTTGTCGTTGTTCAAGTTTGAATATTTATTGTTTTTTTTTTTTTTAATAACAATCTTAAAATAGATTTTAATTCAATTTCAAAACAACTACTGGAAACGATATTGTTGATGTCCTTGTTGCAAATGAGGCTAAAGACTCTGCCTCTGCCTCTACTATTCAATTGCCTGGCCCAACCTTTGCTCCTACGGTTTCTGTGAAACATTGATAAACCTGAAAAGTTTGATGGATCGAACTTTAAAAGATGGCAGCAAAGGATGTTCTATCTAACTACCTTGAATCTTGCGAGATTCTTGATTGAGGAAGCTCCTAAATTATGCGATGGAGAAATAGACATGCAAGTCATCAACGTTGTTGTGGTTTAGAGGCATTCTGATTTCTTGTGTAGAAACTTTGCCATGAATGATTTACGTGACTCATTGTACATGTTTATTGTACAATAAAGATTGCAATGGAGCTATGGGAATCATTGGACCAAAAATATAAATCAGAGGATGTCGGAGTAAAGAAGTTTGTGGTCGATCGATTCCTTGATTATAGGATGGTGGATTCCAAGGCAATGATCAGTCAAGTGCAAGAAATTCAAGTAATCTTGCATGAGATTCAGGTTGAAGGAATGAACTTGAGTGAAACCTTCCAAGTGGCTATAATTATTGGGAAGCTACCTTTTAGGTGGAAGGATTTCAAGAACTACCTCAAGCACAAGCGAAAGAAAATGAACTAGGAGGAACTGAATGTTAGACTTCGAATTGAAGAAGACAACAGAGGTTCTGAACGTAAAGGGTTCAATCCTTCTATTGCTATGGCAAATGCTGTGGAGCATAGGCAAGGCCTCAAAAACAAGAAAATTACCAAGCCGAAGTTAGCCCGAAGGAATTTCCAAGAATAAGTTTCAAGGGAAATGCTTCAATTGTGGCAAGATGGGTCACAGATCTTTGGATTGTAGACTTTTGAGAAAGAAGAATCATGAAGCAAATGTGGTGAATGATATTACTTAAGATGTGTAAGATATAAATCTCTCTGCAATGGTTTCTGAAGTGAACTTGGTAAGGGTTTAACCTAAAGAAATGGTGGATTGGCACTGGTGTCACTAGGCATGCATGCTCTAATAGGGACCTATTCACTGCTTTCGAACCAGTTAGTGGGGAGAAGATTTTCATGGGAAACTTTGCCATTTTTGCTGTTGAAGGCCAAGGAAAGGTGTTGCTGAAGATGACTTTCGAAAAAGGGTTGACTCTGAATAATGTGCTATATGTGCCAGAAATCCACAAGAACCTGGTGTCCAGGTCACTACTGAGCAAGCATGGATTTCGTATAGTTCTTCAGTCAGACAAAGTAATTTTTTCAAAATCTGGAATGTATGTAGGAAAGGGTTATGTAATTGATGGGCTTTTTAAGTTCAATGTAATGACTATTATGAACAAAGATAATAAGTTTTTTGTTTAATTGCTCGAGTCATTCAATTTGTGGCATGGTAGACTAGGACATGTTAATTATGACACATTATGTAGATTAATTAACTTTGATCACATACCCGCATTCCAAATTGATTCAAAACATAAATGTGAAATTTGTGTCGAGGAAAAATTAATAAGGTCGTCATTCCAAACAATTGAAAGAAACACCGAACCCCTTGAATTAATTCATAGAGTTGTTTGTGCTTTGAAATTCGTACAAGCAAGAGGTGGTAATAAGTATTTTATTGCTTTTGTCGATGATAGCACAAAATACTTGTATGTGTTTTTTCTAAAAAGTAAAGATGAGGCCTCAGAGAAATTTGTTCTCTATAAGAATGAAGTTGAAAATCAACTTAATAAGAAGATTAAAAGATTTAGAAGTGATAGAGGTGGTGAGTACGAAACACTAATTGGTGAATTCTATGCACAACACAGGATTATACATGAAGTCACTGCAGCTTATTCACCTCAATCACGATGTTGCTGAACGAAAAAATTGCACTTTGAAAAAAATGATGAACGTGATATTATTAGGTTCAGGATTACCTCAAAGAAAAAAGGTACCCTGAAAGAAAAAAGGAAAACTCTCTTATGAGTTATGGAAAGGTAAGAGACCATCCTACAAATACTTGCGAGTGTGGGGGTGTCTTGCAAAAGTAGTTGTTCTAACACCAAAGAAAACAAAGATAGGTCCTAAAATGGTGGATTGTTTCTTCACTGGATATGCACATAATAGTAATGCATATCAGTTTCTTGTACATGAGGCTAAAATACCAGATATACACAAGAGCACGCTCATGGAATCTAGGAATGCATCGTTCTTTGGAGATGTCTTTCCTTGTAAATCCAGTGAAGGATCAAGTTTGTCTCAACGAATAAATGAAACTATGAATAGAGGAAGTCATGATTCAAATCATGGTCATAAATTGGATCATGAATTAGAACCGAAACGTAGCAAAAGAGTAAGTGGAAAAATCATTTGGAAATGATTTTCTAACTTTTTTGTTAGAAAAGGAACCACTAAGTTATGCAGAAGCTATAAATTCTTTTGAAAGACCTCTGTGAAAAGAAGCAATAAAAAGTGAAGTAGATTCTATTTTACGGAATCATACTTGGGAGCTACTGGATTTTCCTTCTAGTTGTAAACTTTTAGAGTCCAAATGGATCTTTAAAAGAGAAAAGAAAGCAGATGGCTCTATTGATAAGTATAAGGCCAAGCTTGTAATCAAAGGATACAGGCAATGAGAAGGCTTAGATTACTTTGATATTTACTCTCCTGTGACGAGAATAATTCCATTAGGATGATACTTGCGATTGCTACTTTGCGAAACTTAGATGTACATCAAATAGATGTAAAAATAGTTTTCCTAAATGGTGATTTGGATGAAGAAATGTATATGATGCAACATGAGGATTTTATAGTTACAGGACAAGAAAGAAAAGTTTGTGAACTAGTAAAATTATTTTATGGCTTAAAACAAGCGCCAAAGCAATTGCATGAAAAGTTTGATAATGCAATAATTACCAATGGATTTAAGATCCATGAGTGTGATAAATATGTTTATATTAAAGAGACTGAAAGTGGCTATGTTATTTTGTGTCTTTACGTGGATGACTTACTTATTGTTGGTAGTTGTTAAAAAATGATCAAATCTACCAAGAATATGTAGAATTCAAGATTTGACATGAAAGACGTGAGACTTGCTAATGTGATTTAAGGAATTAAAATCACAAAAATGTCAGATGGTCTTATTTTGAATTAGTCACACTGTGTGGATAAAATCTTTGAGAAATTCAACAAGAATGATTCTAGAGTTGCAAGAGCACCATTAGACAATAGTCTTCATCTATCCAAGAATAGAGGAGATGGTAGTTCTCAAGTAGAGTACTCTAGAGTTATGGGAAGTTTAAAGTACTCAATGAGTTGCACAAGACCGAATACTGCCTATATGATTAGTAGATTGAGTAGCTATGCGAGTAATCCGAGTGCTGACCATTAGAAAGTAATAGTGAGAGTTTATACTCGGAATTATGGTCTGCATTATACTAGATACTAAGCTGTTTTAAAAAGATACAGTGATGCAAACTGGATATTTGATATAAAAAGACTCAAAATCTAATAGTGGATATGTATTCACATTAGTAGGTGCAGCTGTATCATGGAAATCCTGCAAATAGACTGTTATAGCCAAATCTACAATGAAATTTGAATTTATAGCTTTGGACAAATGTGGTAAAGAGGCTGAATGGCTACGCCATTTCTTAGAGGATATTCCAAAATGGAAAAAACCTGTACCACCAATCTGTATACATTGTAATAGTCAATATGCGATTGGAAGGGCACATATTAACATGTATAATGGTAAGTCTAGACATATATGTCGTAGACATAATACCATCAGACAACTACTCTCACCTGAAATTATCTTTATTACCTGTAAAGTCAAAGAATAATATTGTGGATCCACTAACCAAAGGGTTAAATAGAGAGTTAGTTGAAAAGCTATGAAAGGGAATGGGAATGAAGCCCATGAAAGAATAAGTTGCTGTAAAGGAAACTCAACTTAGTTGATTGGAGATCCCAAGATTTAGGTTTAAAGGGACAACCTAATTATAAAAACTTAATGAGGTCACCATGGGGGTTATTTCGCAAACCATTCCTATAATATAACAATGATATTGAAAGGAAAAAGGATAGCAATATCTTGCTTTAATGATTCTTAAGCAAAGTAAACAAATTACTGAAGATTAAGTAATCGCCTACATGAGAGAGAAGTGGGGCCACTTCAAAGGAGAATTGTTTAAGGCTCATTTTTTAGGAACTCTTGCAAAACCAAGTTGATGTTCATGGCCAAAGCGAACATAAACATGAGAACTGAACAAACTTTTAGATGATTCCTGTGTGTGATATATTGTTCATTTATATAAGAAAGCAAAACAATTTAAGGACGTCATGTCTACTAGATAGCGAGTCAAGTAAATATATTTTCACAAGGGAAGGTTCAAAGGGTAACATTTACCTATTCTGTGCAGGTTTTAATTGTTGAACACTATCATAGAGTCAAAATTAAAATAATTTTCATTCATGTGGGGGACTATCGGAAAATATTGCATTAATTGATAAATGGGTGAATGAGAAATTGTATTTCAAAAGAGCACCCTTGACTTGGAAGTAGGAAAACTCTTTTCTCAGGAAAGATTTAAATCCAACTTAGCAGTTACATGTTTTAAACAGTCTTAATAGCTGATTTAACTAGTTGTAACAGCTACGACAGGGATTAAAGCTATGATTTTATTAGTTGTAACGGCAGAATTAAATCTGTTATTATATAGTTTGAATTTTGAATACTGAACAACAATATTAATATGCCTGAACTAAATTTGTTGTTATAAATTTAATTGATTTGAATTTGAATGCTATAACGGCAGCATTAGAATGCTTTTTAATTCCAGAATTGCCTCCACATTGTCTATAAATAGAGACAACCATTCTATTTCAAGAAAAAAAAAAAAAAACTTAAAAAAATACTCTTCCTCTCATTTTGCTCTTTGCATTTGCATAGTTTTGATAGTGTTTTGTCGTTGCTCGAGTTTGTTGAGAGCGTTGAATTGTTGTGCTTGCTTCATGGTTGCCACTTATTGTATCGTAAGTGACAGACGTTTAAAGAGACCTCGAGCACATGTAAGAGGGGACGAATTTGTTTTAAGGAAACTGTGTTTAACATAGTTTTTAGTAATTTTATTGGTCTAATTAGTCCTTATGCTGTTCAATATTTTTTTATTGTATTTTGTTATTATTATAATAATAATTATTATTGTTTAAAACACAGTTATAATTATTTCATTCTTTTAATTGTTTCACTAAAGCTAGTTTGAATATTTATTTATTTTTATTTTTTTATAGCATTGACTACCACAAATTTAATGTAGTAGATAGGATAGAAATTAAGAGACCCATAATAAAATATTAGAAATACATTTTAACTTCTACAAATTTAAGATAAAATGAAGCCAGTATTTTGATGTTAATTGCATAGATCACACCAAACACTTTTAATGTCTCAATTGTATAATTATGTAAAAGGGGTAAAGAATCAGATATAGAGTTTTTTGTGAACTTTATTAAGGATTTGTTTTGTTGATATGAGTACGTTTTCTGTGTAGTATTTTTTTGATGCATGTCTTGTTCTCTTCTCTTATTAACAAAATTCTTTACTCATCAAAAAAATTAGAAGTTCTAAATGAAGAATTATAGCATAATATACTGTATTTTCATATTATAAGCATTAGGTAAAATTTTAGGATTTTACGATTCGATTTTTTGGACCCTCCTGATTTTAACAATCTTGCTCTTAATTGTTACAATTAAAAGGCAAATCCCTGATCTTAGGGGTGCTTGCACGGCAAGATACCCTAGAAAGTATAATGCTTAGGGACATTCCGAATTTTCTTCTCTTGCACTGTTTTTGCTGGACTGGTTTCTATTTCTGTCATTTAATTGTTTGCTATTATTTAACTAGACAAGTCGTTGTATTTAGGTTGCAGAATGGTCAACTAGACAATTATAGGAATGCGTATCTAAACTTGGAAATTGGAATGGGGTCAAATGATGTTAGGAGCTTGAAGTTTTTTCTGACTTATTAAGCAAATAAGTAGTTTGTTTTGACAAGTTTACAAAAAATCAGTGGAATTGCCTCACATTCAACAATTGTATATTTTTCCTCCAAAGGTAGAGTCTCTTCCCCATTGCCTTTGTGTTTCTTCTCTAATTAGTTTTTGGGTAAATTTTCTTGCAGTGATACTGTCTAATTACTATGATCTGCCATTCAATGACGTTCTTGATTGGCAAAAATTTTCCGTCATATTGAAGGAGAATGATGTGTATCAGCTGAAGCAAATCCTAAAGGACATACCATACGCTGAATTTGTTGCCTTGCACAAGAATCTAGTTAAGGTAGAAATCTCCACGCTCACTTTGAATATTCCCCTTGAATTAGACTTGACGTTAGTTTTCATACTTGGGCTTGGAGAAACAGGGTTCATTTTCCATGTTTTGAAAATCAAATTGCCCATATATATTGGTGATGATATTGTTCCAGTCAAAAGGATAGAAATGAAATAATATAACGTTTTTATTACAAGTAGAAGTGCCTTTCTTTTCTCCTCCTCGATCCAACTGTGAAACAAGGATTCACTTTTACTGATGAGGATTCCTTCACCTGCAATGGTTCTTTTTCAGATCCAGAAGCACTTCCAGTGGAATTCACCTCCCATCAAATATGACGCTTTCCATATGGTCATGTATGACCTCTGGCTGCGCCGCCGCGTGATCAAGTACTGATTGCAAATGCAAATACATAATCTTAGTGGACCCTCGGTACAGTAAATGCTTGCTTGCCATCGTCTCAAAGCTTGTAAATTACTACATTCCGTACTAATGACACTCAGTCTTCGCTTCATACCCGTCCCTGATTTGATATTTTCCTCTGATTCATACACGGAAGAAGAAAAAGAAACATCTTATTATTACATGCTTCAGTTTATTTGGTATCTACTATGGACTTTTTTACATGACTGGGAAGTGAAATATTTTAACATAGTTTTGAGGGCTAGTTTCCACGTTATATAGAGGTGTAAGCTGCAGAAGAGCCAAACCATCTTCTCAGGCCGAGACAATATCATCAACCTCCTCCACGTTTTGGGCTCTCTGGATGTGATTGGATTGCGTCTCGAGTTCAGATCCAGAGGTCATAAGCGAGCTCATCTCCAAATTTGAATTGGGGGAGCCTGTGAGAGAAGGAGTCTCTCTTTTCATTATCAAGTAGGTCAACAAGGCGACATAGAGCATCATGATTGGAAAAATGGAAGCTCCAGCAAGGATTGAGACAGCCTTGGATCTTTGTTTACTGGTTATCCAGCCCGCCACGGTCATGCTTAAGAAGTAAAGATTGATGCTGATCGAGCAGAACCCCAAAAGCCATGAGACTATAGTCACCTATATCACGGAAGCTCTTCAGGAAAGCCCGTGTCCCATCTTTTGAACTTTTTCTATTAAAGAAATTGACTCCAGTAGTAATAGTTATACAGGTAAATTACTCTCTGTAGCCTTTGACATTTTGATCAAATTTCGTTCAAGGGGTCTGATATTTTAATCGCATTTGTTATCAGGTGCCCCGATACCCATTAAGAGTTAATGAAAACATGTCATATAATAAGGCCCGTTTGGCAGCACAAAAATATGCAAAAATTTATCAAAAGTTACCACCAACTTTTGTCATTTTTCTACTTTACTATAATAATTTGTTTCACTCAAAAATTACTAAAAATTTTACCAAACACATAAAAGTTGTTAAAAGTTGCTAAAAATTATCAAAAATTTTATCAGGCATTCAAAAGTTGCTAAAAATTACTGAAGTTTGTTAAAAATTTTATCAAATACTTAAACGTTGCAAAATTTTACTAAAAATTATAACTTGTTTTATGAAACACACTAAAAGTTACAATTAGTAATTTTTGACTAAAAATTATATTTCCAAACACCTCTATAACAATGTTTGGTAATTTTTTCATCCACTGCTCCATCAAATTGCAAGATATTAAGCGGCATGTACTTATTGGCTTTTAATGAATGCCTCACCCTATTTTAGTTATAGTAATTAAGGGTTTAAGGTTTTAATTTATTGCAGCATTAATTCTCTATTAAAAAATCTCTTGTTAAATTGTTGTGCAAGTCCTTAAATGAGAGATTTATTAACAGAAATTCATAGATGGTCAACATTTTGACAATTTAAAATATTGGCTCTTAATTGTTACAGCTAAAAGGTCCTTTAGAAGTGGGATTTGGTGAAAACTTATTGGTAAATATTGTAATTTACCCATTTTATAAATATCAATTGGGTAAATTATACTTTATAATCTTGGTACTTTACATTGAATCTCGTAAAAGAAAGGGAAACGGTGGGGGGTAGGGCAGAGTTAAGAAGCTTACCAATGGAGAGTTCTTATGGAGGCCCATCTTGGTTTCACTGCTTGTAAACCTGAGGAGAGGAACCAGTGCAAATGGTAGTTCAAATGATAAGATCATCTGAACGCACAAGCGCAAGCTCGAAGCAAATGCAATTAATGGTTACAATCGGTGTTAGGTTCCTTTGACTTGGTGCAATACAAGTCGTAATAATTGTATGCAATTAATGTAAATATTGTTGGACAGAAAAGAAAATTAAATTATTGATTTGACGTTACAGAAGCTATGATGATAAGCCTTCCTGCTCCTGAAGATCCCCCAATAATGCAAGCTACCAAGCTTGGACCAATTGCGATGGACCTCGTTACCAAGTTTCTCAACCAAAGCTTCATTTTCAGATCCAAGAATCCCTGCACGCTCCAAAATGCTCCGTTAATCTCTCTCTCTCTCTCTTACTTTTGGGTGATCTTGGGCAGAGTAAGGTTTTTCTCATACTTATATTTTGGCCATCAATCTCCTCGCCTTAGGTCGGAAAGCGCGATAAACCGTTCTTATAATTAACGGGATAATTGGTAAACTTGAGATCTAATATTAATATTGGGTGGTTTTGAAAATATTTTATTCTCAAAAGTTAGCTCGTAAAGTTTGATTTTTTCTCGTACGTTGACAACATAGAATACACAGCACGAACACGCACAGTTGTATATGTACCTCCATGATGTACTGGCCGGCATAGGTTCCTGTAACGATTGAACTCTGACCAGATGCAAGCAAGGATATTGCGTACATCTTTGCACTCCACTTGCCAAGAGCATCCTGTATCCACAGCATCATAAATACGTACGGTGATAAATTAATAAGAAACAATAATGAAAAATAAACAGTGCATTGAATTCCCTTCTTATTATTGTGTGTGTGTGTGTCTGATCCGAAGAATGATTTTAATTTGTATTCATTCTGCGTTTACATAAATTGTTATGTTAAAGCGAACTTACATTTTAATTTTATTTTTTTATACTTAGAGCAGTTATTATTTTTCAAATTTACAAAATTTATCTTAATAATTTGTCTTCACCGTTCAGCAGTGGCAACCTCTTTTTCTCACCGCGACCCAGCTTAAGTTAAAACAATTTTATTTTATTCTTTAAAATGATTCTCACAAATTTTAATAATTATCCTTAAAAAAAAAAAAAAAAAACTAATTTTATAGTGAAAATATGATCTCTTTTTCCCAATCAATTGAATTTGAATCATTATTGTCCACCCAGTTAATTAAAAATTCTAAGTCTACCGTGCTTGTACCTTATTACATGTCTTCACTTGAAGGTGTTTAGATGATAAAAAAATATAAAAAAAAAAGTAGAAAAAATTAATATAACAGTGATATATAATGAAATTTAATTAGAAAAAATTGAAAACTCTTTATAATTTTGATTGAGTTTAGTAAACTAAACACCAAATATGCACTGTATATATAAGCAACAAAATAATTAGAAATGAGATATATGCCGTAACCTTAAGCAAGAAAGCAGCCGATTCAAGAGTTATGTTTTTACAATGAGCCTTGCTTTCCGAAGAAAGATTCGGATTCGAGCACACACTACCGCTGACAGTTGTGACTGCAACATTAATGAGGAAGGCGATGAGCAAGGCCACCCCACTTTCCATTAGAAAATACTTCCTTGCACTCTACGTGTGAGTGAGAGAGAGAGAGAGAGAGAGAGAGAGAGAGATTAATAATAAATATATCTAAAAACTGAGACAATGTAGTTATTAAATATATCTAAAAAAAAAAATGATAGTTTGTCCCAAAAAAAAAAAAAAAAATCAATTCGTAAGTCTAAGTTGTCAAAATAATATAAATATGTTTGAGCTTGTCATTTCTAAATAAAAATATATGAGATATATAATATATATTATATATATATATTTATCAAAATGCCATTGGTATATCATTCTGACAACTTATAACAAATTATTCTAATCAAATATACTCATGCATGGAGTAGTGGGTGATGGATCGAGGATAAAATGTGTGCGTAGTCACCTTAATGGCATCGAAGGAACGAGGTATTTTCCTGGAGATAACCAAAGCTGAATGGAGAAAGAGATTGTGCCTGACACAGTTAACATTAACCAATTTCAATTAATGGACAGTAAATTAATTAAGGTGTAAATACACAAGCAAATTATACTTAACATTTTTATATTTTAAAATCAAAATCACTTAATCCTGGTACTTTAAATCGTTTCACTTTGTTAATGTATGTTTAGTTCAATTCTGTTTTGTAATTTTTATTAATTATCATTAAAAAAAATAGGTGACAAAAAACATTAAGTATCTATTGCACGCAATAGACATATGTTTTCTTGCCAATAAATTTAATGAAATGGAGGAAAGTGGGATTGATTGAAATATACATAAACAAATAGGGATGAATTAAAGTATAAAATAAAGTGAAACTAGTAATAAAATATATAAGTACTAAGATTTTGTTTGAGAATAGTAGCCAGAAGTTTAATTTGTAGTTACTTATTTTTTTGACTTTTTTTTAAATGATTAAATTTCTTATTTTATATTTAATGTTTTTTTTAAATTATAAACAGAAAAAAATCAAATTAAGAAAAAAATAAAAAGTTAGGTATTAAAAAGTTTCCTTGTTTGTGCTTACACGATTTTTTAATTTTTTTTTTTAAACGATTAAATTTATTATTTTATATTTTAAATTTCTTTTAGATAGTAAAAGAAAAAAAATTAAACTAAAAAAATACTAAAAAAATAAATTTTTTTCCCAAACATGAAAAAAAGTAGTTAGCCAAAAACAAGTTAGTTATTATTATTATTATTTTTTTTTTCAAACTGAACTCAAGTGTAACTTAAATATATATAAATTTATACAAGTGTTAAAAAGGAAGAAGAAGATATAAATAATGATTTTGGAAGATATATATATATATATATTTACGGCATGATGAGAGCTCCAAGAAGCGCGATAGCATCTTTTGTGGCCCTTTCACCACTCAGTTTGGGGACAAACATTCCAATGAAAACCTCATCTGCGTTCGGCCTTGCATTCACCATTACGCTGCAGAAGCTCCCGCCCACAACCAATACAAGCATTCCTATTGCCAGCTCCAGCTTCCTTATCTAATTAATTAGTTAATTTTTACACCACCACAACAAATAGTATATTTAGTTCGTGATCTATGTTGTACTAATAATTAAGCTTCAAATTACTAAAACATGCATGCAGCTCTCTACTCACTCCATATCGCTGCAATCCAAGGAGGAGAAGTGCATTTAACCCAGCAAGCAGAACCCCTCCCCATATGGGTATGTTGAAGAGTATGTTCAGAGCAAAGGCTGTACCTATCACTGCATTTATCATCAATTTTAAGTACCACCATATATATATATATTTATTTATGTATGTAAGTGTACATGTATTAGTTAATGTACTCTTCCTGGCTAGAAATGAATCGAACCTTCAGGGATGTCGGCAGCTATGACGGCAACCTCAGCTAGTATCCAGAGACAGTAATTCACTGGGTTTGGGTACTCAGCCTTGCAGTGCTCAGACAGATGCTTCCCTGTGTTTTGATTTGCATAAATTAAGTGTATAGTTAAACCAATTCAAATTTAACGCAATAACTTATACACCATACAATTAATATTGACAGCAATAATATATATATATATATATAATATTTAAATATATATAATAAAGCACAACCTGTAGCCACTCCTAGATTTGCTGAACGAGACTGGATTATCAACGCAAAAGCCAGCCCAACAAGCACGATCCACAGCAACTGTTCAAAGATAGATATGGTTTAGATAGAGTGAGAGGAGGAGGAGGAGGAGGAGGAGGAGGAGGAGGAAGAAAAGGAGCAGAAGAAGTATACCTCATACTTAAGATCGGCTCCAGCTTGTAAATCTGTTTCCACTGCATATATTTATATATATGGGCATAGCAACAGTGCAAAATTTAAAAATAAAAACATAATTAAGGAAAAAAACATTACATATATATATATATATAAAGGGGGAGGGAGGGGGGGGGAATAAAAGAATTAAGAGAGGTTTGCTACAGTTTCCAGGATCTAGATAGGCAACAGAGACCAAAAAACCAGGTCCTACATAGCCCAAAATCTTCTTCCATTTAGGGGTCTCCTGTGTCTGCACCAGAGCCATGTCTGCAGAAATGTATATCTCAAGGCTCTCCTACTAACTCAATAATGGTGCCTTTCTTTATTGTGATCTCTCAAGTCTCAACTTATGGTCACTAATGAAGAGGAACTGAGGAAGTCAAGTGCAGTACATGATTTAAATAAATCGTTGCATTTTATCTTTGTACGTTAAATTCAATTTTATTTTGTCATTTTCATTAATTATCGTTTATAAAAAGATATATATTAAAAAAAATGTCATGCTTAAATAGTACATGATTCTTTCTATCAATGAATTTGACAGATGAGACGATTAAGATACTCAAAGAAGCAAAGTAAAAAAAAAAAAATAAATAAATAAAAAAATTATAGTATAAATTTTAAAGTGATCTATTGTTAGTGATAAAGTACGTAAGAAATAAGAGTAATTTACTCTTTCAAAATTAATACACATTTTTCAAGATTGGTTGGTGTAGTTGGCAAGTACTCGGATTTGATTGGTGAATGCTGTGATCCGACTCTCCCTAACTACTAACTCTTGGTTTAGCTATTAAAAATATATATATATATATATTTTACTTTTACTTTTGTTTTAGTTTTTTTTTTACATAATTTTTTAATTAAAATTTAATTTTATTTTGGAAATTATAATTTTGAGGTATACTAATTGCATTTATATATATATATATATCACATTCATTTGGCTATGGACAGCCAAAGACCAGACTTTTTCAATAACAAAAATTAGTCACTAAAAATTTATTTTTATCATTGAAAGTATTGTTAATCAAAATAAATTTGACTCTGAATTGGTTAGTATCAAAAAGTATTAGTGACCAAAATGCACTTAGTTGATGAAAGTTTACCTTTTACAGATTAAATTTTGGTTGTTGAAAGTTAGACTGGTTGATTATTAAAAGATTCAATGTTAAAAATTATTTTTTTTATTTTTTTTTTGGTTGCCGAAAGTTAGACCAATTGATTGTCAAAAAAATTCAGTGTTAAAATTAATTACTTAATTAATTATTTTTTAAGATTTATTGATACCAGGATCAAACTCTGCCTCAATTTATAAAGTTGGTGTAGTACTTGACTAATAGATCATGCTATTATTTGCATATATTTTTTACATGATTTAATATATATGTAGTAAATTTTTTGCTGATGAAATTTTAGTGCCAAAAACAACAATTTTGAACGTTAAAAATAAAATTTATGCGCAAATATTGGTGGCAAAAATAAGCAAAAGTAATACATATTAATTTTATTATTTTTAATATAAACCTTTTGTCACGCCCCGGGTTCCGGGAGATCCAGGGGTGAGTGTATGAAACATTCATCACATATAAACATAGCCCAACCATCAGAGTTAGCACAACAGTTACGTGTTGGACCCACAAAACGAAACTGTTATATAACGTCTTAAAAATGGACCAAACGGGGTATCTAATAGAGTCCCTGTACAATTTATATAC
>JAVXUM010000017.1:20799886-20810696 GCA_035590655.1 Pouteria glomerata | reverse complement strand
TATAATATAATATAATATAATTAAATATTTTCTAAAAATAAAAAAATAATAATTGTAAACAAAATTACATTTTCAAATGCTGTTTTAGATTTCATTTCAGGAAAGAAAAATAATAATAAAAAACACAAAACAAAATTTTAATAATCGATAGTAACTCAATATCGAAGAAGTATAACTATAAATCAACTTAATTATTTCTTACTAACAAAAATCAAATACCTAAACGCTATGCACTTCACCGAAATCGAACCACGGGAGTTGGCCTTGTTGGTTTACAAAATTAAATATCAACTCCATTGCACCCTGCTCTAATCGAGCAAAGGAGTTCTCTAAATTTTGATTAATGATTCAGTTTTGGTTTAACCAAAAAATGGGAAATTGCTAATGAATGCTAATACCAAAATGAACTTAATCATTTTTAACTAATCGAGACTGATATCGAAATTCCATAAACTTTATCGAAATTGAACCAAAAAAAAAAAGAAAGTCAATATTGCCATTTAACAAATTAAATACTGACTTCCATACCTTCCTACCCTTCCCCTTTTCTATCCATTAACAACCAAAAGGGCATCTCTCTCTCTCCCCTCTCTTATTATCTCAATAGCCTTTGTTTTTTATTCTCTGTTGCAGCTAGCATAATTGTACAATAATATATGAATCAAATCAATTATTTAATAGTATTTGATTTCAGTGTATCTCAATTACGCTTGTACAAATAAAGTGATATAAGAATAAAACTTGCGTATAATAATTTAACAAATAATTTTGCTTCTGAAAAAAATAAAAAAGAACTAATATTTAACTAGCAATTTTTTACCATATTATTTTTATTTGTGTATTATATATATAAATATATATATTTTTTTCTTTATTACGAAACTTTATATAAAAAACTTCTACCAACGTCTTATACTCAAATGATTAGGCTCGGCCCTAAATGTAAAAATGTCAATTTATGCACTTTCACAAATTCGGATTTCACGTTAAGGTAGTTCGATGCTTTTGTAATTTGGACGTTTAAAAGTCGTAAATAGTATTATCCCAAGACAGAACTCCCTACAATTTTTTTTAATTTTTTTTTTTTTCAATTCAAGTGTTAACTTTCCTCCCAAATTGAATGGAAGAAAAGCCAAGACTTGTTCTCAATCTTTTACCAAAAAATTTCTATAAAATTTTATAAATTTATACAAAACTTTTTCTATCTCTGTATCTCTATAAAATCTCTACAAATCTATATAATCTCCACAAATCTCAATAAATCACCATAAATCTATAAAATCCTGCATAAAATGTCAAAAACTCTCTGTCAGAAATCAAAATCCTTTTTAATGGAACTTTGAATGGAAATATTCTACCAGATTCAAATGTATTTTTATTGTTTATTTATTTCTTTTTGTGGTTTGTTGCCGCACTTAAAACTCTAAAAAATTTGTCAAATCACATTTTATCTCAATTTTAAGAGTTCCAAACAACCTCTAGGTTTTGGATTTCTATTTATTCTTTCAATTATATATTTTAATTCTCTAAATTGTAATTTATGTTTAATTTTACTTTGATTTTGTACCTTAATTCATTTTATTTTATTTTTTGTATTTTTAAATTATCACATTTTGTTCATTTTTGTCAATTTTTTTTTTGGACGAAAACGCTATATATTAAGTGCAACGGACGTGTATCAATTTTTTTTGTCAATTTTGTCAACTAAGTCATTAGTCCTGAGAGCTCAGTTGGCTCCTTACGTTTCACTGCCCGGCCGCGATCAAATCCTGGGGTCTCCTTCCCTCCTCTTGTATTTCATGTTCTTTCACTTCAAATTAGCTTAACAAATAAATTTTGAGTTTGCTCACAAGAGACTATTAGTCCAAGTCTTTTTAAGATCACTGAATGATTTATCCGATCTTTAATTTTAAGATCCAAAAATTAATTAAAGTGTGCGTAAATTGATCTAAATACTCTGAGTTATAAAAAAGAAAAAAAAAAAGTATTTCATGTTTTCTATTAAAAAAAATAAAGAAAAAAATTGGTTTAGAACTACTCCCTCCCTTTGTCCTTGGGTGTGTTGGGTTGTTAGTAGGAAGTTTGTGGGAGTAATTGAGTATCAATTATTAAGTTTTTTACCTAGCCTTTGGATTAAATTCTACTAGTAGTTATTGCACTGAATAAAAAGGGTATGTGAATGGTCTGGTTTGTAATCAACTCTCTTTGACTTTACCACTAAAATAAACTGTACAATTGCTTAAAAGCAAAAAAGCAAAAATCCCCTGCCATATCTTTGCGTTTGTAGTGATGAATTTGATCATTCTCTCTTTTACTTCCTTTTCCACCGTTATCATAGCAATTAAGTCCTCTCTCTCTCTCTCTCTCTCTCTCTCTCTCTCTCTCTCTCTCATCAAACCCATTGATCACTGGAGCCGGGGTTGCCCTGGAGTCAAAAGGGCACTAGCCCACATGTTCTAAAATAAGATAAATGTTGGAATCAATATATCGCATTTTGAACTTCAATTTAAGAAAAAATATGTTAAAATCACTCTATTTTGAGTTTCTCACAATAAACAAAAAGAAATTATTTTTTATTATAAAATGGAATTTGGTATGAAAAATTAAGAAATAAAGTTTTTTAAATGGTAAGAATGTAAAAATGTAGTGTATTTAATAATTTTTTAAATAATTCATTTTATTATTTAACTAACTACTTTTTGGTTTCTTTTCTTTTCTTCTTCTTCGTCTTCTTCTTCTTCTTTTTTTTCTCTTTTTTAAATTTTTTCAAGGAATGCGAGTAAAATCAAAATCTAGTCCCCTCTGATCCTCGTAGTTGGACTTAGCTGGCTCTTTAGTTTAGAGCATCAAAAACAAATTAATTATTTTGTCCAAATTGTCAATACATTTATTTTTTTTTACTAAGGTACTATTTGAAGATACAATTTTTAGTAAAAAATTATTAATTTTTTTATCTGAATATTATAGAAATCACCAACTTTTGTTACTTTTACTTGGCTACAATAATTTCTTAACTCAAAAGTTATTAAAAATTATTAAAAAAATACTTGAAGTTATTAAAAATTATCAAAAATTTTATCAAATATTCAAAAGTTACTAAAAATTACTACTTGTTTTACCAAATGCACTAAAATTAATTATAACAACAATTTTTGGTGAAAAAAATATTATAATAAGTTGCTAATTAAAATTTAGATTTCCGAACAGTACCCAACTGGCCATTATCTGTATAGTTCTAAGTATACATCCCATTGAGCTAGAACATTATTAATCGGGAACTGGGAAGTTTTAGAAGCAACAGTTTACAAATTTGATATTAACTTTGTGACATCACATTTCTGAGTTGCTAAATTAAAAAACATATGAATATATTAAGAATATTAAATTTTAATTTAGCAATTTAAAAATATAATATTATAGAGATGACAATAATAATAATAATAATAATGCTGTCAGTCTCTCATTTCCCCAATCTTATTATAGGAGACTCTCGAGGCAAAACAATGGTGGAAACTAATCCTTTTAGGTGACGTGAGGAATTAATTGAACTTAATTTACTAATTTATTATTAGCTCAAATTTTTATTTATTGTCAAATTTTAAAACACTATTATAATATTATAATGATATAATAATTTATACCAAATCATTAACATGAGTTATAAAATAATTAATTATAGTCACTAACAACTTTCAAATGTCACAACTTTATTGATAATAATTCAATACATTAATGAATATTATGTTACTTGCCGACGGAGCAATGGAGTTTGCGAAATGATACCGGCGAAGGGTACGAGTAAGGATTTTTCATGTTTTTCAGGCCCCTTTGATATTCTAGAAATCAAGCAATAGAGTCCTTATAGCGTAAGGTTTTTTTCCTTCATTTTTTTTGCTATTATAGAAACTGAAAGAAACACAATAATAATAATAATAATAATAATAATAATAATAATAATAATAATAATAAATACAAAAAACCATATTCATTTATAAATCATTTTATTAAATTTTCAAGACGATAACACACACACACACACACATATATATATATATATATATAATTAGGCAGTTAAGTAAATAATTATTATATTCATAATTGTTATTTATACAATTTAGAGGTGCTCTCGCTCTCATAATAGCTGTGTTTGGCAGTACAAAAATGTGTAAAAATTTATCAAAAGTTGTAAAGTTAGTGTTTGATAAAATATCAACATTTACCACTTTTCTACTCTACTACAATAATTTGCTTAACTCAAAAATTACTAAAAGTTTTATTAAACACACAAAAGTTACTAAAAATTGTTAAAAATTATTAAAAATTGCTAAAAATTACTAATAATTGCTAAAATTTTTATCAAACACCTAAAAATTATAAAAAAAAATTGCTAAAAATTAAAACTTACTTCACTAAGCATACAAAAAATTATAATTAATAACTTTTGACTAAAAATAACTAAAAATTATGTCTTCAAATACCCTCAATATTTTTACGAAGGACACTCTTGCTTCCATTTTTGCCCCCATTGACAAATCAGTTACTTAGGGTGAATCCTGACATCTAACTCCATTAAGGGTGTGTTTGGCTTGTTGACAATCTTTAAAATTCTCTAATTTTTTTTTTTTTTTACTTTTTATCTCATTGCATGAATTACGAATTCACAACTTATCTTACTTCATTTCATTTTATCTCATTTTTTATCATTCCAAACACACCTTAAGTTTCATTAATAGTAGAATGATTATATATATACATTTAATACACTTATTAAGAAGGAGTAGCTTAGATATACATACTCAGAGACGAATTCAGAATTTTCACTAAGAAAGTATTGAGCACCAAATATTTAAGAAAAGAATTAGTAAAGAGAATGTAACACTCGGTATTTTAAGTTTAGTTATTTCTGCATTATTTTGAACTGATAATATATTTAAATTTAAACTGAGTTGAGTTATGTTATATTTTCCTGGGCCCGAGGTGGTATTAGATTGGATAAACTGGGCCAAGGGCCCAACCATCTTTTCTTATCTTTTTTTTCTCTTTTTCTTTTCTTTCCTCTTTTGTTCCGCTGACTAAAGAAAAACAGTGAGAGAAAGAAGAGAAAGAGAGGAGATAGAGAAAGAAGAAAGAGAGAGATTTGGAGTGGAAGGTTAATTGATCTAGGAGAATCTCGATGCAGTGGTCAACATGGTGCAGTCCATTTTTCGTGACTCGAACTGAGGAGGGAGTAATCGAAACTTGAAATTTAGAAAGCAAACCGGGTTATTGTAATTTTTTTTTTATTTATTTTTTTTCAGATTCGAGGTAAGTGGGACTTAGATTTGTGTTCTATATGTTGTAAGGATCATTTTCGTATACATATATGCATGATTTGGTTAAGTGTAGGAAAAGTTGTATATATATGTCTATATATGTGTTTGTGTATATATATATGTTGATCGATTTTATATGTTCTTGTCTTGAGTTATTTTTTGAATTAAAGTCATAAAAACATGAGATTTAAATATTTGAATGTTTCTATTTGAGTTTTGGTTGAATTGAGACTTGGATTGAATGAATTTGGGGTTGGTTTGTGTTTGAAACGAACCCAGAAGGGTTCCAGGTTGCTGCGGTTTGGATCGACCATTAGGTGGTCCGAACCACCGTGAGCCACTTTGTGAATTTTTGCTTGTTTTGGTCACCCACTGCATGTTTTAGGCCCTGGACTTGTTTGTATCTATTTTCTAAGTATGAAACGGGTTTTAAATCATTCGTGAGATGAATGTAAATGTGTTTTTATATTGAGTAAACATGTGATTACATGATCGAATATATCATATGCATTGGGGCTGGGTTGGAACATTTGGTTGGCTTTGTGAGTAAGAATTGGCCGAGAGTGCCATATATTTATGTGACGTGCCGAGGCACATGTTATATATATTGATGGGATTTATATTTTTATATAATGAGAAAAATGAGTTTTTAAAAAATATCGAATGATCCCCAGTCAATATATATAACTAGAGTTTAGTCATGTAGAGTTAGGACGTTAATATGAGATATTGATTTTGAGATTTCTCTAGACTACAGCTGGATACCTGCTTGAGATAAGTAGATGTCTACCTGGGATAGGCAGATGCTCGACCAGAGGTGTAACACGGTTTTCTAACGGAAAGGTCAGGGGGTATAACACGGTGCTCCTGAGTTTTACACATGTGGGGGTGTAACACGGCTCTCCATAAGATTTTATTTATATTGAGATATATATACGTTTGCCGTAAGCATTCAAAACGGTATGATTGGTGACCCCGCGTACTTGGTTAAGTGTCATCCGTCCTAGGATAAGGTTGGAAGTAGATAGAGAATTTAAGATGTATGGCTATTGCATTTCATTTCATTACACGGTATAAGATATGCATGTTTATACTATATTATTGTGAATATGGTTGTGAATATGTTTATTTGTTATATATATTCACTGTGCATATTTTCACTGTCTTACCTACTGGACTAGTTAGCTCATCCTATCCACTTTGCAGGTGATCCAGCGAGTTCATGAAGTTATCATCCCAAGTTAAACTGACTATGGGATGGAATTAGAGAGTCTTTTATACATTATGGGTTATTGTATTTTATTTGTACAATCTGGACTGTGGATCCCAATATTTATAAAATTTGAGATTGTATGATGATATAGTATGTTGCTTTTGTTTAATATGGGACTGAGGAACGACTATTAGTTGTTCTGATTATTGTTATTGTTATATGACTTGATTTTAGTACAGGTTTTGTTTACTTTTATTAGTTCTTAAATTCGCATACTGTCCGTCCTAGACAATTAAGTTAGGGGCGTGACAGACGACGAGTAACGTCAAGGTTAAGAATAAAAGATAAACTAAGTTGTTTTTAGGAAGAGATAAAATTACTCTAGATATTAAACCGATTAATATACTTTTTCACACTTTAACGATTAATCGGTCCTTTTAGTAATACTTGAGATTTATTAGGGATATCTCTCATAACTAAAAAAAAAAATTATTAAATTTTTAATATTTATAGAATTTATTATGTTATATATTATATTTATCGATGTTATGTTCAAAAGTATTCAATAGTATTATAGTGAGAGAATACACTTTATTTTACAAAAAATACTTCAGTTTGATTCTTATAAACTCCATTTATGTTGAAAATTTTTGAGTTACCCTTCTTTTTTTAATAAAGCTAAAATGTCCTAATTTTGAATTAAAATAATTTAATTTTATTAATAAAACTAAATTATCAAGAGTATTTTAATAATTTTAAGTCTAAAATAAGGGGCTCACTTGCCCCCATCTCAAGATAAGGTCGTCCTTGTACACATTGAAGAGACATAGATGGGTGAGTTGTTAATATATTATAATATGGGCCTAACTGTGAGTTAATTTAATGAGTTGGAAGGTATCTCATATATGTTATTTTATTACTAATGATTTTCAAATTTAAAATCTCCTAACAATTAGTATCAAAATCCAGGGTAAGTGGCGATACGTGTGAGGTTTACAAGGAACAAATGGACATACACACATAATGTCAATTTCTAGTGAAGGCCCCACCGATGGTCCATGGTCCAGGACTATTGGTGTGAGGGACTTACCTATGAGGAACTCTACCTTTAGAAGAGTAAGTTGGAAGCTGAAGTAGATAAGTAATACTTTCTGTTCCAAGTTGTTTGGGTAGTGGAAATAAATAGCATATATGTAATATTTGACATCTATAAAAAACAACATGTTTTAAAACTATGAGAGTACTGGATTCAATTGGAATTCCAGAGTTAAGCACGCTTAAGCAAGGGAAGTATTAGAATTGGTGACCCCCTGGGAAGTAGCTAACTAAGTCTAAAACGAACAATATTATACAATGTAGATGCAGATATTTACAAATAGTATTAAAGCCAATACCCAGGAAGTGTGAGACTATGCACGGGCACATAGGGGATGATTGTGAGGGATTTGCCTATAAGGGACGTTGCTTGTAGAAGAGTAAAGTAAGAGGTGAAACTGATAAGTAATGGTTGTAATGTTTTCTGTCCCACATCGCTTGAGTAGTAAAAGGAGGTGACATATATATAATATTCGACATTATAAAGAACAAAAGTATTGAATTTAATAGAAACTTTGAAATTAAGTTTGCTCTAGTAGGAGAAGTAATAGCTTGAGTGACCTATTGAGAAGTAAGTAGTTAACTAAGTTTAAAGCAGATGATTTTATACTATATAGATGCGAGTTAAGTATGCATAGGTTCAGACCCCTTCGGGGTTGGTTGGGTGGTAGGTCGGGTGCGCCTAGGAGCTTGAGCCTCTTGAGATCCCGAGTTCAACTCCCCTTCGAGGGGTAGGTTACCGCTTTGCGGTCTCTTATTGCCCTCTACTTGATCGAGTCGGTCAGGCAAGGCTTGCTTAGGCTGATTTACCTCTCCGTGATTCTTTGTTGGCTAGGGCTACAGAGACGAACTTCACCCAGAGCACATTCTTAGATAGCGACTGCAAATTTCCTCGTATAACAGAAGTTTGCATAAGTTCTGTTACTGGTAAAGGAACGATGGTGCAGAACCAAAGGTACCATTGATGCTTACAAGGAATGAATTGACACATCTCTGTGGGTGCATGGCCTATGACTAGCAACGCTTATCCTGATCGTGGAACAATAGTGTCCACGGTGGGACTCACAAAGTATCAACATTTGAGATCGTCTATGAAATTAATGTTGAGCGTGTTTAGAAATTAATCAATATCGGAGATGTACGAACTATACGATTGAAGTCATTAAGCGAATGAAAAACACAGAGGTGTAATATATACCCCACACATGGAAGAAGCCTTAAAAAAAGTCATCTCGAGATGAGCATAAAAGGGATCGGAACAGATACTCACGTGCCAAAGAAAGATTATTAAAATATGTGTGTTTAGAAGTGTATAAATTTATAAAAATTAATGTTTAAAATTTTATATAATAAATAAAAAATTTAAATTTTACAGTCTTATAATTTATATTTATAGAGATTATAGAATTTTATAATTCCTTTTTTAAATTTAAACGGTGCCAACATGTTATGTGTATGTTCAGAGTGTAAAATTTTAATAAAAAAATAAAAATAAAAAGTAAACAAATTTTAAATTGTTAAATATATAGTGTGTTTTTTGAAAAGTATAAAGGAATTTATAAAACTTAATAAAAATTAAAAATTTCTGGTATAAAAAGTTTGAAAAAATCTCAAAAAAAAAAAAATTAAAAATTTTTAACTAAATTTGATACCTCGAACACAGGCTAAACATGGACATATTAAGAGATTAGTCCATTAGAAGGGTGTTTAATGTGATAAAATGTGAGATAAAATAAGATAAATTATAAATTTGTAATCACGTAGTACGATAAATTTTTTAAAATTTTTAAAATTTTTTAAGAAAAATCTTCGCTCCCAACACTTCTGTTAGGTAAGCATAGCCAATCCTAGTACAAATTTCAGTGAATAGGGCAGCATTCATTGGTTGTCCTTCTTACACGATACTGTGCTGGTCCGGTCGGATCACTCTCTCTCTCTCTCTCACACACGCACACACGCACGACTTCTCTCTCTCTTCGTTGTTGTGGGATCTGGACATGAACATACATGTATATATATACTCGGAATTTGATACCCCCATAAATCCACTAGCATTATTATCACTAGTCAAAGTACGAATTGGATCCCATGATCCATTAACATTTTTCTATATACCGATGTGAAAGTGAATATATGCGGGGAATATATCGATATATAATGATTCTACCCCCATTAGTACACAACACACCCACACAATTAAACCTCTGAGAATATTGAAATGAATTTGTTTGCAGAAAACACAAAGAATTAAAGAAAGAAAAGCAACCAAAAAGTTGAAAACAGGTTTTCTTTCGGAATCCACGTTCCACAATAATTCACTCACATGTTAGAATTAAAATCAAAACAAGAGCCAAAAAATAAACCCAAAAAAAAAAAAAAAAACCTTACTTTTCTTATTGAAGCAGTGGAACAGAAGATCATCAAATTGTACAATTGAAGGAAGAACTCTACCTGACTCTCCAAACCATCCTTCAAGTAACTGATCACAGTCATAGTTATATCACCTTCAGTTCACACAACACCATTTTTTTGTCTTTTCAAGACGAAGTGTCGGACACTCGCGGAGATGTCACCGGAAACAGAGGCAAAAGCTGGGGCTCTGACCCTCTCGGGGTTGTTCTCGGCGATGGGTGCAAGTAAAACCCTTTCTCGGCAATTGCTTTCTCTTCCTCCGATGAATTCACCGACGGCGGAGACTTGTTAAATGGGTCTTCGTTCAATGGCGTGACCGGACTAAGAACCAGCGACGGGAAGTCCAGAATGCTCGGAGACAAGATCTCTGGCTTCCGGGGAGAGAGGCCAGAATTCTGAGCAAAACCAGGGACAAGAGGGCTAATCATGAGCCCGTTCTTGAGGCTGTTCCTCCGCTCGTAGAGCTTGAACCCTTGCTTCTTCTGACCTGCCTTAATTGGCGGTATGCAACCCTTGGAGGACGGCGGCGGATCCGAGGATGGCGGCTTGGAGCTGGCTTGCTTCGCGGTCTCTGACGATCCGGTGAGCATCTGAACCACCTGCTTGAATGTGGTGGTGTCTGCTTGGACGAAGGTTGTTGGGTAGGGATTGGTTTCAGATCTAGCAACTGGTTTTGGGGTCAGCGGAGGGGTTTGACTATGAAGTAATCCATTGTTGATGCTTCCATTGTTGTTCTTCGGAGAGTTTGTGGAATATGGGTTCTCTCTCTCTTGGGGTC
>JAVXUM010000017.1:20781976-20793355 GCA_035590655.1 Pouteria glomerata | reverse complement strand
TGCAACAAACATGTCCATGAATTTCTCGTCATTGACAGCAAACAAATCCAGTCCAAGTGCTACAGCAAGACGATCCCGACTGTGTAAATAAAGAAAACAAAAACAATAAGTTGTTAAATCAATTTAAGCAGCAAGGCAATTAAGTGGAATTTTTTTTTGGTTTTAGTTCAAAGAATTTAGTCATGGCCCCATTAGCAATCCTGTTGGTTTGCTCACTTTGGTTGAGATGATAGAAGACAAAGACCTAAGGCTTGCAGACTAGACATCTTACCAAAAGACATTTCTCTGTGCAGATAGATTTTGAGTACTCATTTCTCTGGATGATTCATGCACTTAAATGACTCGGGTTAATCTCTTGTCAATCAATGCCAGACAGATTTAAAGTAATGAATTCTCTGGTTCATTCCCTCAAAACATAATTCAGATGGTGCGTCGTTATTAGTTTGAAATAATGCATAGATTTTATTCCAGACATTATATCCAGTGCTTAAATTGTGCACGCACGCAGGGTATGCTCTCATAGGTGTATGAGTGGAAAACACATGATACACGTACAGAAAGTAGACCAGTTGGGCAAGTTAAAGTGAAACAATACGGCTCTTATTTGGCCAAGTTTGTGAAAATTGTAAAAGAACAAAGCACTAACAGGCACCTTCCTGACAAGCTGCTGATGGTACTTGAACAATCAATGTATGCTATCAAGTTATTTAACATTTGGGGTAATTACAAAATTTGACCAAAAACACACATAATCCCCATTTAGTGAAACACAACCCCCTTGTCATTTGGATTAAAAATATATATATATAATATATATATTGGGGCTAATTTGTTGATGGATTTTGCATTCAATTTATTTAAAAATAAAATAATATTTCATTTTAACATAAAGAGAGCAATATTGTACTTTTATTTCTGTTTTTGCAGAAATCAATAATCATATTCCTTCAATCAATTTTGACTAGTGATGTATAAATTTAGTTAAATTAGGAAATTTCGTTAATTTTATATGTTAATCCAAATCACAATGAGGTTATGTGTTGATGTTTAATTAGAGGAGGTTATGTATTTTTGGGCCAAATGCCCAAGGCAGTAAAGTATAATTACCCTCAATATTTTCCTAAAAACATATTTGAATTCAGGTGTTTGTAGCCTGTAGGCGTAATGCATGCCCTGTGAACACAAATAAGTCCCACACGAAGGAGAAGTTTAGTAGCATACCAAGGTGTTAAGAAACCAGAGTTCAAAGTTGTTGTCACACTCCGTTCAACTAAAACTTCACGTATTCGAGCAAAATGCTGTGCCGCTAATGAACAGATATCTGAGTAAGCTGACCCTGATCTTGAGTTGACATCCTCACTCTTGAATAACAGTCCACCACCATTTTGAACTTGCAAATGATCCAAATTTCTGCCATTGCCCATTATTCTAGGATGCCGTTTTCTTGCTCCTATTTCAATGCAGTTACCAAGTTCCTTCTTAATTCCAATATAATTTCCTTCAATTGGTTGATCTGGTGAAGGAGTCTCAGGTATCGTCATTTGGCTTTCTCGAAGGGCTTCTCTGGCTTCTTTAACTTTTCCTGGTGTGGTATCCTGGGCATTCTTCTCTGGAGGAATGTTTTCTTGGTCTTTCACGGTTTCATCATGTGATGCAGGCCGCCCATCAGATAGTTCAAGACAAAAGGAAGCAGCTGAAGCCTGGTTGACTCTATGAATGGAGTTTGCCCCCGATCCATAAGTCCCCACAAAGTGATTCTCATAACAGACATGAGAATATGGGCTTGTAACTGAATCAAGGTGGTGTCGAACAAGTTGTTTGCACTGTTTTGCCAGATCCTTTATAAAGCGACTGTAAGAATGCCTTAAAGCACCATGAAACCCAACATACCCCTCCATATCTCCAGCTTTCCTACCATCTGTGCATGATGAGAGAGTAATCCATTTTTCTATGATTAAATTAAGAAGTAAACATATAACTTCCTAACAATAAAAGAAGGGGGAAGATAATGCTTATAAGAAGAGAATATGCAGGACGACTGGTTTTGAATATTTATTTCCTTTTCATTGTTTCTCTTCCCTTTAACATGCAATGCTATTCTAATATTATCTTACATTCTAAAATATAAACACCATCAGAAAGTCAACACCAATTGGTATTCTGCCTTCGATATTTAGATCTGACTTAAGAAAATTGAATATTCAAACAATGTGAAATACATTGGACCGGCAATAACTAACACTGATAAAGCTGAACTCTCTACTAAAGAACAAAATAACTGGAGATTCCATCATATTTTTATACCAAAAAGGGATGAGTTTATCCTGATTGGACGATTGAACTAGTAGTAGCTAATGTAATCCCTACAAAATCCAAAAAGAAAGAAAGAAAGAAAGGAGAAAAAAAAAAACATATTGAAAGAGATTTAAGAAATTTAAGATCATATATTTCCCCCCAGTTAATGGAAAAGAAACTATACTAATTTATGGAAAATGTGAGATAAGAAAATGGGATGGCTCTTACAGTCTAATTCACGATGATGGTTCCTCTCCAGTGCAAGATCAAAGAGGTTCCCCAAAACAAAGGCAAGACGTTCACATGCCATATCAAGAAGAGGAGCAAGCCATGACAGGGCAGCAGCACGTGCAATCTCTACAGCTGCCTCTGTGACTCCTCTACCCCCACCACGGCCAGCATGGGCAAGTAATATATTTGCCACCTGTAGTTTGGGATATCAAATTGACTATTCTGATTTTCATTCCAAAATCAATTGCTCTCGGAGTATACTTACCTTCTCCCTTGACACTGGAGGGCATTCAATGGAATATGTAGCACAGCGAAACTCATGCAAAACCCTTTCAAAAGCAGCTCCCCCATACAGACGAAGGCCAGCATTAGGAGGTTTTACATCTGCTGTAAGACCTGACCAGCTCCCAATGCCACTCTCTGACTGTTCCTCATCTGTTGTTTTCCCCCATTGCTCAGGAGCAGGATCTGCCGCTCCATCAATCATCGCTACCTTCAGCAATCATAAAAGAGCAACCAGACATGAATTAGTTCTAACTCTCAAAATTATGTATACCACAAGGTATGAGTAACGAATCAGTAGTTCAATATTACATTTTCTTAAAGAGAAAACTTAGTCTAATATTAGAACCAGAAATATTACGCACCACATGATTGCAGATAGAAGCAACATACAACATTGCAGATCTCCTAAGATGTGCAACATCAGAAGTAGCCTGTATTTTGGAGTCCATTTTGGCCAACTCAGCAGTAACTTCACTGCAGCGCTGTTCAAGCAAAGCTAAAGTTGCTGGTGCTGCTTCTTTGTATCGCTTTTGAAGCTCAGATTCCAAATAATCCCTGAGACGAGCAAAACCAATGTATGACCTGAACTTTTCTTCATCAAATCCACCCTTAACACCCTCGCGCAGATGGCGTAATACTTCTAGATCCACCTGAGATATTTGCCTGCGGAATTCATCATTTGAAACTGTGCTCCTGTCCTTTGGCAGAGCCACAAAAAATGGCATAGTATTTTCTCCAAGGTAACCACTTGCACTCAAATAACGATCCACTTCCCACCGGTCATTGAACTCCTTAAGTCAAATCCAATCAGAAAATTTAACTTGTAAATAGTTTAAAAATAGAAAGGGAAGAATCAAATTATTTGACTACATGGAAACACAGTTTCCTCCATCAATTCATTAACTACGAATTAATCCTGGGTTTTCCCAGGAACTACTAAAACAAACTCAAAAGCTGGAGGCACAAAAGCCAAGCAGTTCCATTTTTCTAGCAGTAAAAGGAAATCATTCACCAACATATCATCATCCATTATTCTAAGCAAATCTTAAAATTAGAGTCGAGAAATATTAAGTCCCCCAAACTTAAAAAAGAAAAGATCAATTAACATTACCACTTGCCGTGAAACATCAGCAGTTAAATTTATTTAACCATTAAATTATCCCAGTCATTTTAGAAATGTGATGAAGGATAGAACTAGTTATTGCATTATAATTCATTTATGTCCATTAAAGATGAACAAAAGTACCAATAACTGAATAAATTTATTCTGCAGTCCCCTTTATACATTGAACTTCCACAAATGAAAAGTTATGCATTTGTACCTTGAGACGATTATCAAATTTGGAAACAACAATTACTGTCCGTCTAAATGTTGGATCAATTTCGCGGACAGCATCCAACCATAACGATGAGCACCATTCCACACTACTCTGTTGAAGGAACAGGAGGATACGATGGGGTGGACTAGCCAGTGACTTCACCATTGACAGAATTTCATCTGCCGTGTTCTCTGGTTCTCCTCTCTTTGCCTGCCAATGCTGTTTCAAATTAATTATTGCTTCAATGAAAACAGAAAATTTATATATACATACATATATATATTCACCTTGAGAACAAAGCCCGGTGTATCAATAATTGTGAGATTTGGACAATGGGCATATTCTGCTCTCATCACAATTGGCTTAGAAGACACTGCACCTTTGGTCTTCTTAAGAAGGGCTTCAGTCCGTGACTTTATGATATCTGCAATTGCAGATGGCAAAACAACAGGACTCCCATATTCCTCAGAATCTTCCTCCTGATTAGGTTGTCATATTTCAGTATCTTGCATATTCGAAGGCAGAGGAACACTGCTTTTATTGGTGGGTGGATGTGGCATTAAATTGTGAGTTGACCAAAAAGCAGAACTTTTAGCCAAAGCAGAAAGCAGATAATCCATGAATCCCTTATCATTTTCTCTGAAAATTACATCTTAAAAATAGATTAAAAGATCCAACATTCTCTGATCTAAAACCTCGAAGAATATGAAAAAAGAGAAAAAAAATAATCATTGGACCTACTATTTGCACAACATTTTGATTGGTTTGGCCAGCCATCAAGAACCACTACAGTAGCAATCTAAAAGCTTGGACTTTCATTATCATTTCACCCACCTTCTAGGATACCAAACAGATTGTTGAAGTGCACAAATCAAACTTTATCACAACACTATACATAACAATTCTCCAAGCACTTTATATCCCAAGAACCCAAACTTAACTAATTCACAGTCAAACCCAAAAAATTTCACAGAGAGTTGAAGTCCCAGAGCAGTTAACACAGAACAAATTCGAAAATCTATATACTCTAATAGCCGTAAGGTCAACAGGTCAAGTATGAAAGAACCTGAAACCGACATCGAGGCTCTAACGCGGTTGGGTCGTGGACCATTTGGAGGATGAGAGGCCTTCTGGTGCCCATTTCGACCTCGCGAACGTTGAATCTGAAGCCGAGAAGGGCCTCAAGGAGCGAGCTCTTGCCATCGGACTGGCCGCCCAGGGCGACGATCTCCGGGATAGGGAGCTTCTCGCCGAAGGCGACCGCGGCCGCCTGAAGTCGATTGTAGGCTTCGAATCGGGTCTTGAAATCGGAAGCTAATCTGCTCGACATCGATTGGTCAGTCGATTGGTGGTGCTTTCTGGAAACAGAGGAAGAGTTGGCCTTGTCGGTAGGGGTTTTGGAGGGTGTGGCCATGAAATTGTTCGACGTCGCCATTGCGGAGAAGCAACGGCGCAGATAGAGAGAGTCACACGGATATGGAATTCGAATTTGAATTTGAACCTCACACTAGGCACAATTTTGGACCGTTATAACATGAATAATGGCGTTGGAGGTAATAAAAAGTGAAATAAATTGAGATAATTTATAGTTCGTAATTCGTGCAATGAGATAAAAAAGGAATAAGTTTTAGAAAGTTTTAAAGATTTTCAGCAAAACAAAGATACCGTTTGCAGTTTTGAGTAAAAAATTTTTTTTTTAAATTTTTAAAAATTGTTCACTTTTTATCTTACTATTTGCGAATCTATAATTTATTTTATTTTATTTTATTTTTTATCAATCTAAATGCACCGTAAAGCACCGTTTGCTATGATAAAAAAAAAAACAAAAAAAAAAATTTAAAAAAATTTAAAGGTTTTTAAAATTTATTTATTTCTTATCTCTCTGTACAAATTACGAACTTACAACTTATCTCACTTTATCTTATTTATCCTACTTTTATCACTCTAAACACACCTTAAGAGTGCGTTTGGAGTGGTAAATAAAAAAAATAAAAAAAATGTGATTTGAGTTGATTTTAGGTATTTAGCATTTGGTATTTCAAATAGAGTTTTTTGGAGAAGAATAGTGATACTTTTGGACTTTTGTGAAAAAAAGTAAGAATGAAAAACCGTGAGAAAAATTTTTTGGGATCCGTTCCCACGGATTTATGTCAGAATTTTTAACTTTTGCACAACAACCTCAAAACCGTTAGAACGATTTTCCAAATTCGTTTTAACGGATTCAAAAAAATTAATATAAAATAACGATAATGGTACTCGTTTGAAAACTTTCAACTCAAAGAATATAATTGTTAAAAAAAATTTACGCACTCAATTAACTCCTTCTGAATTTTTTTTTTTTTTAGTGAAATATTGAAATTTTTTAATATATTAAAAGTGAGAATATGCAATAGAGAATTTTAATAATTCATAAATGTTGTTGGGAGATTTATTTTGTTTGTTGGAATTCCAAACAGTGCCTAAAGTACATTGACCTCCCTTCACAATTGAAAAAAATTTTGGTCCAAAATCGTTCTTTTTGTATTGGATTGGGCCAAACTTTGACAAAACAAATGACCTTTGTCACATTTGCTTTTGGGCCAAAATAATATGAAATCAAGTTTATCTTTTAGTACACACTAGTGGTTGGCACAAATTTGAATATTAGGATATCAATGGAATGAGTATAAGAGAATACTCATTCAATCAAATCTGTTAAAAATTCATTAGAAAATATTCTAATTGGATTGTGATGATTTTAAAAATGAAATTTAATACTTGTGATAGTTTGGAACAGGTTTGAAATTTATCTCTAAGATGCACAATATCTAGTACTCATTTGTTCTTATAGGTAGGGTGTGCACAATTTGGTTAAAATTTGATTTTTGAACCGTATTGACCAAATTTAAGAAGTTTGGTTGGGCTATTTATTTAGCAATGGTTGATTTTGTTATTTTTTTGTAAAGAAAAAAAAAACAATTATCAGTTTTGGATATGGTTTTGAAATTCTAAATCCAAATAAACTAAATTAACTGAATTACATTTACTTAATATTTAACATACATATATATAATATATTTAACTCAAATATCCACTCCTATTAATGGTTTTATCTTTTGAAATTTCAAAAACTATATGAAATCAACAAATCATTATAACATTAAATACACATTTTAAGTCTCAAATAGCACTTACATAAAATTATTATTTTATTTTCATAACTAATTATACAAAATATATTTAAATTTATAAGCATATATAACCAAACTGACCATAACTGAACTGATATAATTCAGTTTACTTAATGTTCTATTGTGCATATTTTTTAGTCGATTTGATTATCATTTCTTATTTTTGAAAATAATCAGTTCAGTTATAAAATTACCATTTTCAAACCGTACCAACCGATACTCACCCCCATTTATAAGGTATACGTTAGATATTTGTTTAATGCAATATAATATACATTGAAACAATTACGATTTTGTTCCCTAAATAAAAGTATTTAAATTCTTAGGCTTATAGCTATTTGATTGTGGATTATTGTCAAATGATTCACACTTTGAAGTGATAGTTAAATGATTAGTTTTGTAAAATCATTCGAATATATAAGTAATAATTGAAATTATACGCAGTTTATTTGAATGAGAATTTTTTTTTTTTAATTTTTGATTGACATAGAAAACAATAAAAATTTTGAAAGTAGAAAATCTACATATATATTCATAAATATATCTGTTGTGCATTATAAAGAACATATCAATTATTGTAAAAAAAAAAAAAAAAATTCAATTTCTAAATGGGTATTTAGTGAGTCTTTTTAAACGGGTATTTAACAAGTAAGACGAGATAGGACAAGTTTGGGACAAGATAGATTTCAAAGTTTAACTAATAAAATAAACGAATTTGGTAATAGTAATGATTAATTTGGCGGGTACCCAACCTGTTTATGTAAAGCCCTTAATCCCAAATACCAGAGACTATGAGATACTATACAAGCAATTACATCATATAGATACAACCTGTCTTATTCTAAGCCATACGCCAATCACAACCAGAGTAAAGATAAAATAAACCAAAATAAATAACATCTTAGCCATAGGCTAAGTAATAGTACTTCAAAATATAATATATTAACTCAGTCATAAGCTAAGTAATAGTGCTTCAAAATATAATACATCTCCAGACTGATCAAATATGTACAACCTCAATCCCTAATAATATAATATATGCAACAATCTCTGTAACGATTCATATCTACATAGTACAATATTGTCTGCTTTAAGCTTGGTTAACTGTTTTTGTGGAGGTTACATATCCTGGTACTGCTCATACTAGAGCATGCTTAACTTGGAGTTCCTACTAAATCAATGGCCTCACGACTTTAAAATACGTTGTACTTTATAAATGTTGAATATTACATATATGTCACTTTCTTTTTCTACCTAAGTGATGTGGGATAGATGTATTACTCTTTTGCTTCATCTATTTGCTTCACTCTCCTACAAGTAGAGTCTCTCACAAGCACAGGTCCTTCACGATTCTCCTTGTGTGGCCCCCTACTTCATTCTATTAAAAAATATGGCATTAAATGATAAGTAGGTAAATGAAAAATTATGTTTGAAAGCGCATTCTTGACTTGAAAATGGGAAGACACTTATCCCACATCGGAAGCAGAATAAGGATTTTGACAATTTTATATATAATTACACTTCTTAAGAGTAGTAACCAACTAACAGAAATACTATGTCTCGCGTGCTTACATAGAGAGGTGCAAATCCAATGCCCCATTAGAGGCCTGACAAACTTTTATCGTGTGCAAGCCCATGCAACCTGCGGACACGAATTCTAGGCTGAAAAGTGGACCTCTCAGCAAGCCTACTTTTAGCTCGTTGATTTTTTAATTTTTAAAACTGAGCAATTACAAACATATTTTAAACCATTTTTAATAGTTAATTTAATTAATTGTAACAGCTATAGCAGAATTAAATCTGTTGTTACAGATTTAATTAGTTTGAATGTTGTAACAACAGCATTAATATGCCTTTTTGTTCCAGAATTGCCTCCATACCACCTATAAATAGAGACTCCATGCTACTTTCAAAATACACTAGGAACCAAAAAAAAAAACTTTTAGCTTTTGCTCTATGCGTTTGCATAGTTTTAATAATGTTTTGTCTTTGTTTGAGTTCACTAAAAGCATTAAAGTATTATACTTGCTTCATTGCCACCAATCATTGTATCTTGAGAAATAGACATTTACAGAAACCTTGAGTACGTATGAGAGGGGACGAATTTAATTTAAGGAAATTATGTCTAACACAATTTTTGGTAATTTGTATTGGTATACTCTGTCCTTTTACTATTCACTTTATTTTCTTATTATTATATATTGTTATTATAATAATAAACCAAACCAATCCAAACTAAGCATTTTTTCGCTAGGTGGTGTCACACCCCACTTAAGGATGTAACCGACTGAGTACCTCGAGCCTTAGCCCAAAGAACACAAAAGCCTAATACTTATTCAACCAAAGATCATCTTAAGAAATCTCAATAATTAAATAGCCCTTCATTTCAATTCAAATATTCTAATGAAAATATTTTACTAACATCCCAAACTTAAAACAGTCACCTGTTGATAATTAAAAAAAATTCTAAATCATCAAAACGCTAGTCTAGCTACTAAATAAAATCTATCAAACTAAATAAAATCTTTTTCCCTAAGAGGCCACAACTTAATGTCCCAATTGCTAGAGTTCACGACTAGATCTCTCCATGTTCACCTGAAAAATATAAAGTGAGGGATGAGCTCACAGCCCAATGAATGGATTGCTAAACTAAAAATAATAATAATAATTTAAAAATAATAATTTTCAAATAAACATTTTAACCAAAAATGATTTCAAGCAAATAATTTTCATGCATAAATAATAGTGATTCCAACCTGCACGTTAAAGTGCAATAATCTCATAATTCATACATTAATCACAATGGTGATGATAATATTAATCTGTAGGATATCGTATGAGAATAAAATATCATGAATGCCAAACTATTTCTCATGAGCAGTGCCCGTTAGATCCAACATTGCACTTAGAGTCACCCTGTCTGGCCCCTGGGTTTTTCCTTAAGCCGATCCGATTGAGGTCACTACGGTTTCCATAGGCCTGTTCTTTCAATCATTGAGAACTAGGGTCACCATGATTTTTCACGAGCCTGTTTCTTAGTTGCCAGAGTCACACTACTTAAGGAGCTTTTCCCCTGAACTTTTATTTCAATTCCAATATTCACAAATAAATATCCATCACATTCTCACAAATTCTAAAACGAACATCAGTGTTCAAAAATTTTCCTATGCTTAATAGCATAAAATATAGAATTTTATTATCCAAAATAAATAAATTTTCACAATTATAGTTCATAAAATTAATCTTTAAAACAGTTATCCATGGAGTTTATAACTTTTAATATTAGCAAGACAAACCACTCACTTGATGTCTACAGATAGGAACGTAAAATATACCAAGATAGATCGTCACGAACTTGAATACACGAAAATAATTACCTATTATGAAATGCCTATCTTAAATTTACGCGAAACAAATCACTAATACAAACTCTATCCCCTTAATATGGCTACTAACCGGTTTGTAAGTCAATCATTCAAATATATATATGCATGTATTATATCTAACCAACTCAAACAAAACAATTACCTACTCCCCTGCGTAGTTTTTTTTTTTTTTTTTTTTTTTTTTTTTTTTTTTTTTTTTTTTTTTACATATAGCAAATCAATTCCGTATACATATATATATAACTTATGCATATATGAAGTCACAGAGACTTCATGTGAACGTTTTCAATTTTTTTTTTTTTTTTTGGAAAAACGTAACCCATCAAATTTCGTACATATATATACTTATATATATACACACGAAATTGCAATATTCAATTATGCACATGTACTCCAATTCCCATTTATTTAATTTTTTTTTTTACAATCAAAAAAATAATTTGGCATACAGTTGCATACATATATATATATATATACGAAATCACAGCAACTGAACATCAAAAGCCTTTTTTTTTTTTAATCCATCCAATTGATTGCTGCAAACCCATATATGATTATTGTAAACAGTGGTTACGGTGGGTTATTTCCGAGCAATGCATCATGAATTTTTTTTTTTTTCAAAAAAACCCCATCCCTATATATATATACACACATGTGAATACCATTAATCAATTAGTAGAAAATAATACTAAC
>JAVXUM010000017.1:20728909-20750976 GCA_035590655.1 Pouteria glomerata | reverse complement strand
ACGAGTGTGGGCGGGCGGACCGTATGCGCGGCTTCGGGCCGTATGCGCGGGGGACGTCCCACATATTATTAACGGTTTCTGGCGTATCGTCGCCTTGGACGCGTAGTCCTAAAGCACGAGGTTATGGCGTATCGTCGCCCTGGAGGTGCGCACTCCTAAAGCACGAGGAATGAGGGGGCCGCGACGTCGCCCGTAACAAGGACGTCGGAATGGTTTTCAAAACTCGATGACGTGTGATCGGTTTATATGAAAGGTGTCAGTATAATGAATGAAATAATGGATAAAAACAAAGGGAAGGGATAATGTGTTTCATTATTGTTATTTGGTTATTGCCTTGGTGCATATGATACATGCTAGCGTTAAATTTTCGATGTTGAAGTATCTGAGATGAGTAAAGCTGATATCTGAGATTGCACCCTTGTTGGTATACATGTTGAGTTATGATCCTTGCCTATACTTTGACAGACTAATGGAAGGGTATATCTTGTTTTTTTTTTTTTTTACTTTTGGTCTTGTAAGGGCCTTAAGGTCAAGGCGTGTATAAATTAATAAGCTTAGTGGAACTTTGGTTTTAGATGGAATGACATCAGGTTGTTTGGATGTGGTTGAATGACCTCTACACTGCCCAAGGATTTATTTCGGTACCCCCGATGGTTCGTTTTTAAGCCGTTATATAGTAGTTTTATTTTATGGGTCTGCTATGTAACCGTTGTGCTAGTTCTGACAGTTGGTGTTGTGTTTACATATTATGAACATTTTTAGACTGTTATATAGACGTTTCGTTTTGTGGGTTCACCTCGTGACCGGTGCCTTTGCGTTGATGATCTGAATAGTGGTTACAAGCTGTGAAAACTTGGGGGCTAGCTCTGATAGTTCGTGTCGTGTTTGCATGTTGTGAATGTTTAACACTCACTTCCTGGGTCTCCGGATCCGGGGCGTGACATAATATGAAGTCATCGTTTGTAACCACATATTCATGTGATAAAAAATAAATTTTTTCTTCGTTTGAAAGTCATAAAAGATGACCTTAAAGCCTCTAATTTATTCTGTTATCATCTTCCTCAATAACAACTTACTAGTCCTTTACACTATTGATGCACTAGTTGACATATTTGCTTCCCAGATAGTTGGTCATTGGTTTAAATACTCTCTTCAGGTGGAACCTCCACTTTGAGAGCCCTGTTTTAAATACTCTTTTGTATGGTAAAAACATAGGAATAGTAGCTTGAACCCTACCATAATTTTTAGGCTCCTTTATTTGGAGCCTCAAATTTTTTCAAAAACTCTAAAAAAATTCAAAAAATTCTTAATTTCTTTTCAATTAAATTTTGCTATACATCATTTTTCACACCAAATTTTTAATTTTTTTTGAAACTTCAAACCTCACCTCAATTAAAAAAAAATTACAACTTATTGTTATAAAAAATTATAACTTTACCATTTATAAGATGCCTTCGTGATTATCCTTCTTAGCGATGATTTCTCTCTGTTTGTTCTCTTCACAAGATTTGTTTTATGGTAATATTAATAATAGTAAAACAATTTACTAAAATTGGCTAAAATATAAGTACTTACCAAAACAGGGTCAAAGTCGTTAGTGGTACTTATAATTTTAGTCCAATAACAATTTGCCTAAATGATAAGTAATACTTACAACTTCAAAACATGTGCACATTTTAGTTTATTCAAATATTTAATTAAATTAAAATTATTTTTATTGAAAAATAATATATAATCAAATGATTTATTTGTTAAAATTAAAATAAAAATTTACTATTAAAATGGCTTATTTTATTAAATTAAAATGAGTTTTTAATAAATAATAATTACCTATTAAAATAATTTATTTTTATGATTTAAAATTAATTACTATTAAATAATGAGTTATGGGTAAAATATTTATTCTATTAAATAGTTTTTAATTAAATTAATATTTAATTTATGTACTATTTATCAATAATTTATACAACATCAAAATATTATTTAATACTCATTGCTACAATATTATTAGAAATTTTTCCATTTTTATATAGTTCTACAATTAGGGGTGCATTTGGCACGCTCAAAAAGTGAGTAGATATTTAAAAACACCTGAAACTTTTTAAAACTCTCCAATAAATTTTGCCATGTATTTCATAAAATTTCTATAAATTTATATATATCTACATATACTAACAAATTTTTATAAATCCTAATAAATTTTTCGCAAACCCTAATAATATCTTCACAAATCTCAATAACTTTTCTACAAATTTCAAAATTTTTTCAACAACTTTCAAAATATTCTAACATAAAACTGTTCAAAAGGACTAAAAAAAATTATTCAAATAGATTTTCTCTCCGAAAAGTTAAAGCAAAAGTTAAAAATGACACTATTTATCTTTAAAAAAATGTAATTTGATGGCTGCATGCTAAATACCAAAAATTATCCAAACCATATTTTTAATTATTTTTTGTTATTTTTCAAAATTTCAAACGCGCCCTAGTTCTTTTAATTTTTGAAAAAAATAACAATTATTTTGACACAGTATGAAAAAAAAGATAAAAATTTTCAATTCAAGCCAATGCATCTATTAAAAAAAAACAATAAAGATGGTGAAATTTCTAGTAATATTGCAATAGTGAGTACTAAATAATGTTTCGATGTTGATAAATTGTTAATAAATAAATAAAATATTAATTTAATTGAAAAATATTTAATAAAATAAATATTTTACTCATAAATTATTATTTAATAATAATTAATATAAATTTTATAAAAATAAATTATTTTAACGGGTAATTATTATTTATTAAAAACTCGTTTTAATTTAAGTCATTTTAATAATAAATTTTTATTTTAATCAATAAATTATAATAATTTATTATTTTTATTAAAAATAATTTTAATTTTATGAAATACTTAAATAAATTAAATTCGTGAGTGTCACGTATAACATTAATTAAAGTTGTAAGTACTAGTTATATTAAGTGATAAAGAAGTCGCACTTATCATATGTTAAAAATGATAAAAAGTGAGATAAAATATAATAAGTTATGAGTTTATAATTTATACAGTGGGAAATTTTTTGAAATTTTTAAAGAAATATAACAAACCAAATGCACCCTTAGACTTTATTTTGGTAATACTTATATTTATGGTGTGTTTAAAGTGATAAAAAATGAGATAAAATAAAATAAAGAGAGATAATTTGTGAGTTCATAATTTGTATAGTGAAATAAAAACTAAATAATTTTAAAAAAAATTTAGAGTTTTTTAACAAACCTAACATAATCTTTTATCTTATTTTAGTTGATATGCATCTATTAATATTTTATTAATATTACAGTAGAAAACACTTTTCATAACTAAAACCTTCTCATAACTTATGCTATGAGACAGAACTCAGCCATTTTTTTTTTTTTATTAAAGGTGAGTCCTCTAACACTGCGCTGTTGAGGCACATCCCGCGATTTACCTCCTCCACCATAACCCAGGGTAGGGCGGTGGGCCCACCTGAGGATTCCACCCCCAGAACTCAGCCATTTTGATCAGCAAAGCTTATCATGAACGTGTTGAGCAGTTGAGCTAAGTCTTTTCTGAGACATATCCCAGAAAAATCAAGCCTTAGGCAGTCTTGATTTGAGGCATTGTTCGTCCATGAAGATCATTAGGTTAGTTTTATAAATTTCCTTATATTTCTGCGTTTGTAGTTTACTCACAAGTATCCATTAAATTTTTAGTGCAGACATCACACTCTCGCAAACCATCTGTCTATCATCTCTTTGTCGCTGACTCTAGATGTAATGAAAGGCTATCTTTCACTTGTATGTTGGTTAGTGATTAGTTGATTTTCTAGCGTGTTAATGATTTGTTGTTCACGTGTTTTTTGGTTTTCAGTATTACATATTGTTGGTTCATACACGTTGTTAATTTATGAAGGTGTTATACTACTGATTAGGGTAAAAAACAATGATGAATTGCAGGATATTGTATTATTTTTTTAAACTTGAAATTGTGGTATACACTTTGCCAAATTGTGTTGTTACGTCATTTCAAAAAGGATTAAATGACCAAAGTATACACTAAAAAATTAAATTTGCAACACTACAGTTACAATGAAATATATCTATTACACAGGTATGCACGAATGTATAAAATACATTTGAGAGCCTACCGTGAAAATAGAAACAATATACCGCAGAGAACATATATACCTCAATCAAACTGAAAAGAAATAAGTTGCTATATTAGTAAACCTCTTTTCCCCATCTTTGTATTCAATAATTGTATGAACTAAAATGTCTCATTCATCATTTTTTCATCTCTCATAATTGGTCACTTGTAGTGGGATAAGTTTTATTTCATTGTACCAATTGTATTTTCTTTTTTTTTTAGCTGGTTTGGGTTTCAAGTTACTGCTATTATCAATTGCCTTTTCTATTCCTCTTAACTAATGTTATTGAAATGTGAATAGAAACACTGAAAGGTAATAAAACTTGGTGAATAGTTTCTATTATATAATGTTATCTTGGTTTCCTTATATTAAATGAGATTATGGTTTAAAAAAGATTACCATTTAACTTTGACAACACTCTCATAAGCTTAAGGTGAAGAAAAGTTATATAAAATAAATTATAGCTAGCTAAGTGAAAGAAGTATATTTTTATTCGAAATTTAGCTACAAAATTTTGGCCATGTTATTTTTGGTAGGTAGTTCATTGAAGACGGCTTAATTTGAGTTGATATATCTTTATCATTAAGTGTGTACATTACACAGACTAAGATGCCTTAGCAGTGCATGAATTTGTTGTTATATATGGACGAATTTCTTGAATATCAAAATGAAATTAACTTGTTAATAGGTGTAATTTAGTATTTTTTTTTTTTGGATTACATATGCATGTATAATAATATAAATATATGTGTATTTATTTAAAAAAGAGGTGCCAAGGGTTACCATCATATGCAAAACATAAGGATCACAATAAAAACCTATGATCTCAATACACAATTACTCAAAAACCTTAAAATTTTCAAAAATTTGATTTAAGGGATGGTTTACCACATAAAAACCTATTATCCAAAGAGAGAACTCTACTCTTTAACTGAAACAACCTCTTCTTTTTCTTGAATGATCTTTCAATTAAGCTTTCTCAAATAATCCACATTAAGGCATGAGGCACCAAAAGAGAGTTTTGTTTTTTCCATACTATTGTTCCTCCCCAAAGAAAAATCAAGGAAGACCTTTTGCAGTCCTGATATGTCCAATAATTAGAGAGCACGAACATTCGAGCAAAAACGTGGTTTACAAATTCCCAATCATCTTTGGATATGCAACATTAATTGTGGTGAGCCTGGTGCTTTCTTATTAGATCATCTATAGATTATAGTCAAAATGTTGTTGCATGTTGCTGTCCAAACAAGGAAATCAATTTTGGAAAGAGCCTCATAAATCCAAACTCCTTTCTAAGCCATCCGGAATTAATCCACAATTTTGCTAAGGTTTGGTGTAGTGATTTTATTTTATCTAATTTGGATTAAGTCGATTGAACTGAATGCTTCCCACCTTTAAGGATCAAGAAGAATAGAAAACAATTATTAGATCTATAAATTCCTCTATCTGCTAATTATTTAGATCTTTCATAAAACTAATGTTTGTTTCATACCACTTGGGTCTTGCAATTTGGGGTATTCACTGAGTGTTGCTTGTCTATTTCACACTACTTAAGTAATAGCTGAATAAACTACCTTTAGCCTCAAATCTCTATATCGAAGACAAGTCCATATGAAGTAAAATTGACATTAGCATAATTGATGATGGTTCCCAATGAGACTAATGTTTGTTAAATACCACTTTTTGACTAAACTTGTATTCTATATATTCCACCTTGCATCGACTTAACCTCAACCTTTTTGCTTCTAACGTTTTCTGTCACAATTCTAGCTTAGCATTTACTCATTCTCTCATCTTATTTACTAAAACATATCATCAGCAAATAACCTATACCACAGCACCTTATCCTGAATATGTCCAGTAATCTCATCCATAATTAGGGTAAAGAAGTACGGGCTTAACACTGAGCCTTGATATAGACGAATCTTGATAGGAAACTCCTTAGTCTCTCTGCCAGCCGTCTCTATAGATGTCTCCACTCTATCATACATGTCCTTTATCGCCTAATCGCCTCAATATATGCTACACACACTCTTTTCTTTTCCAATACTCTCCATAAAATCTCACTAGGAACCCTTCTATAGGCTTTCTCCAAATCAATGAACACCATACGTAAATCTTTTTTACCTTCTCTATACTGTTCCATTAATCTCCCAAGCATGAAACCAAACTGATTTTCTGAAACATTTGTTGTCCTTCTTAATCTTCTCTTAATAACCCTCTCTCATAATTTCACCATCTGGCTCATCAATTTAATCCCTTAGTAGTTCATTGCCAAATATCCATCTAATAGAAGAAAATTTGAAAGAAGCATATTGAGTTAAAACATAATCCTTTCTTATGTGGGTATTTGGTAGATAGGAAACAAGCTGGTTGTTCTCATGTGCTTGAGGAACAAAGTATGTTTCTTTTTCTTGAACATTCAAATTCTTCCTATTTTCTAAGAGTGTGAAATAAAACACTACAGAAATTTTTGTAAGCGGTTGGGATAGAGGTTGGTTTATCTTTTGGGTATGCATGCAAATACTCCCCTCTTATTTGTTTTAAAATTCTATTTGTTAAGGAACAAAAAGGCCCAAAACAAACAATGCCTTTCTTATGTGAATGGTGTAGTAACCTGGGACCACCACCGCTAGCATGATATTGTCTACTTCAAGGATCCACGGTCACGTGGATGGCACACAGCACCCGGATGCCGCAGCTACCTGACCTGTCACGGTTTTGTTCTTAGCGATGGCTACCCCAGTGCCTCCCCAAAACCCGTCGCACTAGGGAGAGGTATCCCCACCCTTATTAGGCGTTGTTCGTTCTCCTCCCCAACCGATATAGGATCGTTATAATCCACCCCCTTTAAGGCCCAGCGTCCTCGCTAGCACACCGATTTGGCACTGGCTCTGATTCCACTGTAGCAGCCCGGGACCACCACCGCTAGTACGATATTGTCCGCTTCCGAGATCCACGCTCACGTGGACGGCACACAGCATCCAGGCGCCGCAGCCACCCGACCCGTCACTGTTTTGTTCTTGGCGAGGGCTACCCCAGTGCCCCCCTAAAACGCATCGCACTAGGGAGAGATATCCCTACCCTTTATTAGGCGTGGTTCATTCTCCTCCCTAACCGATGTGGGATTGTTACAATTTTATCACGCCCCTAACATAAATTGTCCGGGACGGATGGTATGGGAAATTAGGGACTAATAAAAATAAAATAACTTGTACCAAGGTTAAATCATAATATAATACTCACCATCAGTGTATTTCCTATCGTCCCTCATTCCCATATTAAAGAAATATAACACATCACAAATTTCGACACAGCCACACCTCAGTGTCGTTATCCAAAATTTATATAATCGGAACCAACATTAATCACGGGCCTTCACCCTGACCACATAAGTATAAACCCACTAAAAAAATTCTTATTTAAGAGAACAACCATAATTATTACCATCCACAGTATAGACCGGACTTAGGCTACTCACGCCTAAGCTGCCTACATATCCCACCTCGGGAATCAGGTCTCCGTAGTCCCTAAATCATTATCTAGATTATATATCTCATATATTGCCAATAAATCAAACATTAACATCATTCATAACATCTATATCTATTTATCAAGATATATAATAACCATTCATGCAGTCTCATGCAATCTCATGTAATGGGTATGATGGAATATAATGACCCATGCATTATATATCCTCCATCTACCCCAACCTTATCCAGGGACGAGTGACACTTAGCAAGGCTATCAGTTAAGACACGAGCGGTCACCAAACACACCGTTTTAAGCGCTGACGGCAAACGCATATATATATATCTCATATAAATATCACATTTGGGGAACCATGTTACACCCTCACACGTGTGAGACTCAGGAGAACCGTGTTACGCCCCTTGGCCTTTCTGTTAGAGAACTGTGTTACACCTCTAGTCAGGCATCCACCTATCTTAGACAGGCATCTGCTATCTCAGGCAAATAACCAGTTGCAGTCTGGGAAAATATCACATCTATAAACCCATATTAACGTCCTGACTCCACATGACTAAGCTCTAGCCACGTTTATAAAATCTGGGGATCATCCGGTGTTATCACAATCTATTTTCTCAATTTTAATAAATATATAACAATTGTGTTTCGGCACGTCACAATCTATGGCTCTCTCAGCCAATCCATATACATCATTTTCACTGGATGAAACCACCCCAATCCCAATGCACATAATACGCTCAATCATGAAATTAAACGTTAACATAATATAAAACATATTCACATTCATCTAATCCAAGATTTAGAATCCATTTTATACATAAAAAACACTCCTTCACCCAGTCTTGACTTGCCAGTGGGTTGGCCTACCTCAATTGACCTGGCTATTCTCTAGGTCGGGTTGGGGCAAGTCAACCAAATTCGCCCTTGATCCAACTCAGTTATCCTGCCTTAATTTTTTTTAATATTTTTAAAGTTTTTATTTTTATAAAATAAATACAAATAAAACTCATAATAACATTTTAATTTCTCAGCATGAAAATTGGAATATTTGAAGTGTGACTTGTATCGAATTTCAAAAAAAATTTTGTCATTGTATAGGAATCCAGATTGTTTCAATTAATGGCATCAAATTCTCAAATTCAAGACTTGCTCACTTTTGACACTTTTGCAACATGTACAGGATCAAGTCTCGAGGGGACATTTGTAAACGTACAAATTTTGGCCAAATTAAATATTGCCAAATATCAAATAAAAATGCAATTGAATTGACAAATCAAATTTTATCCTATTACCGTTATCATTTATTTTTTGCTTACCGTTATCGTCCCAAACCCGTTTATTTTTTTAGTTCAAATCCCAAACTCGTCCTGTCCCAAACTCGTCCTGTCCCAAACTCGTGAAACATGTCCCAAATCCGCGAAACTCGTTTATACTTAATAGGTTAAAATACCAATTAAATACCCAATTAATTACCCGTTATCTGTTAATAATAAAAAAGTTACTCGTTAATAAACAAACACTGATTACATAGAAGCAACATCACTACTAAACCAAATAATAAAAAATAAATAAATAAATAAACAATCTATTACATAATAAAAACCATCCAAATTAGAAACAAATGATAGCACCACAAACATAGGTACAAGTTAATAAGAATAACAAATATTACAAATTAGTAAACAAAGAGTAGTTGAAGAGTAGCAAAGCAGCAGAAGCAACAAATAAAGAGCAACAAAGCAGCAGAATGATAATCGAAGCAGTTGAAGAAGCTGCAAAAATTAATATATTTAAAAAATTCAATTATTATTTAGTAAAAGAAATAAAGAAAAGTAAAGTTCCCTTATAATAGCTACTATTGATATTTCAAAAACAGAAGACCACACAATATTTTAAATGATTTAATCAATATATAATATTAAATTTTAATTTTAAATAAAAACACATACCTACAATAATGTAAAAGTTGATAACCCAACTTTAGTAACCAATAATATCATATAGTGGTGGTACAGTTATCATCGCTACAATTTTTAACAATTATATTAAAAAATATAACTTGAAACTTAATGTAAAAAATAACAAAAATAATAAAAATAGTAAAAGAACTATACTCGTCAAAATCTTTTTCTACATATGTCACACGACTTGCGAATATATCCATAGAAGAATCTGCATTAACCAAAAAAAATAATAAGAATAAATAATAAATGCAAGTTTCTTATCTCATATATTTAGCAAAGACATTATATTTTTACCTTCTGTTTTTGCACTCCATAACTAATTTTGTGAACACATAAGAGTTTCAAGAGTATCTTTGTAAAACCTACTTCGATGTAGGCTTACAACCCTTCCACTAGTACTAAAAGCGGATTCAGATGCAATCGTGGAGACTGGAATAGCTAAAAAATCACGAGCTATCAACTGTAAAGTTAGATATTTTATCTCATTTGTCTTCCACCAATTGAGTATATCAAAATCTTGTACAAACGGCAACACAGCTTCTTCCAAATAATGATCCAATTCATATTTTACAAGCACATTAGATGAGAAACTACAAAGATATTGTGCCAACCTTGCCTGAGTTTCCTCACCCTTCTCATTAATATCTCCTTCACTTGAAATTAGAATACATATTGTAACATTTGAAGTTGAACTTGAGTGGGAAGTGAACTTGGATTGGTACTTTTCAAGCAAATTATAGCTATTCCTTTTAACCATTTCAATTTCAATATGTGTATACTCACCATAAATTGATGGAAAAAAGAATTTCACAATCTTCATTTTATACCTAAGGTCCAACACATTCGACACTGCCATAACAATATGCACATCACTTCAATATTTTTCAAATTTATCATACATTTGTTTTGCCATTGAACTAATTACTCTATCGCTCAAAAGTATCCACTTGCACAAAGCTTCCTTAATCTCACATATTTTCATAAAATAAACATTTGAAGTAGGATACTTTAAACCAGAAAGAACTACAGTTGTCTTGTAAAACAACTTGAGCTTCCCACATATTACCCTTACAGTCTTCCAATCTTGTTCGGATGGCAAAGAGATATAAAGTTTATCCCTAAACTTCATTATTTGAAAAACATCCTTATACTCTATGGCAACTTGCAACATCAAGTAGGTAGAATTCCAACAGGTCTTACAGTCAAGACTCAACTTCCTAGCAAATGAGAGTTTCATTTGGCGGGCCATCTCCCCAAACTTTTCAACCCTAGATGGAGTGGCTGACCAAAATGCAACACTATCTCGAACTCTCTCAATAGCTTCTTCTATGACCGATAACCCATCTTTCACCACAAGATTAAGAATATGAGCACAACACCTCATATGCATGAAACGACCACTAAGCAAACAATGATTACTCAAATTATTCACAACAATGCTAATCATCCCATCATTGGAGCTATAATTATCTACAGTGATTGTGGATAATTTAGTCTTTAAATTCCATGACTTCAATCTATCCAACAAATTCTCAGCTAGAACATCCATCGTGTGAGGTGTAGGGACATAAATAAACCTAAATAAGATAAAATAATAAATAAGAATTATAAGAGCTTGTAAAATAATATTGAAGACCAATGTATTATAAAAGAAAAATAAATTCATTACCTCAGAATGTGACTTTGTAACTTCCAACTCCCATCAACAAAGTGAGTCGTAATACTCATATAACCCTTTTTTTGATTTGAAGTCCACTTATCCGTTGTGATAGCTATGCGACTAGTATTATCATGTAAAAGTTTTGCTAACTTTATCCTCTCAATATCATAAATTTTGATAATGTCACTCCTAATGGTATTACAAGAAACCATTTTAAAACAAGGTTGAAGGCTGGAGACAAATCTTCTAAAACCAACATGTTCAACAATTGAAAGAGGATATTCACGCATGATAATGGCACAAGCTAACTTCCTCCTAGAGACTTCTGGATTAAAATTAAAACTACCAAACTGCATAGTCCCATCCATTTTCTTATTGAAGCCAAGCTGTTTTTGGAGTTTCAAAGAAGAATATCTTGATTATTTTTTTTAGATTAATGTTTCAAGTGATTGTGTGAACTCCTAGTCCCATGGGCACTTATAGTTTTAAGATACGATTTGCAACAATTACAAACAGCATAATCTTCATTATTTTTCTTAATCTTCTTCATGTGATTCCATACTTCACTAGTTAGTTTACGTTTTCTACTAACAACATTATCAGTTGGCCTAGGCATACTAGAAGTATCTGTGGTATCATTTGTTGAATCAACTGTAGGAGTAATTGTAGGACATGATCCCATAGTAGGTGCCTCAATATTTTGTTCAGCCATTTGCCAAATTATTATCCAAAAAAAAAAAGCATAATTAGGAAATTGCCAGCTAGAAGCAGAAGTATATTTTAATAGATGCAAAATCAAAACACCATCTTCAAATATTAATTGATGTTGTGTCTGTTCAGTACTTATAAAAAAAAAAAAAAAAAAATTCCACGGCCTGAAGCTATTTACACAAGTTATAAAAGAATCAAACCTGGTGATTGCTGTTGGGTTGATTCGGCAACGCAGGCAACGAGTCCTTTAGAAGAAGACTAAAGGCAGCAGGCTATAGATTTTTTTTGGGGGGTTGGGGCTACCGGCCGCGGGTAGAACTTATATTATATAGGTAGGGTAAAAGTAAGGAAACTTTCGAAAATACCCTTATTTGTAAGCATATAAGGGATTTTATTACGAGGTTAAAATTGTGAATATATAAATTATATTATATTATGTTAACGGGTAATTAGCGGGTACCTTATGGGTACCGAGTACGAGTACCCTATAAGTATAAATGGGTACCGGGTACTCTATAGGCGAATCCCAAACCCGTCCCAAACCCGTACGAGTATTAAAATTAAATTCCAAACCCGTCCCAATCCCATTAAGGTATTTCTCAATGGGTTTTTATTAGATTCGGTCAACCCGGGTACCCTCGTATACCAGTCCCATTGGCATTCCTAAAAAGTAGTATCCGAGATGGACAAGAGTTGAATTGATTTGCCGAATAGGATGTGTAAAGAATATATAGAGGGAATTAACAGTTCATATAATTTACCAATAGGTTTCGTAGTAAATACATTAGTTGTCCGTATAGAAAGTGTGCGAATCGGTATTACTACACATGGGAGCCCGTTAGGGAGCATCTGATCTGTAATGGGTTCATGAAACAATACAAGATTTGGACACTCCATGGGAAAGAGTATACCTCCTCTTGTAGGCTAGAAACAGTTGAGGGGGAGTTCGAGACTACGGAGGAGGTTGATCCAATACTCGCAATACTTATTGACATTGCGTGTAGATTAGCATATGAAAACACCGGTTGCGATGTTGATTTTACGGGTGATAATAATCATCGTTCGGGTGCAGATGAAGAAGCATTAAAATATTTTCAAATACTTGACGATACGCAAACAGAATTTTATCTTGGATGCAATAATTTCAAGCAAGTAGATGATAGGTAGGTAACGCAAAATAGTGGTATCGGTTGTCGTTTTGTTGATGGTAGCAACTACTATGGCTAATTGAATGATATTATTGAAGTTGTATATAATCGTTGTCAAGATACCTACTGTTCAAGTGTGATTGGGCAAATCCAATTCGTGGGGTTAAAATTGATAAGTATCAGTTCAAATTGGTAAACTTTAACAATTTGTTGTGCGCGAATACATCATGCACCCTACATATTAGCATTAATGGCAGAACAAGTATATTATGTCAGATATGGAGCTGATCCTAATTGGAAAGTTACTGTTAAAATGTTAAGAAGGGGGTGTATCTAATTAAATGCGATGAAACAGATATTGATGTATTTGCCCAACAAGTTCTTGACCAGAATGATGTCGTACAACATGACGAATATATTAATTGGGTTAGGGAGACTGTCGAAAGAGATACCATTAATTTACATTAGACATAAATGGTTGTGCACCTTTTTAACTACAAAAAATTTAATGTAAGTATTTATTTTTATAAATTATAATAAATTTAATTTTTAAATATGTAAACGATATGTTTGGATGCTTTAGGAGGAGATTTAGTCATCGGACGATGGCTGAGCGTCTTAGCCTATCATATATGGGCAGTAGCTCGTCAGTTGCCGTCCTGCCATTACCTATTGCCTCCGTGCATTCTTCGACAGACAGTCAGACACCGTCTGGTTATGGAGCACCAGGTATAAATTATTATTTTAAGACATTTCTTATATGTTAAATTTTTTCCTCTTAAACTTAATATTTTGTACATTCAACAGATTCTTCCACTCCGAGTAGGCCTTCCAGGTCCCGTATAGGGCCTTCGAAGGCATTGCAGCAGTAGAACTGCGGGTCACAGTGGATGACCGTGCAGTGGGATGACACGCCCCACCCAGCGAGAAAGGCGTGGCGCTCTCTCATCTCCCAAATCAGACATATGGTCCGAAATCCGATTAGATTTCCACTGATTACCCTTTACAAGCTAATGTGGTTGGGGTCCCTCCAGACTTCTGGGACGTTTGCTACGGCAAATGTCGGAAGATGTAGAAGGATCATAAGACTAAATAAATTACAACCATTGGAAGGTTTATGAAAATGACCCTAACCATCCTTTAGTGGGTCCCGAACGACATCCTCTTCCACCAGTGGGTTGAGCTCGTAAGTTACTGGTTGAATGAGGGGGTACAGGTGAGTAGATTATAATCTAAATTTTTTGGCTTAAGTTTTTAAGTTATAAAGCGTAACTTATAAAAGTTAATTAACTAATAATTAAAACAGGAGGTGGTCGCGAGGAACTTGTAGAACCGAGGGATACAGGGCCCCGGCCATAAGGAGGGGAATTGGCATTTTACGCAGGTCCGCCATAGGGTAAAATATTAGTTTAGCATATAAAATTTTGGTTTATTTTAATTTCGTTTAATAATAAATTTTTAACATATAATTTCTCATTCAATAGTTGCTAGAGCGGGACCAGAGGACTAATCGAATGGCTGTCTGGTTGGTGACCGGCAATACTCAGTTACTAGAGGCTCAAACCATACAGGTAATTAATTAGTTAATGTGGGCCAATGAACATATCCTCGTCATTTTTTTTTTTTCAAATATAAGTGAACTTATATTTCTTACCCATCTTCTTTTCCAATTTATCTTAAACTCAGTTTAACGCATGTTTGAATGAGCTACCACCAAATGAGAGGGAGTCAGAAGAGATAAGAGATGAGATATTTTTCTCCATCATCGATCGTGATGGGTATGGATATACGCTCACGCGAGGTGCTGACATTCTACGTCGATCCATTGCATGAGCAAAGGCATCTTCCCGGGCCAAACGACGCGATGAGGACCTCCTCCGGACTTTTCGTGCAGAGATGGATGAGCGGGAAGCGTCGATTCAGACTGAGATGATGGCCGAGATGGAGAGGCGTTTACCTTAGAGTTAGAGCCATCATCCTCCCCCGCAAGTTACAAATTTAAATTTTATATTTATTTATAGCCAATTAAAATTTTATAAATTTATTTATTTATTTTTGATCCATTTATTGTTTTATTTTACGACCCAGATGATGGCAGTTGGCATTCCTGGAATGGACTTGGGTGATCTAACTAGGGCATTTTGTATTTTGCATTATTTTTTGTTGCCTTCCCTTCTCTTTTTGTATAGTTGTATATAAAAAAATTTGTACTTTCTTTGTAAATATAAACGAAGATTTTTGTTTTATTTTATTTAAATATTTTATCATTACATGTATAATTTAAATTGTACCAAAGAAAATTTAATATTAATATTAATATTAATATTTTAGAATATAATATAAATAATAAATGAATCTAAAAATATTAATAAAAAAGTAATTATAATTATAACTATAAGAGACGTAAATAAATAATGAATTTTAAGAATTTTTAAATAAATAATAAATAGATAATTTTTAAAAAAAAATTATTTACTGGCGTTCATTATTTCTGCAACACTAGTCACTAATTTACTTCCCGCCACTTGACAGTATGGGCGCCAATAGAGCGAAAAAATATTTACGGCCGTTCTGGAAATAATAGCGACCATTTGTGGCAGTTGCAATTGCGGTCGCTAATAATAATTGCGACTGCTACTACCTCTTTAGTGAATGTTTTAGGTAGTCGCTAAAGGCCTACTTTCTGGTAGTATAGTAACTCTTAATTCCATCATAGTTTCTGCTCATTAAAAATTTCATCAAAACATTAGTGTATTGCATGTTATAAAAAAATTTGCACTAACTCATGTCCACGGCACTTTAAAAAAAATTAATATTAAGTCTTTTTTTTTTTTTTTTTTTTTTTTTTTTTTTTATAGTTGAAACTTTGAATATAATGTTCAAACCAAAAAAATTATAATAATTCATGAGTTTTATTTTTATTTTTTAAATTTTGAGCTCTAACAGTTACTATATATATTTTGATCTCTTTCTTTAATTAATTTTTGATAAATATCATAAAATAAAATACAAATTTTGATATTTTAATTTGGAATGTTCAATTTCTTAGAAACCATAATTCAATCAAATTTCAGTTGATAATTTTAATTTGTATATAATTTTCACTTTTAAAATATAGTGAAATTTAAAATGTTTAAGCCGTTTTCTGAGATAAATGGTAGTAGGATCAAGTAAAATAAGAACTGAGTGGAAAGTTAAAAATATAAAAATGATCTCAATTGTTGAACGAAAAAAAATAATAATTCATAATTGTTAAATTTTAATTTATAAGAGAGATATTTTAAAAAATTATTAGATTTTATTACGTAGATTAATTAGAGGTTACGACCTTCTATGAAATGAATTCTAGACATTGCCAGTTTTTCCTGAGAAAACATTAATCGTTAAAGCAAACATAAAACAAGCAAGAGGCAAAATCTTCATAAATTTTCAACTTCAACTGATGAAATTTTGTTTGTGAAAAATAGCTCATCCATTAACACGAGTGCTGAAACAAATTAAGGCATAATTAAATTTGCTCGCTTGGCAAGAAATTAATCTCTCTAAAATGAAATTACAGTGTTAATTATTGTGGACTGAGTCCCTTGTGTCCATAAATCATCCATGACGCGTCCAATATTCTCTTGGGGCGAAATTCATTACTCCAAAAATTTCTTGGCAGCGGGGTGAGAGAGAGAGAGAGATATGCTGTTTGAGTTTATAGCCGCTATATTTTAATTTTCCTACTTGCCCAGGCTACAAACAGCTGTCTTGCGAACCCAAAGAAAAGTAACCGGCCATATGCCAGATCGATATTTGTCAGCCAAAAGGAAGACCAGGAATACCCGGAAAAGTATACATTCTTATTTTCTTGTAGCCCAAGCAGATGATGACCAGTTAAAAGAGTATACGTATACTTCGTTCCGGACGCACATATACTACATTGGCAGTACGTATGAACACAGTTTTTTTTTTTTTTTTTTTTGTAATGAGTGTCCGGAGCAGTTTATGCATATCTTAACTAATCTCTAAAGTCTAAAATTAACGATATATAAATTTTTCAATGACCCTAAGGGGTATTTTTTTTTATCAAAAGTTACTAGTTGCAATTCTTTATGTATTTTGTGAAGTAAAAAGTAATTTTTGGTAACTTTTTGTTATTAGATTAAATTTTTAATAATTTTTAATAATTTTTAGTTAAAAAATTATTATAATTAAGTAGAAAAGTAACCAAAAAAAAATGGTAATTTCCTGAACACTCCAAAAACAAAAATTAATAATTTTTTTTTTTGGGGGTTAAAATTGTGTATCAAGTGGTCTCAAGATTGAAAGTATTGTAAAGAGTATCTATTGATTATTTTTTTTTTGAAATATATATTTTAAACGTACTTTGTCTAAATTACGGGCAAAATTGCGCTATTCGTACAAAGTACGTTTAAAATATATATTTAAAAAAAAAAAATCAATAGAACATGTATATATATTTTTTTATATAGGAATGTGATACGACTGTATAATTTTATATAATTTTGTATGTAATTTTGATATAATAATTTTATATGTAATTATGATATTTATCAATATGTTAATTCAAAATTATTTAATTATACTTATTTAATGTATTTAATTGTTATAATATTACGCATATTTTTTGAATAGTGAATAAATAAGCGAATTCGTTTTTAATTTGAGAATTTGATGAAAATTCGTTTTGAATTAATTGCCAAATATTCAAAAATTTGTTACCCCTAAATGAAGAATTTTGCGATATACCAATGAATGGGGAGAGAGAAGATTATCGTGCAATTGTGCCCATAATACAATCTCCATTAACTGGGTCAAACCCCACGGTTTTCATTCCGAGTAAGCATTTCATACGAGTACACTTTGCTAGGAAATGTTAATGTTGCTTCTCACCGATTTTCTGAGTTGGTTCTTGCAAAATATTTGATTATTTTTATGCTTTGTAATAAAAGGTATAATAGTCTGCGATTTCAAGCAGCAAAATTCTTTTTTTATTTTTTTTATTTTTTTTATTTTTAAATGTTAACAAGATGTTAGCTTAGGCCATAAGTTTTATATTTGTTCCCTTAAATATATAAATTTTATAAAAACTAATTTGTATTTCAAAAAAGGTATTTAATAATTATATTAAAGAATTAATTTACAATCAAAGCGATAACAAATAAATAAATATGTAAATAGGTAAAGTATAAAAATACATAATTTAATGACATAATAAAAACTATATATTTGATTTAAAAATCTAAAAAATATCTTTTAGATTTTTTTTTCAGATTTATGTTAAAAAAGACAAAAATAAGACGACTAAATGCACCTTAAAATATTAAAATGTTAATATGTATATATATACACAGTTACATATGCAACCTAAAAGAAATTGCAAGCGTAGAAATTATAAGGAAAATGTGGGATTTGAGATTTAAATAGTTGTGAAAAGATATTATTACTTGATCTAAGAGATGCTATAAAAGTTGAGGGTGTTTGGAGGATAAATTTTTTTGTAAATTTTGATAGTTTTTTTGTTAAAAATTGTTAATAATAATTTTTAGTGTGTTTGGTGAATCAAAATGAAATTTTTGATAACTTTTAGGTGTTTGGTAAAATTGTTACTGTAGTAGAGTAGAAAAATGATAACTTTTGAGTATTTGATAAAATTTTTTACTGTAACAGAGTAGAAAAGTAAAAAAAGTGGGACCCGCTGTAATAATTATTTACTGTAACAGAGGAGAAAAGTAAAAAAAATTGTGATTTTATCAAATACTTAAATTACTATAAAAATATCAATTTTTAATATTTTTTTAATGTTTCTTAAGCCCCAAACGAACCCAAAAAATTATAGCAGTCAGAATATTGAAAGGTGATTTGCATGTCTTGAAAATATTGTGAAACATTAATTGCCCTCGAATCCGTACACTTAAGAAGATCAAAAAAATTAAATTTGAGATATTTTAACAGTTACATACGTTTAATAATTAGAATTATTTTTTTTTTTATTTTAACTATCTTTTCAATTATTTTACATGAAACATATTCTTCTACTTGTTTCATATTTTTTAATACATTTTTCATAAAATTTTTTAAATTAATATTTTTAGACGTGTGATAATATTTGAGATATTAATTGCTAAAGTATTTTTTGCACTTTAGGAGTTGATATACTTAAATCAATAGTCATGATTTAATTAAAATAAATTTGACTGAGTTAATAAATTTTATTTAACTAAATTAATAAGTTTTAGTTAAATCAAAATAGTTGACTTAAGCACATCAACCTTTGTAGTGCAAAAAACACTTTATCAATTAGTATCTCATAATATTTGTAATAAATAACAAAATTTTATATATTTATTTTGTACTGTATAGATATCTATTAGATAAAATTAATTAAAAAATGTTGATATTTAGATTTTATTTTTTAAATATTTTAAATAAACATTTAAGTTAAATAATAAAATAAACATTTTAATCTGTTTTTCATATCAAATTTATTTTTGATCAAGGTATGTTTGAATCATATTATGTTTGAATCATATTAAGTTTTCTTTAGTTTCTTTTAATTATTAATTTTTATTTTTACAGATTAAATCTACCATTATTCATTGCACAGATTTATTTTATAAATTCACATTTAAACTTTTTACTGATCAAATTATACTTTTATATCTTCGAACATGGATAATTCCTATTTATACAAGAAAGTACATCGTAGAGTTGAGGTGTTCGAGAAAATAACTAGAGAAATTGGATAAGCAAAAATTAATTGCGGCTCGTAAGAAAAATAGTGACAGATATGTCACAAGCAGTTGATACGTGGGTTTGGGAAAAAACTTTTGACTGGGGTTGAGAATTTTTTATTATTTCAAAATTGTCATATTTACAAACACCAATTTAGTTATTTAGTCATTAATAGTAAAATATTAATTACCATGTATTAGTCATTAATATTACAATAAACGAAAAATAAGAAAAAACTTGTAACTGGGATGTTGGAAATATTTGTGAGCCTATTATTTAAAAATGATAAATCTCTTTCTATTTTAATTATAATTCTATTATTATTAAATCATTTTAATTTTATTTTGTAATATATATATTTAGTTGAATAACAATTTTCAATTATTATCAAATGTGTATATATGCTTGTCGTTTCATATCTGCAACAAAATCATATTAATTATAAGTTTGATAAGAGATACAGATATGTCAGATTGTAAAAATTGACTTGGATCAATCTCATGAATTAAATCTTTGCCATGAATTTGGAAATTAAACTGGATCAAAGACTCCGACGAAAAAAAAAAAAAGAAAAAAAATTAATCAAATGCTTATTGAAATGTAGCGAAGAATAAATATGTATTTTCATGTAATTAACTGTAATTCTGATTCATTTGATGCTGCAATCAATAGTCTAAAAATTGGAGCTGGCTAGCAAAGCGAAATTCTGGATATTAAGCTTAATGAACAGTCCGTTTAATGCAATCAAATTAAAGATTTATACAGATTAGAAAAAGAGAAAAGAACATAAAATATAACCACGGCGTGTTTGAAGGACCACGAACACTCACAACGCCTAGAGAGTCAAAATATTCAAACCTTCTTACACTGTTTTGGTCTGTCTGTCAAAACAAATACCAAATGTTTTCTCGAGGTCCAATTCTACTCAACTCGAAATGTAGAATTCTTTAATTTCCTCGAAGAATTCTTTAATATCAATCCGGTCATTGCTCCCCTTGTAATTCTCTAACTATAAAAACCCATAAACCTCGTTTTCTCAAACAACATTAATTTGTACATGGTACAATTATAAAAGTACAAAAAGATTATATATACACACACACATATACACATCAAAAGAAAACTAGGTTTATTGAGCTTCTTGAAGGGGCCATGCAACGATCGCCATCAACCACCAAGAATGTGTGCAAGCAAATTCTCCGTTACAGGAACAACTACATCCAGCCCAATAAACCCCATGGCTGCGACGTCTTCATCAGCCACAGAAGGATCGATACGAACAAAAATGTTGCCGGATTGCTGTACGATTATCTGTCTAGGATGAAACTGAGGCCGTTTTTGGACAGCAAGACCATGAAGCCTGGTGATAAATTGTTTGATAAAATTGACACCGCGATTCGGGGTTGTAAGTTAGGGATCGCGGTGTTTTCCCCGCATTATTGTAACTCGCACTTTTGTCTACATGAGCTGTGTATGATCGTGGAGAGTCGGAAGAAAGTTTTGCCAATTTTTGTTGACGTCAAGCCATCCGAGCTTCGTGTTGTGGACAATGGAAGTCACTCGCCGGAGGAATTGCTTAGGTTTAGGTTGGCCATGGAGGAGGCTAAGCACACCGTTGGACTCACATTCGACACCTCAAATGGGTATGTATATAGATGCACAAGCTTTTTTCTTTTCTGTCATCGGCCTTGAACACAACGTATTAATTCATGTATATATATATATATATATGAATTTGGGGCTAATATTAATATTGAATGACAGGTGGAGACATGAGATTGGAAATTGTTAGGTTAAAATTTAATAGTTTAGATATATTAATATCAATTTGAAAATATGAATTTATTTCAACCGTTCTGATCTCATATCTCTGAACTGAGATTGTTTTGGATATCAATCTCCGTCTCATATATATATATATATATATGTATGTATGTATATGGACAAATATTTTGATGCAGAGATGGATTCATATAAGATATGACAAACCTGATCTAAGGGTGTTTGATTTTTGTGGATATGCAGGGATTGGTCAGATCTGTTAACAAGTGCTTCGGACGCGGTCGTGAAAAACTTGCTCGAGGTTGAGGGCAAACGTGTGCACCAGAAGCAGAAGTACTACTCGATCTAAATAACTTTCAACATTTGTCCAGAAACAATAACAGTGATCGAGAAAACAAAAAAAAAAAATGATATA
>JAVXUM010000017.1:20687169-20701417 GCA_035590655.1 Pouteria glomerata | reverse complement strand
CATCTTTTGATCTATTTCTTTGAAGGTAGATAAGTGGATAAAATCTGAAAATTATATATAATTCACCATAGACTTATATTGAATCGAAGACTTTTCACAATTTTGTTTAACTAAGAAATTTCTCAAACAACACATCCATTGCAAAACCAAACTAGTTCCACTATTCATTGTGAGATCAATTTATTCCAAGAACGTTTCCAAAATTAGTTTTGTTCATTGATTTACTAAATACTCTCTGTGAACACGATCCAATACTTACCGGTTATTGTGCTTCAATTAGACACCCTGCACTTGGGGTCGAGCCAATATTAAATGGACAATTGGACGAACAAGCATAAAGGCTAGCAACTAATTAAGAAAGATGTGATCCATGGTTAAAACATACTAACATCTAGCTATATTTATATTTATAAAGAGAGATGGGGGTCAATTTTTAGGATCTGAGAAGATAAACAGCCAACACATATTTTTAATTCTTTGTAAAGAGGAAAAAAGGTAACAGACTAACTAAAAACCATAACTCAAGTGAACTTTACCTTGTAGTTTGCCTCTTGGATGTTCAGTATAACTATTCACTGAAATTACAAACCAATGTTCCTTGTAGGGCTAAAAGAAAGACTACTTTTTATAATATTGTTAATTTCAGCATATAATTTATTGTATTAACTCATAATTTATGATGAAATTCACATATAAATGAAGAAAATAATTATAATTACATAATTTTTTTAAAATAAATAATTCTAAATTCTTTAATTTTAAAACTATAAATATAAAAGCAACCTAATTATTTTGGAATCCCTAAATATATATTAGGTATGTCTAGACTTGTTTGGCCAAACGTTAAGTCCAGAGTAACATGATTTCTTTTTTTTTTTTTTTTTATGGTGATTACAGAGTAACATGATGAATCTACCTGCAAAGAAAACTTTTAAGAGACTCAAAATATCTTTTAAGCAATATGCATATTGACTGCATTTATTAGAATGAGAAATTATGCATCGAGTTTGACTTGTTGTCCAAACAACACTTTAAGAATCCCTGTAAAATTTGGAACATGCCTAAAAGATATTTGTATAGCACAATAGTTATTCTTTTCTATTTCTTAATTATTTTAGCTCTTTGTTTTCTACTTTTTTTTATTAACAAATAAAACACCCAAATCCAACAAATCAGATCAAAATCTAGTCGCTGGGTTGGGATTATTAACACACATATCCTAATATATATATATTTTTTTTTTAACTTTGAATTTAATAGATATTCAGCACCGAAGCACTAGGAGTAACAGGAAAACAAGAAGACTATCCTTTAATTCTCAGCCGTACACTTCGTCACAAGATCAGGTTTGTGACACCGTAATATATATATATATATAAAAGCAATCGAAGAATTATTAGATGCAAAGTGAACTGAAAAGAAGAAAGTGATGGTACCTAGTAGAAGGAAAGGCATCGAGGTCTTAAGTGGCGATGGATTCAGATTGGCAACAAGCAACTATTATGACCCTAACTGTGAACCTCCAACAACTTCCATGGCATAAAATGAATTGTGGAGGAGCAATCCAGCCGAGCAATCAAATGAAACGAGGGTTGCAATTGGGGATGAAGAGGGGATTTGGAGGCCTTAATTTGAGCAATCAAGACGACACTGTTTTGAGCATGAGAGTTTTCCCATCTAACAACTTAGTCAAAAAATTACAATAGTAACCGACCAACGGTCAGGAATAATTTCTAGATTTTTTTTCTCTTTTACCTTTTTCGACCAAGCTTTTAGTCGTCAATGTTCTAACAAATTGGCCAAAAAATTATGGCACCATACTTTATATTTTACCGACCAGTTAGTCAGAAAAAAAAAAAGAAAAAAAAAAAATATTTTGGTTCCTTTACTCGACCAATTAACTTATTCATCAATACTCTAAAAAATTGGTGGGAAAAAAAAAGTGGCACCATATTCCCTATTATTACCGACTAATTGGTTAGCAAAATGGGTGAAAATATTTTTGTTATCTTTCCCAACCAAATAATTCAGTCATCAATGGTAAAAAGATTGGTAGAAAAATTGGAGCGCCAAATTTTCAGTTAGAAAATATTTTTCTTACCTTTGCTGACCAATTTTTTTGGTCACAAAATGTTAAATTTTAGTTGGCAAAAGCTAAATTTTTGCTTACTTTACCAGTTACATTTGTCAACTACTTGGTCGGTAAAAACCTAACATTTAGAGACCAATTCTTTTTTTCGGTCGGCGAAAGTGGTCAGCAATAATACTTTTTGTTGTAGTGAGAGATAGGACTAAGAATAAGGAGAGTAGAGACAAAGTAGGAATAACATCGACTGAAGATAAAATGAGAGAAAATCAACTAAGGTGGTTCGATCATGTTAAAAGGCGTTCAACGAAGGTAACAGCGGATATGACTCTTAATAGATTTGATTGGTGTTGCCAAATTCATATAGTCGACCCCACCTAGTGGAAAAATTCTTAGTTGCTTTGGTTAATATACATCTTAAACTTGAGAAAGAGTGTTTTTTAAGGAATGGTTTGATGTAGGACAAGTGATGGTACAAAGTGGTCAAGTATGGAAATTATTTTGTAAACATGTTATAATAGGTTTTAGGTAATTTTTATGTAACAACTATTCATTCGAAGCTTTTATATTTGTATAGTAAAGTCTAAGGAATGTTGTAAAATCCATCCATGTCCATTTTTTTTTTAATTTATGTTTTTCTATGTTTAATTTTTTTTTTTTTTTAGGTAAGTCTATAATGGGTCATTTGTTGTGATTGTGGATAAAATTGGAGAGGTTGCTATAAGATCTACACAAGTCCCACTATTTTTTATTTTATTATTTTTTACTCTAAGTTTATAGTGGGTTTTTTTGTTATTTGTTGAGGGCATTTGGGTCATTTCTAAAAGTGAATCAACTGATGTATATGCCTTTTGTTAGCATGTCAATTTTAATTTTAGGGTAAATTATATTACCTACTCTAAACATTTGGATAAAAGTAACGTATAATAACTACTCCTACAGTTTATTCTCAGTATTACTTTAGTTTCTCATGTTTCAACTGTGATAGTCAAAATCTCTATGCTTTCAGTTAAGTAACAATTCAATTCTTCTATCAATTGGCCATTACACACTACTATTAGACTAAGAGTAAAAATGTAACTTCTTCGACAGTTTATTCTTAGCGTCATTTTGGTCTGTCACGCTTCAGTGGTAATAGTCAAATTCTTACACTTTCAATGTATATATAAAATATATTTTATTAAATTATTTTTAATAAATAATATAATCTAAAATATATTTTATTAAATTACATAACATATTTTAATTTGAAATATATTTTATTGAATTATTTTTAATAAATAATATAATTGAATTATATTTAATATATTTTCTTTTTATTGAATTAAATTATTTTTAATAAATAATATAATTAATTAATATTTAATTTAGTTTAATTAATATGAAATGTATTTTATTAAATTAAATTAATTTCTACAAAATTATTAAAATTAAATGTTTTATTAAAGGGATGGTTTCATCGAGTTATAATTAATGAAATACAATCAAAAGAGCCACACTGCAAAAATGTATCCTCCTAAGTCAAATATATATACAAAATTATTTGTATACATATTATATATAGAGAAAGAAAATTATAGAAATAGGAAATTAAAAAAATAACAATCGAATTGTGAGGGAATAAAGTGGCACCAAGGGTAAACTGTGAGGATTATTTTTGTACTTTATTCCACAAAATTACCTTTTTACCCTCAGTCTAACAATTATGTATAACAGCCAACTAACGGAAGAATTGAATTGCTAATTGGCTGAAAATGCAGGAATTTGATTGATATAATTGAAACGTGAGAGATTAAAGTGACACTAAGGATAAATTGTAGGGATGACTTTTATACTTTACCATTTTTTGTATATTTTTATTTTTATTCTTTAGTTTGTATCCACCATCTATTGTCATGATGGTCTTATAAATTGCATTAAAACCATTGTAAATTGTTTAAAAGCATAAGTATTCACCATTGTTCAAAATGGATAAAATGAATAAATCAAAGATCTACAAATATTGGGGAGGAGTACTTGAAAATTATAGACCGTTTGAGGTAGAGGTAGCGACTAATTTTCATCATGACACTACAAAGTTATATCCTAATTCATGGCCCAATGAGGCATTTGTGGAAGGCAAACTGTATATCCCCATCGTCGCTGTCCATTAAGATTTATGCTTCAACATCAATACTTTGAGCAACAGGATGAGGAGGTTGACGCAGCTGACTAGGAAAATGCTCCCAATCCTGCCACCGGTGACGAGTGGATTACTTTATACCCCACGACGCTCACTATTTTATTCAATATTATTGTGAACTTTATACCTATGCTAGATAATATTTACCCTATTCACCCATTTTCATTTATATTCACAATGTCCTAAATATTACTATATGTTGTGTGAATATGTTATATATTAAGTTGGGGGAGGGTAGACTTAGGGAATGCATGTTTAATCTATTTCAATGCAAAGTTAAGATTATTTTTATGCTCGTTTTCATGCTCCTATGCATACTATAGACCCAATAAACTGTTTCTAACACACTGGGAACAATGTGCAGTTTAAGTTGGTGGGTAAAGTTAAATGGTCACATGAATGATTGGTCACATGAATGAATAGAACAAAATTTTTCAAAAAATTTTCAAAAACAAGGCAAAATTTGAACTTAGGAACTTGATTTAGCACAGAGTAGAACTTGCTTACATAATCTCGATTAGTTTTAGGTTAGTATTAACTAATAAAAGAAAAAACTAATGGTTTGGTTTCAGTTCTAAGTAGGGAATAAAATTCAAACTGAGCATAAACCTTTTTAAGCGCATTGAAATCTAGCCATTTGATTTTGAAATGTAATGTGTTAAGAATTAAAACTCATAAAAATTGTTACCCAAGTGTGCCAAGACATATGTAGAGACTTAATGATAATGCATTCAGTGAGCTTTAGAGCTATATCTTTTATTCCTAAGAGTTTACATGAAAAATCTTGTAATTTCTCTCAGCTTACTATTTTTTTAAAAAGTTTCATAGTTATTTTGCTTTGGTATTGAATTCATAAGACACTTTGCTTGACACACATAATTGATCAATGCATCTAAGAAATGTTTTTATCCTTTAGAGTGATGTTAGGGCATATTTGAAAATTTGGAACCTATGTCCTTTCTTGACTACATCATCTTAGGAGCCAACTTGAAACCTATCACACCTTGGATCTCATGAACCGATGAGTGACTGAATATTCATACATACCATGCACATATCATTAATACCCTAATCAAAGCAACATAATCACCCTAGAGCAGCATAAATAATAGCTAACGATAATATAACAAAATTAACTAAGCCTCGACTATGCCAGGCCACCATGCTCCAAACGTAACCCATGATAATAAAATAACATAGGACTTATGAATTTCTTGTCTTTAACAGCCTTAAGCAACTTATGTGATATCAAAATAAAATTCATTTTAAGGTGTCATGAAGCATAAATCAAGTTGCTAGCATACAACCATTTCTCAAATACCAACCTATATGTATATACACATATACAAACGTATCACTTAATCTTCTTTAATAATACTCATCTATAACAGTAGATAAACTCAACAACCACAACCTAATAGTCATTACATAATATATGCTTAAGTAAAATGCAAGAATCTCCCTACCTCAAGTGAAGAATTGAAAATGAACCGTGACTTAACTAACAAACCCTAAGAAACTTCATAGATACTGAACACTCAAACCATTAATCCTAACATCAAGATTTTCATACTGTTGTGTTTAGAACATATTTAATTTTGTTCCTATAAATTTCATTTAAAATTGGTAAAGGTTTGGTATACTTACTATTAGTCAATGTTCGTGGGCTCTTCCCTAGTCTTTTTTCCTTTCCTTCTTTGACCTAACAAACATTATATATACATATACAATAGATATATATATATGTCAAGTTAAGCTTGGGGGCCAAGCTTCCTATAGAAACCTACCCACTTCCTTCTCCTACAACCTCTTCTAACATAGCCTAAGAAGTCTACAATAGAAAAGACCAGTAAAACAAAAAACTAACCAACATACAGAGCTGATGTTAAACTCTACAAGGTGCCCAGTGCCTGGCCCTCCTTAGGTGTGCGTCTGCCCTCACATGTGCTTGGGGAAGTGCTCTTGTGCGCCTAAAACCCTCCCCTTTGGTCTTATTTTGCTTATTTTAGACATTGTAAGCCTAGTTCTCTTCAATCCAATCTCATTTAATGTGTATATTATTCCCAATATTTACAAAATCAACCCAAATAGATTTCATTATCTTCTATTTCATCATACATGTTTCCAAAATTATAGTTATAAAAATTAAAATTTCTAGGTTATCACGAAGCTTTTGAAAAAAATATAATAAATAAATTTCATTTGTCTAGCCATGTCAAATAACCCATAGCCTTAGTTATTTAGGTAAATCAACCTTTGGATGACATGGGATATTGGTGTAACGTTTACGATAAGGTGAGTAAAGGAAAAGCATGCAAATGAATAGAATGTGGAAAGATGGAAGGAATACTAACAAAAAAAAAAATTCAAATTTTGGTACCTAAGTGGAAGTGCAAGAAAGTAAAAAAGAAAAAGTTGGGGGAGGAATGAAACATAATACGCCATCCATTTAATCCTTTATTGTGCATTTTGAATTTCTTATCCTTTATTGTGTACCCAACAACCTATGGCCAAGTTACAACCTAATGAAAGACCTAGTAGATTTTAGGTGAAAGGTATTTGTAAGAGCATTGATCCAATATGTGTGGGTAGAACATGGTTGTCCTGATTCATGCATTAATGAATTCTTTTATGAAGCTATACTTACATGTACTCAAACTCTTTATTCACATCTTGATTAGGTTCAATGCACAAATTTTGTTTTGCATTCTTGTATGAACCATGAGTGAATCCTTTTCTAAAGTGAATTCATTTGTTGAGTGAACAACCTAGTGGGACTTGGAGCTAAAGTTGTAGTCTAAGGTCATGGTTGGCAATTGGTTCACATAGGTAGCATGAATTAACATATTTGAGTTTAAATGGTTGTAAAATGGTTAAGTTTGGTATGTGTTGAAAAGTCTTTATTCTACTTTTGAGTAATGTGACTTGTTACTACTAAGATTGAACTAGGATTTTCTTTAACTGATTGATACTCAATTTATAATTGGTTAGAAACTTTGTGGATAACTTCACTACAAATTTTCACGTGACTTCACTTGCTCACAAGGAGAAACCTAGGAGTTCAAAAGACTTGTTGCACATAACTAAGTGAAGTTATGATTCCAAAGAAAAGAAAATATAGGATTTCATTTTTTTTTTTTTTTTACTTTAGTAATTTCACTGCTAAGGACTACCAATAGGCAAGTTAGGAGTGTAATTATACTTGAAAAGGGTAATCCTAAACCCTATGTTCCATTGTTATTAACTACAAATTTTCTCATAGTACATGTGTTTTCCTTTAATTTTGGAATACTTATAGAAATTCATTTTTTGTGTAGATATTAATGGAAAATGCTAAAAGTTTGCTAAAAATTATCACAAAAGATAAAGGTAAACGTAAACCAAAAGAAAAGAAAATAAAAAGACCAAAAAGAACCTAGCACTTGGACACCACCTGGAAGTGTGCTCGGCCTCTTAATACTTAGTCAAAAATAAACCCCTCTTGTAGCTAGTGTATGGACGCCACGACTCAGCCTCCAAATACTTAGTTAAAAAATCCACTCTTATAGCTAGCGTCTAGATGTCGTGACTCTACTAACAAATATTTTTAGGATTTTCTTGCACTTTATAAATCCCCAACTTATGTATAGACTTGAGGGGTTCATTCTTTACTTTTCAATTCTTTTCTTTCCTAGAATTACTTAGTGTTTAAGAAGATTTCTTTAAGTTTTATGCTTTGAAGTTTTGATTCAAGAGTAGTTTTTGCAACCTTCAATACAAGTTTCAGCTTCTCATGCTGCAATGGAGTTTATTTTCTTTCCTTTCACTTTTATTTTCTGTTCTTATTTAATTGCGATGCTAACGTAGATTTTTTTACTTGATTTAACCCATCAATGATCGATGGGATCTTATTTCTTGCATACATGTGATTAAAACCTAACATGTAACATAAAATTTATGTGTTAGGGTTTTTAAACCCTAGATTCTAGTATTTTCAAAACCTTCAAAAATGCATGTTCTTAATCATATTTCCTCGAAATCATGGATAAGAACATGTGATTAAAACTTTCACAACACGTTGGAAATTTAAAAAAAAAAAAAAAAAGGTTGAGACCAAAGATATATTAATAGAATATTTTTTAGTTTCCCCATCCTAAACATACTTTTAAAACTGTGCTTTGAAATTTAGTTTTTAAGAGAATATCTTTTTGGTTTGTTTTTCTTAAATGTCAATCTTAAACTGAGTATGTGTGTCACATTCAATGTTAGGGCAAGAGATTTAACTGAATTTGTAGGTTGGATTAAGATCGTTTAACACTATTAGGGTTAGATTTTTGTTATTGCTTTCACTAGTCTCATTAGGATTAAGCTTTAAATTTTGTTATTCTATTGATTAGAGTAAAACCCATTTAAAATTCCTAAATATTAGTTTAATTTGACAATTTGCATTTTAAATTTAATTGTTAAGTAGTAATTTAATTACTTCACCTCAAAGCCAATTTTATTTAATTTTCTTGTTTTAATAAAGAAATCAACAGGTAGCTTCACTTAAAAAACCCTAACTTTCAAATCTCTTAAGTTTTCTGTGGATACAATCCTAGAGTCTGATGTAGACATCAAGCCATATTGGGGAGGAGATGCGAGGAACCCATTGTCCTATCCTGTTGGTCTAATCACTTGAGCAAGAGTAAAGCAATTCAAGCAAACAGTGGGAGTCATGGTTCGTGATCTTTGGAACAAGAACGAGCTTAGCCCAAACTTCGAAGATGGGTTAAATTTCTCTTGGTGAAATTTAATAATGTGGAGCAGTGATGGTGCATATGTAATCATGTGTGGATGGCAACAATTAAGGAGACCTAGCCGAATGTAATTAAGAAACCAAGTGCGACAAAGAAATTTCTTATTTTATTATTATATATATTTATTAATTAATAGGTAGTATAGAATAAGAAAGTTGTTTGTTTTCCTAATTCAATTAGGATTAGAACCTTAGGAAATTTTATGGTAGTTTAAACTCTTATATAAGGTTGCCAATTATATAATTTTGAGATAGATTGTTTCATTATTTTTCTTAATAAAAATTTCTCTTCTTATTGTCCTTTTGAGAACTTGAACTTATCAGAGCCATCTTATGGCGTTCAATTAGGCTTATCAGGCAAGGTTACAAATTTACTTATTTGTGACGTCCTGTACGTCAATTAGTTTACATGAGTTCGTCAACGGGTCACGTTTACACCGAGGTTAACAATCACAAGTTCAATTGTGGGTTGAGATGATAAATTCATATCATTCAGATCATTGTAGAATAATCCATTTCGCTTCAAGTCACATCAAAGTCACTAAATAAACTAAGTTGCATGCCCTTTACTTGGAGGTTATTTCAATTATAATATTTTGAGATGATCACTAACAACATAGCATGGGTGTATTTGATGATTAACCCTAATAACACATTTAAATAACTTTTCATTTTGTATGTTCTCATTTGCATTAATGATGTTCCCTCTCCAAAGACAAAATAGTAAAATTCATTTTTGAGACATCACAGATGCTCAATGAATGACTTATGTCCCTGAAAAATGAGTATCCTCTTATTAGGGTATGCATGTGTTTTGTCAAATGGTAAGTAATTTTTACGTTGTCAAGATAAATATATATTTTAAAACTTACAACTATTAATTTATTCTGAAAACTATTAGTAAATTTAGGTAACAAATTCTCACTGTAACTAAATATTTTATATATCACTAGATTTGGACACTTGTTATTAAAGTAAATTTTCAATATAATTATATAATTTAAAAAATATTAATATTAATTTTTAAAGAGATAAAGATGAAAACTTTTAAAATTAGAGTGGACTAAGATTAGTTTCACAGCTTCACCATAATTTATAGTTATTTAAGGAATTTTATCCCTAACCTAATCCTTTTATCAAAATCTAGAGAGTATCCTTTATTTGCAATAAAGATATGGAGAGCCACAAATTCAAAATTTGAAGCAAACTTAGAGCAATTTATCACGACCTAACTATGCTTACTACTAGTCTAAGACATTACTCTCAACCCTTAAAAAGTTAATGATTAAGACTTCAATGAGGAAAAATATTATTTATTTAAATTTTTATAAAATACATGTAATATATATTAATAGAATTGGTAAAATTTTACCTGATAACATATACCTTTTAAGTTCATACCAAATGCAACTTAAGTAACAAAATACATATTATCTAATCTTTTTTGTTACTAATGTAAAATAAGCTCATAAAACATTTTATAAATATTTATTGTTTAAAATATTAAGTTTGCTTTCCTCAATAACTAAGATCATGACATCAACAAAACAAGAAAATAGTGAATCAAGTTTTGTAACTTTGAAGGATTTCAATTGAAAAGAAAACTATGGGTTTGGTTTCAATTTAATCTATTGTTTTTGTCCACACTAGAAATACACATTATACACATACACACACCAATTTGTTTTTACAATGTGGATATTCTTGCACATTCATTTCTAATTCCCTAAAAACATATATCACACGTGATGATTTAGATTAAAAAAATGGATTGACCTAAGCAAAACAATCAAAGTCATGAAATCAGCAAGGCTCCATGTCATTTAATGAAAACTCTAAACATGTTATGGTAATTTAATAAAAACCAATCAAATATGAATTTTTTTAAACCTACTCTCTAATTGTGCTATTTTCTCAAAGTTTTTTCTTTAAATTTATATATGGAACAGAAGTATATTGTTATTCACACCCTAAATTTTTTAAATAAAATTATATTATTAAGTTAGAATCAGAAATCACAATCAATAACAAATTTAAAAATCAAAAATTAGAAACCCAAATTGAAATAAAAAATCACCATTAGGTTAAAATAGAATTTTAACATTGCTAATTAGAAATAAGAAATTAAGCTTAATCAAAAATCAAAAGTTAGAAATTCCTACTCCAAAAATTTCCCTAGTCAGTAACTCAAATTTAATAATAGATTAACAATGAAAGAAATATAACTCACAAATGAGTAGAAACAAGTCACAGATGAGTAAAAACAAGTCACAGATGAGTAGATGCAACTCAAAGTTTGATTTTAGAAAGCATAATCGAAGCATCTCATAGTTTGGATATGTGAATATATGTACATGTGTTTTGTTATGGAACTTACATATGTATATGTATGTATAGATATAGGACTCATATGACTATTGAAGCTTTGGTTTCAACCATTGGCTCCTATGTTATAGTCAACAGTTGAAGCTTTAGTTTAGGCTGTAATTAAGACAACAAGTGGTAGGGAGAGAGAGAGGTAGTGCTACTCGTAGCCTAGCACAATTCTGTCTCCTCAATCAACTCTTTTCAGTTTACTATTACATGAAAAGTTTGAGGAAAGTTTGTAATGGCATTGACAGAGAAGCTCTTGTATTAAATCAATTGGGCAATAGAAATTGTAATGCCACTTATGACTTCAAATAAAGGCATAAGTGCCACTTATGACTTTGTTGAAGGCGTAAGTGTCACTTATAACTTCTACAACTTTAAGCGACTATGTAGACTACTAAAGTCATAAGTGGCACTTACAATTTCATTAAAGAAAGTTAAAAATTTTGCTGAATATTATTGTGTATAATTAATACAGGTGATTACAATATTTACATAGCTAAAAAAAAAAAAAATTAATCCCACTAATCTAGGCCATACAATGGGAAACTAAGTCAAATAAATCAGGATACAATTAGGAAAAATGTAAACTCTCCAAAAATAGTTGTGCTAATTTTATGCTCTATGATGCCTGCAAGTGCAAAGGTCCGAGATAGGCTAAGCTTGGATTGATGAAGAAGGAATTACTTCCAAATTGGTTTGCTGTGTGAACATGAAGTGCAAAGGAACTTGCGAGAAACTTGATCATGCGTGAAATGAAAATCAATAGCAATGTGTTTCATATATGATTGGAAATCGAGACCAGAGCATAAATAACTAGCTTTAACGTTGTCACAAGAGATAGTGGAAACAGCAAAATGTTAGATAATAAGTTCACCAAGTAAATGGCCGAGCCAATTCACCTCAGTAGTAGCAACAGCAATGGCACAATATTCAGTCTAGGTTGAAGAGTGGGCTATGGTTGATTGTTTCTTAGAGCTCCAACTAACTAGGTTAGACTAAGAAAGGCAAAAAAAGTAAATGTAAAGTGACGTGTATCAGCATTATTAACCTAATTAGCATCAACAAATGCATAGAGAGCAAGAAGAGAGTGAGTTGAAATGAAAACACCACACTAAGAAATGCCCTTGAGGTATAGAAGAACTCATTTAATAGCAAGCCAATGAGTAGAGGTCGATTTATGCATGAATTGAGCCAACTTATTGGTGACATAACTAACATCCAATTATGTAGGAGAAAGATACTAAAGTAAGCCAAGCACTTGATAATACGTAGTTGGATCATGACTAGAGGAATTATCATTAAGTGTCTTTGAAGTAGGTAATGGGGTACTAACTTCCCTGGCTTCATGCATATTAGTTCATTGAAGAAGATCAAGAATATACTTTTGCTAAGATCAGAACAAACCATTAGAAAACTGAGAAGTTTTAATGCCTAAGAAGTAGCTCAGCTTGCCGAGATCCTTGAGAGAAAACTAGTTGCAGAGTGAGTGATGAACTCACGAAGAGTTGAAGGATGATTTCTATTAAGAAAAATATCAGCGACATGCACAAGCAAATACATAAGTGAGTACCCAAACTGTAGATAAGAAAGAAATATCACTCTTAGAATTGATAAAGCCATAGACAAAAAGAAATAAATGAAGTTCATTATATTATGCCCGAGGAGCTCGATGAAGACTATAGAGTGCTTTGTGTAATTTATAAACACGAGAAGGATACCGAGAGTTAACAAAGCCCTAAGGTTGTTACATAAAAAAATAATCAGAGAAAGTGCTTTGTAAGAAGATGTTATTAACATCCAATTGATTTAAAACCCAACCACAAGTTATGACAATAGTAAAAACAAGATGAATGGTGGTTGGTTTAACAACTGGCCTAAAAGTTTTAGTAAAATCAATTTCGAGTCATTAATGAAATCCCTTGGCCATAAGACAAACCTCATAATGAGCAATAGAACCATTTGGGTTCCTTTTGATCCTATAAACCCATTTACACATGACATTGCTTTATGTGAGAAAAAAGATGACAAGGGACCAGGTTTTATTTTTCTTAAAGGCAAGAAATTCATCTCTTATGGCATCATGCTAATGAGAGTTCTTGTTAGCTTGGGTAAAAGATGTGGGTTCTATTTGTGAGAGAGAGAAAGAGGTAGTAAGGTGCAGAGAGAAATGGTTTTTTTTGGTTTGTAGATGTTGTTTTGGGCCTAACACCCATACGAGATGGTTTGGTTGGTTAATGGGATGGTTTGGTAGGTTAAAGGAAGTTGTCGTGGACAACTCTGGGTAAGAGAGGCAGAATAGGTAGTGCCACAGCACAGTGTAAGTGTGGTTGCAACTTGAGGATCTATAAACGTGTTAGATGAAAAGAAAGAACTAAGTATCTGTGCTAGAGAATATCAATAAGGAACCTTGGGAGAAAATAGAGTGGAGACATCACGTTAAGTAGAAGACTGAATGTTAGGAAGTAAACGTGGTGCAAAAGAGGGTAAGATTACAAAATCAAGGGCGTCTTTGGTGGGTGTTATCACGCCCCGGGTCCGTGGACCGAGGGAGTGAGTGTAAGACAAGCATAATATGAAACACGCGTCACCGGATCAGAACTAATGCAACGGTCTCGTAGCGGACTCACAAAATAAAACTGCTATATAACGGCCTAAAAACTACACTTAGGAGGGTACCTAATAAATAACCTGTGCAGTTATAAATATCATCCACATAGTCACCATCATCCAAGCAATTCCATTCACCACAGGTAAACTAACGAAAGTATAAACCATTCACTATACTGATCTCTCTTTAAATACACAATTCAAGGCCTTATGGCCATTACAA
>JAVXUM010000017.1:20660169-20670838 GCA_035590655.1 Pouteria glomerata | reverse complement strand
TTTATAGAATTACAAAATGACTATTCAGATACACAAGTGACCATTCATATCACCTACGACTAGATACATTGTGACCTACGACTAGGTACATTGTGAGAACATTAAATGTACATTAGCAGTAGACACTACATTCATGGGACGTCCCAATCGATGACAATTTTGCAAATTTTAGTCAACACTTGAGGAACGTCTGAAAAATGCTAGTGCTCTTTCTTGACCAGAGGAGTAGATAAAATGTACAGCATGACACTAATGTGATATTTACTTAGCAAAAAAGAAAAAAAAAATGGCACCAAGGTGAGATTCTTCCTTGATTCCATACTCCATAAAGTTGTCCCAAGGCTTGAATCCTTCTACTAATTCAAAAGAAGGCAACTCAGGTGAGGGATCGACATTGGAGTTGATGAGGAGTGCTTGCTGGGGACGCTTGGCAGCAAATTGTCCCTTATTATGGGAGTGGTGGCACTAAATATTGGAAGCACCTACACAAAACTCTGAAGCTGTAGATCCTAGACTCTGCTTGACATTATTCCCTAGGACTGGAATGTTACTTCCCAAGATGCAGTTAGGCTTGATTGTGTGTTGACATTAGGTCTATGGTAAGAAAATGACCCAAGTAGTTGTGTTTGATTTGACCCCTCGAAGTGGCCATCCTTCTAGAAGTTGACAACTTATAAAGTTGTTCAATAGATAAGGCCTTGTGAAACGCATCCTCTAAAAAATCAGAAGAAAACAAGCTTGACTTCTTTCTTGAGTCCAGATCTTAACCCATTATAAACCCACTCACCGTCGTCTAAGACTCTTCTCAAATATCACATCTCAAAAAGAGTGCCTCAAAGCTAGCCATATATTTGTAACACTAGTGGAGGCCCGCCTCAGATTCATCACTTGATCATTTAGTTGGTTCCGATCATAGGCGGCAAGGTACTTCTCTTGAAGCTTGAACTTCATATCAACCCATTGATTGATGGGCAGGGCCCTAAATCCAACCCCCCACAGCTTGAGTACATTGGCAAAAGTGTTTAGCTAACTTGACTAGCTTCATTTGTGCAATTATCACCTTATAAATATAAGTCATATTATACCATTAAAATTAATCCTCAGTATCAAGTAGCCAATTAGAGAAGACCCTAGGATCTAGTTGCCCATCAATGGATGGAGCTGTAAAATTAACTCTCTTGACTATATTATCGAACTCATTCTGGTGTTATCATGGGTAGTGCTCTAGTGGTCTGCCCTCACAACCGTCCTCTTGACCAAATACCAAATTGGGGAATGACCCAAAATAAAGTCCTCTCCATTCTCAAGGTTTATCACAGGGTGAATGCAGAAAAGAATACCTGGCTGAAAGGCTATGGAATCTACAGAACTACGAGGATCGTTAAGCATATGTCTAAGGGGAGATTGGGGCATCGCCCTTTTGTTCATCAATGTGACGCTTGCTCAAAGTCTGTCAAACTGTTAATGTTCTCATAGAGTTGGTTCATGCATTTTGAAGTACTGTTCACGTTTTGTTATAAAGCGGAGACTTTGTTGTCCGTGGAGAAGGTGTAGGTAAAAATGGCAAGGTGTGGATAATGGCGAGGGAGTCATGGTTGTACAGAGTTATGCAGGCAAACTATGCTGATGCTAACACATTCTGTAACAAGCAAGCAAACTATGTTGATGCTAACACAGTGTGTAACGAGCAAGCAAATGATAAATTATGGTAATATGAGTGTCAAAAATAAGCAAGTGATAAGAAGAAAACTATATAGGATTGCCCACCAAGGGAAGCTGCAAATGTTTTTCAGTGGGAATGCAAAATTTATCAAGGGTAGGTATGATTTTCTTTTCTTCTTCTTTTTTCTTTTCTTTTTTTTTTTTTTTTTGGTGGTACTTGTGGGTTCAAAGGGCCCATAAAGCAAATTTAATTGCTTACCGAACCAATGAAAATATTAAATTGCAATTCTTTAGGCCTCATTTGGTTTATTTTTCTATTTTTTGTTTCCTGTTTTTGTTATTTATCTTCTGTTTTGAACTTATTTTCCATTTTGCGCTTTTGAAAACAAGGAAAACAGCTCAAAACGCATTTGGTCATTTGTATTTTTAAATTTTGTTTTAGAAAATAGAAAATGAAAAGTCGTTTTGAGTATTTTTAATCCAAAACAAGGAAAACAAGGCATTTTTTGTTTCCTTATTTTGAGATTTTTAAAACATAAAACACATAAAATAGAAAACAAAAACAAAAAACAAAAAATCAAACCAAATACCACCTTAGTGAAGAACACGTATCTTGGGAATGCACAAGAACTTACATGCGAAATTGACAAGATACTGGCCTCAAATAAATTGAAATTTCTGGAATATGATGTACCATTTTGGAATAGGACAATCTTGTTCAGGAATAAAATATTTTTAACCTCTTGGATACAGAATCGACCTTTTTTTTTTGGTTAATAATCAAAGAAAACAAACGAGGTTGTATGGCTATATGTATGTATCAGTTGGCAAGAGTTTGACAGGTAGACATTGACGATGACTGGAGGCAAAGGCGACATTTGGAAGCGACAAACAATGATGGCTGACAAATGATGGTGGTTGGAGGACTCTGATGACGGTTGTTGACGCTGGTCTGAGCTGATTTTTGGTAATTTTGATTGGTCGCGCTGCTGGTTGGTGGGATTGCGGTGCTAAGGATGGCCAATGATGATAGATGGTTACATCTGAGGGTTTTGATTGAGGTTTGGGATGAATCATTGACAATTGAAGGTCGTGGTGGTCAATGGGTGTTGGTGTTACTTAGATAAATGTGAAGGCTGGCTTGGCTTCAGATTTGGGTATAAACTTTGATTTTTCTAGGGAAATTGACGTAGGATAGGGAAATGAGAAAGAGATAGAGTGAGAAAAAAGGGGTGAAGAGAGGGAAAGAAAGAATAAGAGAATTAGGGGAGAAAACACAAGAAGAGAGGGAGAAAATTCAATACTGAATTTCAATTCATCAAATGTTGCCTATCCCTCAAAATTCTTAACCTTTATTGAGGCTATGTCCAAAACAATGAAATCCTTAAAATTAGGAAACCAAATCGACTATCTTAAATTAAAAATTCAAATAAAATAAACTCTTCTAAAATTTGAAACTAAATCCATAATTTAAGGAAACTAAACCCTACAGTAAATCTATCAATTCTGATTGTGATTGCATCCCTGCTGAGAATGAATCCATTGAAAACATCCATGATCCCCATCACCATGCAATTTGTGATGCTATGTGCCTCCTTGTCAAACATTATTTTAGTTCATTATTTGCAAGGCTTGGCAGGAAGTGCAAAGAATGCATTCTTTGGCATCATGGGACTTGCTTAGCCAGAGGGGACACCAGAAAATGTATTTCTTGCAAGAAGACTTATCCCTTTACTCACTCATGATTCATGTACTGCTGGCCACAGTGACGTGCGTTATGTCCTGTACTCGTTGCTTCTGTTTGTGGCTCACTGTATCTGGTGTTAGGGCATAGAGTGAAAATGGTATCACAAAATTGAGTTGCAATTTGTCGAATATATTGTTTGTGATCTTAATAATAGGTGTAACCTAAGTGGTAAATGTCTATCTTTTAAATTAATGCATATAAATTATGCAGGGAAACATTTAAAGATTAGAACATCTGTGGATAGAAGTGTCAACAGCTTTAAAAAGATTATGAGATAATTTTGGACTGTTTGAACTGTCAGTGCCATATTTGATTAGCATGTTGTTATCTTTTGTAATTTTAGCCGCTTTAAGACAAGTTTTTCTTACAATTATTGTCTCTACCTTATATAACAGTGAGCTGTTGCAAAGTGAATTTCTGAATGAACCAAGAGACAACATAGAGGAACGTGAAGCAGCAATAGAGCTTTGGGAGAAAATAGAGGAGCAAGAGTTGTTGCTGGAATTTCTTTTGTTGATGGAACAAAGAAAACAAGAAACTTTGGACAAGTTGCGAGATACTATTTCCTTTCTATCTTCTGATATAGAAGAAGTCACAAAGCAGCAATCAATTCTTTGGAGAAAAGGAGGCTTAAGTCCTGAACTGGGCAAGGATTCTTCTTCCGGTCTCCCTTCTATGGAGATTACTGAAAATGAAGATTCTGGCTGCACAGGGTCTAGAAAAAGATACAGACCTGGGCTTCAGAGTCATACTGTTGAGGAATCTGGTGATCTTCTATTTGAAGGTCTGAACTCAGACACACCTGCTGAAAACCAAGGAAGTATTTTCTCAAAAAGTTCACGATTGATGAAGAACTTTAAGAAACTTGAGTCAGCTTATTATTTGACTAGACAAAGGGCTATAAAGACATCAGGGAAGCCATTAACTAGACACTCTTCAATAAGTAGTGATGGTAGAGGGTCCATTATTGCAACTGAAAGAAGCTCCATGAGTAATTTTCCCTTGAAAGACCATTATAGCAAGGCAAGAGAAAGTGGATGGATAAATTCATTTTTTGAGGGATTGTGCAGGTATCTGTCTTTCAGTAACTTAAAAGTTAAGGCGGACTTGAAGCAAGGGGATCTTTTGAATTCTTCCAATCTAGTATGTTCTTTGAGTTTCGATCGAGATGGAGAATTTTTTGCAACAGCTGGTGTGAATAAGAAGATCAAAGTATTTGAGTATAACACAATTTTAAATGAAGATCGTGATATTCATTATCCTGTAGTTGAATTGGCTAGTAAGTCGAAACTAAGTAGTATATGTTGGAATAGTTATATTAAAAGCCAGATTGCTTCAAGCAACTTCGAAGGTGTGGTGCAGGTAGGTCAAGCTTTATGTTTCATTCACCTATAAGCTTCCTATAACTGATGATGACAATAAGTGGTTCATCTGAACATCTTCAGGTATGGGATGTTACAAGAAGTCAAGTATTTATGGAAATGCGAGAGCATGAAAGGCGCGCGTGGTCTGTTGACTTCTCCTTAGCAGATCCGACCATGTTGGCCAGCGGGAGTGATGATGGTTCTGTTAAGCTCTGGAATATCAATCAGGCAATTCTATTTTTGCACTTGGTGGATGTCAGCTTTGAAACTAAACGTACTGGAGTCATCTAGTTATCATTGCTGTATAGTTTTAATTCTGGATGTGTAATAGGTTGTTTCTCTTACATGGGTTGCTACTGCAGGGAGTAAGTGTTGGTACCATCAAGACAAAGGCCAATATCTGCTGTGTTCAGTTTCCTGTTGATTCTGGTCGTGCCATTGCCTTTGGTTCAGCAGATCATAGGATTTATTACTATGATCTTCGTCACTTGAAAGTGCCACTTTGCACGCTTGTGGGACATAACAAAACTGTGAGCTATGTCAAGTTCATAGATTCAACAACTCTGGTTTCAGCATCCACAGATAACACACTGAAGCTCTGGGATTTGTCAACTTGCGCATCTCGTGTTCTAGACAGTCCTCTTCAATCATTTACTGGCCACACGAATGTGAAGGTAATATTTTTTTTCCCTTTCTATAAATGACATTGGTATGGAGTGCCATTATATTCCATCACGTTCTTGTTACTGTTACCTAAACATTCAGTGTGTTATAATTTAAAGCAGTCAAATTAGCATTAACACAGAACAAGAAGCAATAATGGTTGTTAACAGTTGTTTCTAGCTTCTTGGTTTTCTTTTTTACCCCTTTTTTTGTTTTTAATTCCTCAAGTGCTGCTTGACATTGGAAGGCATTTTACATATGTTTGGATATGTGAGAGATTATAATGGAGATATTGTTATGATATTTATTTCAACCAAATTTGGTTGATTATTGTTTTCTTCAATTATCTTGCACCCATCAGTGCATGCATGAGAAGATATTCTGCAATACACTCTTTTTAACTTTCACGGAACCATTCCACTTAAGAAGAAAAAATGGTTAGTGAAATAAGATGTAGATGCCTAGCTGCCAGGCATGGTCACAGGTGAAGTGATGAACAAATTACATATGCAATGTTCTTTAGGGCTAGAAAATTTTTAATTAATTGAACTGAAATTCATGTAAAAATTTTGTGGGTTTAAGTCCTTATCTATCTGAAAAATTTAAAAGCTATATCTACGAGTTGGGAACAATTTTACCTGAAAGGCTGAAATAGGAGACAGACTTGAAACAGGAAAGAAAATGTGGAAAACCAAGTGCTACAATGCAAACTGTTGGGGTGTAAAGATATGGATGTATATGAAACAGTTGGAATGAGATTGGGGGTTTAAACTTCAATGTGGCTGTTTATTCTTGTGAAACTCTTTATAGTTCAGTTAGATGAAGCAAATTGTTGTGCATATGTTATGCACCAGATTTCATGTAGTCTTTCGTTTTAAACAAAACAAAACAAAACAAAATCAAACCAAATCAAATCAAGCCTTTTCTTACTAGGTAGGGTCGGTTATATGGATTTGACAACACCAATCAAATCTATTAAGGGTCATATCCTCCGTTAAATCCATGTAGGCAAGGTCATGTTTAATAGTTATTTTCCAACAGCTCTTGGGTCTCCCTCTCTCTCTTCCTCCGTTAAATCCATGTAGGCAAGGTCATGTTTAACCTTCTAACATGATTGAACTATCTTAGTCAATTTTCTCTCATTTTATCTTCGATTGGTGCTATTCCTACTTTGTCCCTAATCTCTTTGTTCTTAATGTTATATCTCTTTGTGATCCCGCACATCCATCTTAACATTCTCATCTCCGCCACTGCCATCTTCTGAGTATGATTATGCTTTACTGCTTAACACTCTGATCCATATAATAACGCTGGCCTTACCGCCTCTTTATAATACTTTCATTTTTCTTGAGGGGAATTTTTTGATCATATAAGACACCTGAAGCACTCTGCTATTTAATCCATCCGGTCTGAATTCTATGATTTACATCCATATCAATCTCTCCATTATGTTGTACCATAGATTCAAGGTATCTAAAGTTTTTTTTTTCTATAATCTTTTGAGTGTCCGAATTTATTTCTATATTACTAGCAGTCATATTTTGACTAAACTTATATTTCAAATATTCCGTCTTGCAACGATTGAGCCTCAACCCTTTTGTCTCTAACGCTTCCCACCACAATTCTAGCTTAGCATTCATTCATTCTCTTGTCTCATTTACTAAAACAATGTCATTTGCAAATAATATATACCACGGCATCTCATCCTGAAAATATCTAGTAATCTCATCATAACTAAGGCAAATAAGTACGACCTTAACACTGAGCTTTGGTGTAGACCAATTGTAATGGGAAATTCGTTAGTCTCTCCACCAACTGTCCGTATAGATGTCCCAGTTCTATCATATATGTCTTTTATCGTCTCAATATATACGACACACTCTTTTCTTTTCTAATACTTTCCATAGAATCTCCATAGGAGCCCTATCATAAGCCTTCTCTAAATCATTGAACATCATATGTAAATCTTTTTGACCTTTTCTATACTGTTCCATTAACCTCTTTAGGAGGAAGATAACCTTCATGGTTGATTTCTTAGGCATGAAACCAAATTGATTTTTTGAAACGTTTGTTGTCTTTCTTAATCTTCTCTCAATAATTCTCTTCCATAATTTCATTGTATGGCTTATCAATTTAATCCCTCGGTGGTTCGCATGATTCTGAATATCTCCTTTGTTCTTGTATATGGGTATAAGAATACTTCTCCTCCATGCATTAGGCATCTTCTTGCTTTTTAACACTACATTAAAAAGTTTTGTCAATTAATTTATACTATCCTCTCCCAAGCACATCCAAACTTCAATAGGGATACCATCTGGTCCAACTGCTTTCTCATTCTTCATCCTTTTCAATTCTTCTTTTACTTCTTCCCTACTAATTCTCTTATAGCACATATGATTCAATTCTTTTCTAGAAGTGATAAGCTGTCCCAATTATATGTCACTATTATTGCTAACTTGTAAAAGTAGCTCTTCCAACGCTACTTTATCTCCTCTTCCTTTGCTAATACCTTTTCATCCTCATCCTTAATGTATTTAACTTAGTGTAATTCCTTGTTCCGTCTTTCTCTGGCTTTAGCAAGTTTGAATATCTCTCTTTCGCCTTCCTTAGTGTTAAGTCGCCTATATAACTCCTCAAATACCTTTGTCTTGGCCTCACTAACTACCTTTTTGGTTTCTTGTTTAGTTTCCTTATACCTCTCCAAGTTCACTTCATTTTGATCTTTTTGTCAAAATTTAATGCACTCTCTTTTTAACTCTTATCTTGTCTTGGACGGTTTCACTCCACTACCAAGCTTCTTTATGTGTCGGAGCACTTCCTTTGGATTTTTCGAAGATTTCTTTCCCTATCCTCCTAATACATTCTGCTACCTTATCCCACATAGTATTTGTACTCTCATTTAATGCCCAAACGTCTTCCTTTAGTACTCTTTCTGTTAGTGTTAGTAACTTATCACCTTTCAAGTTCCACCATTTAGTCATTGAGCATCTATACATTTTCTTTCTTCTAGTCCACCTTTAGAGCTGCATATCTATGATTAACAACCTAGGTTGGGAAGTCAAGCTCTCTTCCGGTCTAACTTTGAAATTTTTGCCAGCTCAGCAGTCTCTTTTCCTAGTTAAGAAGAAGTCAATATGTGTCCTTCAGGAGTCATTTTTATAAGTCACTAAATGTTCTTCTATCTTAAAAAATGTGTAAGTCACCGTGAGATCATAAGCCACGACAAATTTTAAAATATCTTTCACTTTTTCATTTCTATTATCATATCCATGTCCCCCATATACTCCTACGTATTCATCTACATCACGTCCTACATGACCGTTCAAGTCTCCTCCTATGAAAACCATCTCTGCTTGGGGTATCTCTATTAGTAGTCATTCCAAGTCTTTCCAAAACTTCTCCTTATGTCCATCTCCAAAACCCACTTGAAGGGCGTAAATACTAATACGTTCACGATCTCTTCTCCTAACACTAACTTAATTGCAATAATTCTATCTCCACATTGCTTTACATTAACTATATCTTCTTTTAGGTCCTTACTTACCACTATGCTAACTCCATTCCTTAATTTATTAAGTCCCGTATACCATAATGTATACCCAGTCCTCTTAATCTCTTTAACTTTTTGTTCCATCCACTTTGTCTCTTACAAGCAAGTAATTACGATTCATCTCATTTCCATTGTATCAGCACCTCTATAAGTTTTCCAGTTAGGCTTCCAATACTTCAAGTACCTAATCTCAGCTTTCTATTTTGGACTAATTTCCTTACCTCCCTCACTCGTCTAAGAAAATGTGAGAACCCTTGCCTATTTAACACTGCACCCGGGCGCCAATGCAGCGGTCCTTGTTTATTTATTACTGTATAGCGCGTCGCTAAGTGGGGTAAGCCCCCACGAAATTTCATTAGGTCTTAAATTCATTAAGAAATCCAGCTGAAATTGTGCTATCTATCGGCTACTGAACGCACAACTCTCCTCCTTTATCCGGGCTCGAGACCGGCTATGTCAAGACAACCCCAACATAGGTGGAGTTTGCTCTTGAAACAAAAACTTAGGTAAAAACATAAAGGTAGCGTTCCTAGTTTTCCTATGCATGTGATGATATTTAAATTGTTGGGTTATTAGCCTTTGCTGCTACCTATGGTCTTACTCAGGTTCTGACCAATTTGGAGGGTATTTGAGATCTGAATACTTGTTTTCGCTGTAAGATTGTTCTTGCAGGATCTCTCTCTCTCATATTTAATTGTTTAGATTTCTCTAGTTCTGGCCAAGTTTAAAGAAGAGAGAAATTGTGCCCCACTCATTAATTTTTACTTATCTATTAAAAATAGATGGAAAACTTTGAAAATTCAACCTGTTCTGCTTTTTGCTTAGACTTTTGTATTGGATTGTCACGCCCCTAACTTAAATTGTCCGGGATGGACGACATAGAAAAATAGAGACTAATAAAATAAGTTAAAAAGCTGCACCAAGGTCAAGTCATAACGCAATAACGTTCATTAGTGCGACTAGTGACTATCCCTCATTCTCATATCAAATTAATACAACAACATTCTAGACATTAATGTAGCCACACTCCGGTGGCATTAACCAAAATATACATAACCAAAACAAGTAAACATATCGGGCCTTCACTCTGAGTCACATAATTATAACTCCAATAAACAAATTCTCATTTAATAAGACAACACAATTATTACCATCCACAGTATAGACCGGACTTGGCTACTCACACCTAAGGTGCCTACGTATTCCAGCTCGGGAATCAGGTTTCCGTAGTTCCTAAATTATTATCTAGATTTCGTATCTCATACATTAACAATAAATCAAACATTAACATCATTCATAACACCTATATCCATTTATCAAGATATATAACAACCATTCATACAATCTCATGCAATCTCATGTAATGGGTATGATGAAATGTAATGACCCATGCATTCTATGTCATCCATCTACCCCCAACCTTATTCTGGGACGGGTGACACTTAGCAAGACTTTCAGCCAAGACACGCGTGGTCACCAAACACTAGGGGTGGAAACGAGCCGAGCTTTAACTTGTTCGAGCTCGGCTCGAGCTTTCTGAATCAGGCTCGAGCTCGATTCGAGCTTTTATATGGGCTCGAGCTCGGCTCGTTAAAGAAGAATTCAAGCTCGAGCTCGGCTCGCGAATAGCTTGATTAAATCAAAAAGTTCAAAACGACGTCGTTTTAGTTTAAAATATAATAA
>JAVXUM010000017.1:20612155-20622588 GCA_035590655.1 Pouteria glomerata | reverse complement strand
CAGAAAATTTCAACTCTTCACACACCACTTTGTCCACTTCAAATGGCTTAAAGAAAATAACAATTATTTGCACACCAATTAGGTTCATTTTCCATACTTTTAAACAAAGTTTCTAGGGGTAATTTAGGGTCCAAAAGTGTAGTAAAATTCTGAAAATTCGAGCTCTTTTACATAGAACAAAATCTAGTTAAGTTCTAGGTTCCAAAATCATCAAAAGCTAAGTTTTCTCACCAAAATTCCAGCACACCTTAGGAAATTTAATTTAGTTGAATTCTAGGTTTCTAGATCAACAAATTGCTAAGTTTTCACACAAAATTTCTAGCATATAAAAGGAGACTTAACTTAGTTGAAACTTAGGCTCCTATTTCACAAAAGCGTTCTATTTTAGGTACCAAAAATTCTGAAGTTACTAATTATCACCCTAGCTATGTTTCTAGCCATTCTAAGTTCACACCAACACTATTTTTGCAATAATTCTCCTAATTTATCCTATTCTTTAAATTTTGCAATTCCTACACTCACACAACTCATATATATATATATATAGAATGAAGTAGAAACTCCCTACCTCAATTTTTGGCCAAAATCTTCAAAAATTTCAAGAGAAGAATGTAGTTGCTTCTAAGCTTCCACCGTGAAAGTTTCAATTCCCTTCTTCAACTTTCTTCTTCCTTAATTCAATTCATCAACACCCTAAAGAAACCATCTTCTTTAAGTTCCTCCTTTAAGAATTTAAACCTAATTTTTTTTCCTCGAAATTAATTCAAATAAAGTATAGAAAAACTCACATCTTTTTCCCTTAAATTTGCTTCTTTAATTTTCTTCTTCTTCTTTCTTCCTCTTTCTCTTTTTTTTTTTCTCCTTGGCCGAACCTTCTTCTTCTCTTTTCTTTCTTCTTTTCTTCCTATTTTTCTCTATGGCCGAATGGTCTAATAAATTCCACATCCTTGATCGACTTTCTAAGTGACCTCTCGGCCAAGAGTTTTTCCTTCCACCCAATTTGATCACATGGCTTGATTAAAGTCTTCCACATGGCACCATCAATTTCTAATCATATGTATGTACATATACACATAGACCCTTGCAATTAAATTCATGGATCCCACCTCTTTAATTAACCTTGACTAACATTAACAAAAGTCATTACAAGACCACACACACACACACTCATTCGGCCAAGGCCTTCCAACCAACTCACCTCTTTCCTTTAAAATCCATGGCCAGCCACAAGTCCTCCAGGTCACCCCTCATTTAATTACTTTCTTTCCTTCATGAAACAACTTTGACTTGTCAAATTAAAAAAAGACAAACTAGGAAAAGACAAAACCATATACACCACACACCCAATTTGGCCAGGCTTTCTCCTTAACCAACCTACCTTCTTTTATTATATCTTTGGCTGACCAACAAACCTTCTAATTCCTCCCTTTATATATATATATTACATGGTCAAAATTGAGGCATTAAATGGTCAAAATTGAACCATTTAGAATTTGACAAAATTGAACAACACTCGTTCCTACATGGCCGACTATTACCTCATAATTTACCTCTCTTCATACTTAAAATTAATTCAGCACTTGAAGTAAAATAATCCCTTTTTAACACATAAAAAAATAATCCTCCAACCACTTAATTTAATTTGAGTGATTAGTGATTTTAAACTACTAAACCTTAATCTATTTTAGGTTCCAAAAATTGAACTCTATAGTTATCCCCTAACTTAGTATACAAATCATCCCCAAAACATGTAAAGTTCATCACACACATTCATTCAAAGTCTAGGGTATTACAATTCCTCCCTAAATAAAATTTAAGTTTAGACATCTTCTAAGGATATAAATCACCTCTTGCTACATATTCATCTCCAAGATAAATTAAAATCACAACTTACATTCGTCTCAAGATTTCGGGTATTACAACTAAACCTTGAACCATTGTTAATTAATTTACTTTGAACTCCAAAAATGCTCTTGCTCATAATTCTTATACTTATTTCATGATCTAGAACACATAATCATCTCCAAGACATTTCAAAAGTCACAACTCATGCGCGTTCAAAAGTCTTGGGTATTACACATAGTTCGGACAATTTTTCAAAACTATCTCCCTTAGTTCCCAAGTAGAAAGATAAGGCCATTTCCATCGTCCCTCATATATGATTTTGGAGACTTTAGCATTCTTAGGCGCACCAACATCATAAGCAACTTGAGGGTAATATTTTGGGATTAAGGGTCCACTTGGGTGCCAGTTAGAAAACTACAAGGAGATTAAATTAACATTACCCACTCTGTACAAATAATTATAATTTAGTCATCACATAAATATAATTTTACAAATAACTAATAAAAATAATTAATTTTAAGTATTAAAATTAGAAAATCTAAAATTAAACTCAAGCCCACTATACTTTGCCAAGACACTCTCTGTGCATCCATTGCTAAGATTTTTTTTCTAAGGATTTTTACATAGATTTTGCAAGTTTGCTATCAAAATTTTAGAATTTGTGAGAATACAGCCAGTGAAAATGAATAATGGTCACGCGGTTTTGAAATCGTGATCTCATAACGCAATTGTAGCCAAAATGGCAGAAACGCAAAACCATTTCGCAGTTTCAGCTAAAGGATAACCAAGAAATGCGAAACTATTTCGCAGTTTCATCCCAACCAAGATCGATTCTCTAAATCACGAAAATCAATTTCAGTCTTAGTGCTCACCTACTTTCATGGACGATCAACTATCCAAACAGGCATCAATCTTCGGCCTATGCTTGTGGGTCGTTCTGGGTGTCTACATCGGAGCCGCCTTTATTATCCTTCTATTCCTTCTTCCTCTCTGGCTCACCTCAAAGCCACACAAGCCCTCTCGCCATTTCATCATCCCAAATGAGTCATAAGATCCAAAAATAAAAATCAACCATAGACGAAATAACTCCATTTAGAATAAACCCAACCCATATCTAAAATCAAAGTAATTTTCTGGCATTGAACAGCAAACGTTGCTTCTGAAACTGGAAGAAGAGAACACAATTGGGCAACACAGAATTTTAATTGGGATTGGCAAGGAAAATAAGATTTCGTACCTTAAAAGGTTTAGTGAGTTGTCATGTTTTAATGAAAGTAGTGGTGGTGAAGTTCAATTAGGTGATCAATTGAAGATGGTAGTTGTCACGCCTTTAATATAATTGTCAAGGACGGACGGCATGGGAATGTGGGAATAAATAAAAATAGAAAATGAATGTGTACCAAAGTCATTTCATATCGCAATAATAGTAATCAGAGCAACTAACAACTGATCCTCATTCCCATATCAAATTAATACAATAACATTCCAACTATAATATAGCCACACCGCGGTAGTATTAACCAAAATATGCGTAACCAGCCATATCGGGCCTTCACTCTAGGCCACATAATTAAAACCTCAATAATTAAATTCTCATTTAAGAGAACAAACACAATTATTACCATTCACAGTATAGACCAGACTTAGACTACACATGCCTAAGTTGCCTACGTATCCCATCTCGAGAATCAGATCACCGTAGTTCCTACTTTAATCGCTAGTTTTTGCAACTCATATATTATCATTATCATTATAAATGTTCATCACAACATGTAACACTATCTATGTAATCTCATGCAAATAATATGATGGGGTGCAATGCTTGTGCATATTCCCAATCTCTATCTATGTTAACTTTATTCTGGGATGGGTGACACTTAGCAAAACTTTCAACCAAGACACGCGGGGTCACCAACCACACTGTTTTCAGCGCTAACGGCAAACGCGTATATCTTAATATACCATATGGGAAATCGTGTTACACCCCCACAGGTGTAAGACTCAAGGGAACCGTGTTATACCCCCTGGCCCTTCCGCTAGAGAACTGAGTTACACCTCTAGTCGGGTATCCGCCTATCCCAGGCAGGCATCCACTATCTCAAGTAGGTATGACTCAGGGGAACCGTGTTACACCCCCTGGCCCTTCTGCTAGAGAACCGAGTTACACCTCTAGTCAGGAATCCACCTATCTCAGGCAGGTAACCAGCTGTAGTCCGGGAAAATATCACATTCATAAACCCATATTAATATCCCAACTCCACATGACTAAGCTCTAGCCACGTTTATAAAATCTGGGAATCATCCGGTGTTATCACAATCTATTTTCTCAATTTTAATAAATATATAATAATCGTACCTTGGCACGTCACAATCTATGGCTCTCTCGGCCAATCCGTACATCAATTCCACTGGATGAAACCACCCCAATCCCAATGTACATGATATGCTCAATCATAGAATTAAACTATAACTCAATATAAAATCACATCCACATTCTTCTCATTCATGATTTAAACTTATTTTATACTTAGGAAACTCACGTGAATAATTCCGAGAATCAAAACATGCGTTGGGGAATAAAATAAGCAAAAATGGATAAAATGGTCCAGAGGGGGTTACGGCCGTCCGGACCCTCCATGGGGACTGTCCGGACCCCTATGGTCTGGAACCTTCTCCGGTTCCTTTCTCTTCGACCTAACTTTGATCTAACCCGATTTCTTCTAATCCAAGCCTCGATTCACCTTAAAACTCAATCATAAATGTTCACATATGTATATATCATGATTCTACAATTTCAATTTCAGAAATTATTCGAAAACATATGAGATCTATCAACATTTACATATATATATACACACAGACATATATATACATATATATATGTAACCTCTTCTATATTTCACCAAAACATGCATATATATATACCAAAATGCTCCCTACAAAGTTTAGAGCACGAATCTAAGTCCCACCTACCTCGAATCTGAAGAGAAATGGAGAAAATGAAGAAAAAAGTTTTGAACTATGAACTTCAAACTATGATTTCTTCCTCCTCGCTTCGAATCTCGAGAAGTGGAGCACACCACGACGATCACCGCGTCAGGATATTCCCGGATCAACTATTCGTTTGCTCTGAAACTCTCTCTCTCCTCTTTTCTCTCTCTCTTCTCTCTATGTTCTTCCTCCTCTCTCTCTCTTTCTCTGGTTCAGCTGAAAAACAAAAGGGACTGAAAGAAAACCGGGAAGGAAAGAAAAGAAAGAAAGAAAGAAAGGAAAAGATACCCGGGCCCCTGGCCCACTTTGTCCAGCCCAATCTCACTCCGAACTAACTCAACCCAGGGAAAAATATAATAATCCATTTAAACTCAATTTAGATATTTTATTTACTCAAAATAATACAAAAATATGCCAAATTAAAATACCGGGTGTTACATAACTCTCACCCTTATAAGAATTTCGTCTTCGAAATTCACAATACACAAATTAGTCCTCAAACAAAGAAGAGTGTCTCACTCTCATAACCGATTCACGCTCCCACGTGGATTCCTCGACCCCACGATGCCGCCACAACACACGAACCAACGGGATGGTCTTGTCACGCAAAACCTGTTTACGCCTGTCCTCAATCTGAACTGGCAGATTCTCTATCGTCATATCCTCCTCAATGGCTAGTTCTTCCCAACTGACGACATGAGAAGGGTCCGGCATATGCTTCCGGAGCATAGAAACGTGGAATACATTATGAACCCGAGTTAATTGTGGAGGAAGCGCTAACCGGTACATCACCTCACCAATTCTAGCAACAATCTCAAAGGGACTAATATATCGTGAAGAAAGCTTTTCACGTTTCCCAAAACGCACCACACCTTGCCTTGATGAAATCCGTAAAAGTACAAAATCACCGACCTGAAACTCTAACGGCCGTCTCCGTTTATCTGCATAACTCTTCTGTTTACTCTGGGCCGTCAAAAGCCTCTGTGGAATGACTTAAATCTTCTCTGATGCCTGTCTCACCAAGTCAAGACCAACCGTTATAGGTTCTCCCACTTCAGCCCAGCACAATTAAGATCTGCAAGGCCATCCATACAAAGCCTCATAGGGAGCCATACCAATGCTTGCTTGATAACTATTGTTGTACATAAATTTCACCAATGGTAAATGGTTCTCCCAATTCCCTCCTAACGTCAGCACACAGGATCTCAACATGTCTTCCAAAATCTGAATCGTCCGCTCAGATTGCCCTTCTGTCTGCGGATGAAATGTCGTACTAAAACATAGCTGAGTCCCAAGTGCCTCATGCAAACTCTGCCAAAATTGAGCCGTGAACACCGAATCCCTATCCGACACAATTGATAACGGTGTCCCATGCAACCGAATTATCTCCTGTATATAGAGCCGACACTGCTCCTCCATAGAATCATTATTCCTTATAGGTAGAAAATGAGCTGACTTGTCAATCGGTCCATAATTACCCAAATTACATTATCCCGTCTCCTAGTCCTCGACAACCCCGTCACAAAGTCCATGGTCACGTGGTCCCACTTCCACTGTGCCACGGGCAATGGCTGTAACAACCCAGCCGACCTCTGGTGCTCGGCCTTCACCTGCTGACAGGTCAAGCAACGAGACACAAAACCCGCCACATCTTTCTTCATACCGCTCCACCAGTATTGCCGTCCCAAGTCCTTATATATCTTAGTCCCTCCAGGATGCACAGCAAATCTGGAATGATAAAATTCCCGAAGTACTTCTTCTTAGATTCCACCCACATCAGGCACAAAGATCTTATCCCTCAACTTCAAATGTCCTTCTGTGGATAGACTCCAACCCTCTGCCTCCTGCCTTAAAGACAGATAATGCTTCATGTTCTGATAATACTGGTTTTTTTGTTGGGCTTCGATCACTCTGGTCACTAGTATCGGCACTACTTGCAAACAATTAACACTGAAATATGTAGTGCCATCTTCGTCGTTCTCTTCCCACCAGAATTCAAACCCACCAACGTCTTCCTGGAGACACCACTGAGAATGAATCATTGCTGCCGCCAAATTATGAGACTTTCTGCTCAATGCGTCAGCTATCACATTAGTTTTTTCCTAGATGATAATGAAGACCAAAATCATAATCCTCCAGGTACTCTATCCATCTCTTCTGCCTCATATTCAAATCACATTGAGTGAATAAATACTTCAAACTCTTGTTATCTGAATACACATTAAACTGCTCACCATATAAATAATGCCGCCACGTCTTCAAAGTAAAAACCACCACGGCCAACTCTAAATCATGCGTAGAGTAATTCTTCTCATGCGGCTTCAACTGTCTAGACTCATACGCCACCACCTGATCATTCTGTATCAGCACACAACCCAAACCTTCACGTGAAGCATTACAATACACTGAATAACCCTCTCCACGTTCAGGTATTATCAACACCGGAACCTCAGTCAACCTCCTCTTTAATTCATTGAATGCATGCTCACAAGTATCATCCCATTCAAATTTCGCCCCTTTCCGAGTCAACTAAGTTAACGGTCTCGCCAACCGAGAGAAATCCTGAATAAAACGGCGGTAATAACCGGCCAATCCCAAGAAACTACGGATTTCAAAAACAGACATCGGTCGCGCTTAACCCATCACAGCCGAAACCTTGGATGGATCCACTGTAATTCCTTGCCCAGAAACTACATGTCCCAAAAATTTCACCTCGGACAATCAAAACTCGCATTTGCTAGCTTTAGCATATAGCTTATGGTCTCGAAGTGTCTGCAATATAGCCTTCAAGTGTTGCTTGTGTTCATGTTCATTACGAGAATAAATCAAAATGTCGTCAATGAACACTATTACGAACCAATCCAAAAATGGTCGAAAAACCCTGTTCATTAAATCCATAAATACTGCAAGAGCATTCGTCAACCCAAATAGCATAACCACAAACTCAAAGTGACCATACCGGGTACGAAATGCAGTCTTGGGAATATCCTTCTTCCGAATCCTCAACTGAAGGTATCCCGACCAAAGATTAATCTTGGAGAAACATGCTGAACCCCGCAACTGATCAAACAAATCGTCTATCCTGGGTAACGGATACTTGTTTTTAATTGTTACCGAATTTAACAATCAGTAATCCACACATAATCTCAAAGTCTTATCCTTTTTCTTTGCGAAAACTGCCGACGCTCCCCACGGCGATGTACTAGGTCAGATAAAACCCTGAGAATACAAATCGTTCAACTGAACCTTCAACTCTTTCAACTCTGCTGGTGCCATGAGATACGGTGTCACCGAAATAGGCGCCACACCTGGTACCAGTTTCACACAAAATTCTACCTCTCTTTGCGGAGGTAACTCCACCAATTCGTCTGGAAATACATATTCATATTCACAGACAACTCTTGGGAGAAAGTGTCTGGAGTCCCCTTCATTCAATCTCAAACTAGCCAACAATGCTGAAAACTTTCCTACATACCTAGAATCTAGTAATGGAGAAGGCAACACGACTCTTGCCTCTCACCGTATTTTTACCATCGTGCCATCTGGAAAAATAGTCGTCACCGACTTATGATGACAATCAATCGTCACCCGATAAGTGGACAGTCAATCCATCCCCAGAATGACATCAAACTCATTCATCTGCAACACTCTCAAATCTATCCACAACTGAACATCACCCAGCTATAGAACACAGTCCTTACATATCTGCTTTACCGGTGAACTCTCACCCACCAACGATTCGACACACATAGGCTTCTCCAGCCTCTCTGGAGTCAACCCCAACGTCTTAACACATGCATGCAAGATAAAAGAATGTGATATGTCGGTATCAAACAAAACATGCACCTGAGTGCTAAACAGAAGAAATGTACCGTGTATCACCGAAACGTCAGGAACATCATCCTGCAATGCTAGTACTTAGGCACGTCCCTGAGTCCACTGATCACTGGAATTGCCTTCTCCCCTTGCCTTACCCTGCATCGGTGGTGCAGGAATCATATGAATTGCTGAGTCTGATAGGATCCAACCTGCTGAGCGCCTGGCTCAACACTCTCCTGAGACATCTCCCCAAATGGACAGTTAAATTGCAAACGCCCTTGTTGATTACACCTGAAACACAGCCTGTGTCCATACTGATCTTGATAGCCTCCTCTTAACGGGGACCGAAACTGCTATTGCCCCCGGCCACCAGAACCCGAACCTGAACCTGAACCTGAACTTGAACTGTTCTTCTGATACGGGAATTTCTGCTGTCTCTGAAACCTCATCCTAGAAGTCCCAGCTTGCTCCTTTCCCTTTCTCTGTCTAGAATTCGACTCAGAACCATACCCCTGGACCTGTCCCTGTCCTTGACTAATCCTTGCCTTAGATCGGAAATCAACAACATCTCTCTCTACCGTGAGAGCTGCCGCTACAACTGCTGAATACGTAGGAAGCCTCATCCCGATGATCTGCCTCCTAATATTCATGTTTAATCCCCATTCAAACTTCCTCGCCTTGGCATTATCATCCGGTAAGTACTGCAAAGCAAAACGCGATAACTCTGCAAATCTTCGCTCATACTGCTGTACTGACAAACTTCCTTGCTCCAGTGCCAAAAATTCCTGTACTTTCATTTCCCTCATTACAGAAGGAAAGAATCTCTCCAAAAACGCTGCCTTGAACTCCTCCCAAGTCAAAGTCTGCAAATCTACTGTTCCCCTGTACGATCTCCACCAATGGACAACACTACCTTGAAACTAGCACGCTGCCACCTTAATCTTTACTCCATTCCCTTCGACTCCTAGAGTCTCCATCATCTTTGTAATTTTCTCTAGCCATCTCTCGGCCTCCATCGGTTCCCCCGCGCCATTGAACTTCGGCGGGTCATGCTCTTAAACTGGTTGATAATTCTGATTATAGGTGTCTCCCCCGGCGCAGGAACAACTGCTTGTACAGGAATAGGTGCTGCAGCCGGCACCCCCAATCCTTGCATCTGGGCCCACTGAGCTGCCATAAACTGCATTATCTGCTTATATGTCGGCTGTGAAACCCCACTATCTGTCAATGGTACCTCATGATGCCCTCTTTGCTCATCACCAAAGGGATCCTGACCACTGGTCTGACCCCTCTACATTTCTCTCCTTCCTCGTCCACGTCCAGACATTCTACAAAAATATCGTCATTATTAGCTCCAATCATCAACATAAACGAATTATCGCAAAGGAAACGTCTAGACTACACTATCCAAGACCCAAACAATCGTAATCTAAAGCTCTAATACCATATTGTCACGCCCCTAACATAAATTATCCGGGACGGACGGTGTGGGAAAAATAGGGACAATAAAAAAAATAAAATAAACCTGTGTCAAGGTCCAGTCATAATTTAATAACATAAATCAGAGCATTACATTCGTCTCAATTCCTATATAAAATAAATATACAACATACGTCATCATAAACAATGGAACCCACTACCCGGGTTGCACAAATAATATACAACAAACTTAATAAATATAAAATAATGTCTAGGGCTTTTAGCAGTCAACTCAATTCAGGGTGATCACTACCTTGTCTCCCTGTGTCACCTGCAATAATGATGGGGTGAGCTAACTA
>JAVXUM010000017.1:20587022-20599391 GCA_035590655.1 Pouteria glomerata | reverse complement strand
AGGTTTTGTGGGTCCATTGTGTAACCGCTGTGTTGCTCTGATGATAATAACCCAGTTCTCATGTTGTGTTTGTCATTCACTCACCCCCGGGTCCCCGGGCTCGGGGCGTGACATATATAAAGTTATGAATTAATTAATAGTTTTTTTTAACATAGAATAAACTCACTTTCTCTCTTATTAAATTATTTACTTTGAATTCAATTTTTATCCAATTAATTTATGAAACAATTGAATATAAGACTATATATTGTTGGACACTATAATCAAGCCTGTGAAGCTCTCTCTACTGTACACAATCCAGGGCCATGGGCATTGGCCAACTTGAACCCACCAAGTCTACCTTTGGGTTCAACGAGCTCCACACTACTATTGTTGCCCATAGGTGCTTACTTTGGCACATGAAAGGTGAAAACCCTTAGTTGAACCTTTCAAGTGGATTTTTTTTTTCTTTATATAATTGATAATTTTTGTCTCATCGTTGGGTTGTGTTTAAAGGTCCAAATTTTACCCTAAAATATCAAAAAACTTTTTAAAAAATATTAATTTTGTATTTCACAAATTACAAAATTATAATTTTTATTAATTCTTTATCACTACAAAGGCATCAAAAAAAATTATAGCGTTTTCATGATAATTGAAACTGAATTGTTGATGTCACGTCACTGCAACCACCATTGCCATCATTTTCTCTGTTCATTTACAAGGTGGGGGTTTTGTGTTACGCCCCGGATCTCGTGACTCGAGGGGTGAGTAATTAATCATACAAAACATGCACATTAGCATTCTAAATTACCCTGATCAGAGTAGCACAACATCCACATGGAGAACCCACAATATAAATGAATTAAAGTAACTTAGACCTGGACTACGGCCAAGTCATCATGTCCAATATATTTCCATCATACATACATTACATAATTCTCATGATTTTTACAACCTAAAATTTATAACTCTCCCTTAAATCAATACCATTACAGACCAAAAGAATATTTAACATATATAGCAAAAATTAACTAATTTTGAGTGAGCCCAAGTGTAAGCACTTCTAACTCTACCCATGCACCCACTTAGTTCTTTTGGTTAGTTCCTGCAATCAAATCTGTAGGGATGTAAGCACTCGTCCTCTTGTGTCCACGTAACTTCAAAATAGCATATACATAATGCAAGTTAAATATGATAATTATTTACTTTTTAATCATCCATAAATTTCAAAAGGTTCAAACATATATCCTATTCACATGTGTGTTAATTAGTACATAAGTCTTTATCAAGCCCCAATATCATAACCATAATTTATCAAACAATCAAACATAGTAATCACTAAATTTCATATACAACATTAATATTTAACTTTTATTCACATGTCCATCACTCACATTGTCAGGGGTTGGGTACATAAATCACATATGGTCTTTTATGGGCCCAGACCCAATGGAAACGACAAACCGAACGTCATATTGTGGGCTACTAACCCACCGGCATGAACACCAAACTAGGTTTCGGGTCTTTCAACCTAAGGGTAAAACTCACGACCCTTCTTATTTTTTGTACCCCACCACGTCCCCCGACTCATAACAAATCACTTAATCACAATTAGTTCTCAATCAACATCACATGTTTTCCACAACTCAATCATATTCCAATTTACCAAGCAACTCATCGTTTAGTCATGTACCATTAAACTTTGTCATCATCTTTGAACACACAACAATTAACATAACTTCAATGACTAATACAACAAGTAATATTCATTTCAAGCTTGCATAAGATTATGCTATATTTCAATACTTTATTCTATAATACAATTATTATACCCTTATGATCCCAATTAAGTGAATAAACATGTTAATACTGAGCTATGACCCAACTATTGAACAATTTTTAAGTAACCTAACTTAATTTCTAGTTTTTTGATGTTTCATGGGTGCCCCACCTACTGTCAAGGGTACCCCTCTGCATCCCAGCACAACTATCTTCAAGGTTTGGCCCAAAATTGCAGGTTTTAGGTTTCCAAAAGTTGCCTCATCTCATATATAGTCAAAAACAAGGTTTTCAAGATGTATTCTAATGCCAAAATGTTCAAAAAACTAATAAAAACCAACTCTTATCATCACTCTCCCTCTATGTTAATTCTAGGTTCTAATCTCCCATTTAACATGCATAACCTTAGTTTTTTCCATAATCTATCTTCTTATATTATCATACTTCTAATTAATCTTTACAAAATTATATTCTCAACTTCCTTACATTAAATATATACCAAAAGAAGTTAAAGGATCCCTACCTCAACTTGTGCAAGTAAAAGCAAGAAGATGGTGAACTTTGAGCTTTTGAGTTCCACCATTTGATGGCTCTAACTTTCCCCTTTTTCACATTCTTCTTTGATCCAAATCACCCATAACACCATGAAGAGAAAACAAACCCTGGATTACATTCTAAGTCATAATCTTAAAAATAACTAAGGGTTAAATCAATATATAAAGCTCACCAAGATCGAGGCTCTTCCAAGCTCTTCTAGGTCCCTTTCTCTTCTTTCAAATATCTCCCTCTTCATTTCTTCTTCCTTCTTCTTCTTTCTTCCTATTTCTCTTTCTCTCAACTCAAATATTTTTCTTTCTCTCTCCTACCGAATCATATATGAATATATGTATAATAATATACATTTTTTGCAGATTGGAGGTCTTCCTAATACCTATAGCATGTCCAAAAAGACAGGGAGGCTTTACCTTGCACTGTTCATGCCTTACTTCTTCTAACAGATCATTTTTGTACAGGTGGGGCACCACACATGGAGTCATGGGCGCCTCTTCCTAACTTAGAGGGGCGCCTACCAAGAACTTGGGTTCTCTAAGGTATTTCGTCGAATAGCCGAGGGAGGTCAACATAGGCGCCCTACCAACATTCACGGGTGCCCATCAAGATTTAGGGGCACCTTTCTGCTGTCACCTTTACTAAAATGTCCATTTTTGCACAATTTGACCATTTTTCTCAAAATTTTTGACCCTAAGGCATCCCTAATGACTAATACCACTTCATTAACATAATATCACACCAAAAACATGTTTAAAACTATAAATTTATATTCATAATAAAATTTGGGATATTACAACCCCTACCTCAAATTAATCGTGAAAATGATTGCAAAAAGAAACTAAGTCCGCCGAATGTGAACTTGAACTCGTTGTCTTACCTTCCAGCTACTACTTTGTTTGTTTCCTTATTCTTTTGTTTTTATTTTTTTTACATGTTGCATATACTTGGTTTGTCTATGTATACACATAGATATGTATCATAGGTATATATCAGGTTGTTGGTTGCTTTAAAATCCAAATGAGAAAAGAATACTAACATTAGCTACACTTGTTGCGCTACTAATTCAAATAGAAGTAGGAAATTGCAATAAGTCAACACTTATCCCAACTAATGACATTAACTATATTATACATACGTAGACACATAGGCATATAAACACACGTAGACATATTATTACCTTCTTGTTTAAAAAGTTCAAATAAGAATAAAATGCTTAATTCGCGTTATCCACTGTACATCCCAAACTAATTGCCATGTGTGTGTATATATATTCATATAATTTTTTGTTATCATATTACATTAAAAACAATTACATTACACATGAGAATCCAACTAAAATTAGAATTTTAACTCTGTTTGCAATCTATCACCTATTAACTATTATCACTTGTAATAGATAATATTATTATTTAATAAACATATATGTACACAGCAATGTGAACTTGATAAAAAAAATGTATTTCATTAAATTAATAATTTATCAAAATTAAATCATAATTTTTTAATTCACAAAAATATTTAAATACCAAAAACTTATTCTTACACAATTCGTGCATCCACAATAAAATCCAATTTAATTTATGCCTCAAAAATTTTGAATAAATGAAAATTTTGTTTTATTGAAAGAAATATTAATTGAAAAAAATAACTAAAGTATTAAAATTTTGGATCATCACTTCCTACCCATTCTTACAAAAATTTCGTCCTCAAAATTTATAACACAATTTCATGGATAAAGCCTAAACCACTTAGCTCAACAAATATTACACAATCCGAATCACTTTACAAACAAATTACATGTATAGGCTTAAACCTTCATAAATTCATGCATACTATTCTTACAAAATTATTTTTTTTCTTTTGAAAGTTAAGAAAAATATATTAATATGAAAATAATTACAAAATTTAAGAAGCATATTCTTGAGTAAATAGTAAGCTCACAATCATGGGCGGCACAAATCTAACTCACGAAGGATAATAAAGAAAATTAAATCTCGACAAAATGACAGTCTAGGATAGAACAAAGTTGCAGCAATTCAACAAATGATAAGCATGCATCACAAAATGCATACCAGCAAAGAAAATTGACTAATTGCACATAACAACTCATATGAGCATCCAATCAAACCAATAATCTCCACACAAAATTATTGTCTATAAAATAAATATATTTTTTTTCTAACTCTCAGAAAAATTTTCTTATTAATTTAATTAATTAATATATAGAAAATAAATACATGAAATTTTATAATCTCTTCTTCTCATAAAATTTTCATTCATCAAAACTAATTCCAATACCTACCACAAGAATTTGTATCAAAATTCAAACGTTATTAAGTTCTAAAACATACTTTTTAATGTTTTCTAGGTCTTTAGAAAATATGATTTAAGAAAAAAAAAATTACGGCCTATGGTTTCATGGAGCTCGAAATTTAATTGACAATAACAAAATTTTATCTTCAAGTATAATATCCAAGAAATTGTAAAATCTATAATTCAGCACATTCCAAGGTTAAACTCGTAAGTTATCAAAATAATAGAATAACATTAATTAATTCCAAAATATTTGAGTTGATGTCCTCATGAAAATGCCAATTGAGTCAACACTATAAATTTTATTTTTGTTATTAATTTTTTTAAACTCATTTCATAATTTAATAGATAAAAGTTTTAACATGTCACTATACCCAAAGCAATTATGTAATACAATGCATAAGCCAATCTTTTAATGATTTGAAGCAAAAATATATATCCCAAGTGTAACAATCAATTACTAAACAAATGCAAAATTTTCTTAAAATTCCACTAAGTTTTATAAATATTGACCTTTGAAGTAATATTAGCATAAATTTATAAAAATTCATCACATTATTAAGTACAAAATTATTAAACAAAAATTGAACCAAATATACAAATTTGTAATAACCTGCTAAATTTACGACCTTTTTTCAATTTTTTTTTTTTAAAAAACAACTAATATACCAATGCAAATAATTAGCATCAATTTAGTCAATTCAAATGATTGTAAGAAAATCTAATTATCTATAACACACAATTTAAAATATTCCTACAATGAAAAGGATAAAATTTAATAAATTCAACTTAAACAAATCTCACATGTCTTAATTTAAATAACAAACAATTAACCGAAGATACAAAAATTCACAATTCTTGAATTTTTTTAGTACTCTAATAAACAAAATCGAATAATATTTAATTTCCTATATCATAACTAAAAGTGAATAATTCAATCAATTAAATCTAATCTAACCAAAATATTATGAGATTAAATTGATGAGCCATACGATGAAATTATGGGAGAGAGTTATCGAGAGAAAATTAAGAAGGACAACTAACGTTTCAAAGAATCAATTTAGTTTCATTCTTGGAAAGTCAACCATGGGGGCTATTTTCCTCCTGAGGAGGTTAATGGAGCAGTATAGATAAGGTCAAAAAGATTTACATATGATGTTCATTGATTTGGAAAAGGCCTATCATAGGATTTCTAGGGAGATTCTATATAACATATTAGAAAAAGAAAGGAGTGTGCATCGCATATATTGAGGAGATAAATGACAGATATGATAGAGCTAAGACATTTATACGAATGAATGGCAGAGAAACTAAGGAGTTTCCTATCACGATTGGTTTATACCAAGGTTCGGAATTAAGCCCGTACTTGTTTGCCTTAGTTATGGATGAGATTAGTAGACATATTCAGGATGAGGTCCCATAATGTATGTTATTTGTAGATGATATTGTTTTAATAGAGGAGACGAAAGAATATGTAATACCATAGACTTTTGAATGAAAATGAACTATGAATTTTGACATGCCTTGGAGATGATTTTGTGTTCTAAGTCATGGACTAGTTCTAGAATTTAATTTTGTTTAAAGACGATGGAAACAAGAACATGTTTGGAGGCTAAAATTAATTAAGTCAATAATGGTTCAAGGTTTAGTAATTTAAAACCCCTAACCATCTAATTCAATTTAAGTGTTTGGAGGAAAGGGGGTTATTTTGCTTCAAGTGTTAGGAATTAATCTTAAGTGTAAAGAGAGTAACTTATCTCAAGTATAGAACGTAATACCCAAGGTTTTGGAGACGAATGTACATATTGTTTTGAAAGTATTGTGGCGATGCGTATGTGTTAAAATAGCAACTTACCTCGCTAAACATGTCTTAGATTTACCTTTGGTTTTGACGCTAGGAAATTACATCATGTCTACGTGGTTTCGGGCTTGCATTATTTAAGAACCCTAGTCACCTCCCTTAGGTTAAGGGTTGGAAATTAGGCTTAAGGGTGACATAGAGCAATTACATTAATTTGATTGGTGGAAGGAAGACCACCATTTGGTTATGTAAATGGCCTGGTCCAAGTTTAACCATAGAATAACTTACCTTTAGCCTTGGGTTAGGTAGACCAGTAATCCAAGGAGAGGCTAAGAAATTGGTTCCAATGTTGACAATGCAATTGGAAAATGAACCTTAAAGGTTGCCCGGTTAGAATCCCTTTGGTTCCTTTGTTTTGTCATTTTGTTACTCAGGGAGTTTTCTAGCATTTATATTGGTGGGGGCCACATAATTAAGTGTGGAAGACTTTATATAGATACATATATGCATATATTGTGAGTTGGTGGGGAAATCTCTCGGAGGAATGGCCTTTGGCCGATTGAAGGGGGACTTTGGTCTTCCTTGATTGTCTTCTTATGGAAGCTTAATTCAAAAGTATTTAACATGGTGGGACCACATGAAGACTTTAGAGGCTTAAAAGGTAACTAAATTGGTTAGGAAGAGATTAGGGTTGACAAGTAGAAGCCTAGAGGGATGACACATGATCTATTTAGTTAGGAAGAAACTTAGTTGGATGAATCATGAGCAATCTAGTTGAGAAGGAGTTAATTACATGTGTGTAATGTACATACACTTGTGTGTGTGCATGAGTGTGTAAAGTACATAAGGCCATTTGGCCATAATGAGAGAAAGCAGAGAGGAAATAGAGAGAAATTAAGAAGTAAAAAGAGCAAAGAGGAAGAGAGCATTCGGCCAAAGCAAGAAAGAAAATAAAAGTAAGAGAAAGAGGAGAAAAAAAAAAAAAGAAGAAGAAGAACGAAAGAAGATATTCAAAGAAGAGGAAGTCCTCAAAGTTTGAAAGAAGGAGCTTGAAGTCCCTTAAGTGAAGATCCAAGCCAAAGATTAAGATAGGGAAACCTTTTACTTCTTCTAACATATGTATATATGATTTGGTGTGAATTAGAGTAGGAACTCTCCTTCTTCCCTTTCTCTACTTATATGAAAAACATATTCATGTTAGTTGTGGTGGGAGGGAGTTAAAGTTAGTAAGGGGATGCCTTGACGTTATTATTTTATTACTTGGATGTAAAAGTGGATGAACCGTGTGATCGTGAAAGAAATGGTAAATAGAAAAAGCCAAAAGGTGTACTCATCATGGTGAGGTTCGGTTGTTGAAGGTGGTTTGGGGATAGTAGACACCAGGGTTGTGAGATATGCTTGCATCATGAACATAAACTCTAGGTTTGAGGGTTTCATGGGTATTGGGATCCACCATCCGGACAGAGGCTTAGAGAGTCCGGATGGTCAAGAGGAACGTTGTGACCATAGCTCTCGGCCGTCTGGACTATGCCATGGTACGTCCAGATGGTTAAGCCATTTCTAGAACCCTCGTTCTCGGCCGTCTGGACAGTGACAGGGAGTGTCCGGACGGTGCTAGGAAGTTTCTGAAGCTGCTTCCTTAGTTTGGTTTGGTTTGTTTTGTTTCATTCCATAGTAGGACACTTTGATACAAGTAAAACAATTGTTAACCTTGCATGATGTCATGCCCATTCGCATTACTTACGAAATATCATAATAATGGTAAATTGTGAATTTACATGCTTGATTGGTATGAGACACCTTCCGTAAGCGAACAGTCATAATGGACATGAAATGAAATGATGTGTTTGAAATTTTAGCCGGGGTTATAGGGTACGGAAAAGAGGAAGGGTCTTAAGATACCCTCGGGTTAGGAGTCCCGGAACCTACACAAGGTTTGGTTTTCATACCGGTGGGTTAGTAGCCCACAAAATAATTAGTGTATGATAGCATATTGTCGCCTTGGGCCGAAACCCTAAAGCACGATTAGTATGTACCCATGTTTCTTACAGTATATCGTTGCCTTGGCCAGAGATCCTAAAGCTCAATTAGACGCATCCCCGAAATCCCTGATGAATCGTATGATAGAATGATATATGAAATGTATACGATTGAATGAGCATATATGACACTTAATGCATTTCCTATACTACTTAATTATTGTCATGCATTGTTGTTATCTTTACGTTATTGTCCTTCAACATTGCCATGTATATATGTATGTGTTATTGGAAAGCTTTGTGGGCACGCGTGGTTTAGTGCTCACGTCCCTACAGATGCCAATGCAGGACCTACCCAGGAGAATTAGCTGAGACCAGAGGCAAGGATAAGAGATGCATCAGGCATGGCTCTAGTCTTAAGAAATTTTGAGGTGTTATAAATGAAATATATAGAAAGGAGGAAGTGTAAAGATAGTTGTTAATTAGTGTTGATTTTGGAAATGTAATGGCCTTAAGGCCCACTATTGTACTATTACATTACTTATGAAAGAAGATTATACCATTTGAATACCCATTGTATAGTTGTGTCTTGCTCTCTCGTTTATGGTTGGTTCATGGTATTATTAGGTTCACATTGATGCATTTGGTGGGTCCCATTGCGTGACCGTTGTGTATGCTCTGATCTTATGACCAGGTTATCCATGTTGTGCATGTTTATTACTTACACCTCGAGTCCTCGAATCCGAGGCGTAACAAGATGGTATCAGAAGTTAGGTCAGAATACCTAAGGACATAGGATGTTTTGCCTTTTGCTCTTGCATGTTTATGTTGCACGGTGATCATGTTGTATAGCCGTAGTGGTATAAGTGATTCTTACCCACTTATATGTCTTGTGGTGTTTAGCTATAATGCCATCACGACGAGGAGGAAGAGTTAGGGGTCGAGGCCAGGGCCGAAGGCGAGGTAGAGGTCGAGGCATGGGAGTGAGGGACACCCCCATTGATAGAGCAGAAGCAAGTGCCTCCGTTCAGCAAGAATAGGAGATTCATTATAGTGCGACGGCCACAAGGGAAAAAAAAGTACCACGGGGAGTACCTGAAATGCCTCAAGCTCCTCCTATTGTTGATGCTGGAGCCTTCTTGCAACAAATGGCCGCTCTTATGGCCACGTTGGTAGGAAGAATGCAAGTGAGGCCCCAACCACAGGGGTAGACGGGCACTACTGCCTTGGAGCGCTTTTGAAGAATGAAGTCTCCAATCTATGTTGGAGTGGCAGACACGGAATGAAGTCTCCAATCTATGTTGGAGTGGCAGACACGGAAGTAACAGAACAGTTTTTGGATGAGAGTGAGAAGATTCTAGTAGCCATGGAGGTTACCGAGCCTGCCACTCGTATTACCTTGACCACTTTTCAACTAGTGGGACAAGCATCGGCCTGGTGGAACAGTGTGAAGGGAGTAAGGGGGACAGAAGGCCTCACATGGGAACAATTCAATGAGCTATTCAGAGATTACTTATTTCCCCAGTCATTATGTCACGCCCCAGGTCCGAGAACTCAGGGAGTGAGTGACAACCACACCAAACATGCACAATTTGGTAATGTATCAGAGTAACACAACATCCACGCAGTGGACCCACATAAATAATACCATTATAATTAGAATAATTTACATGAACCGGCCTCATGGCCATTACATTTTTATATTACTACTAATGTAATAATTTGTACAACTTTTGTTTACAAAATTTATATTACTCAAAATAAATTCACAGCTACATGAGGCATTACTTCTTCAGACTCCCACTAGTCTTTTTGAGTGGGTCCTGCATGGCATCTGTAGGGACGTGAGCACAGACGGCGTGTGCTCACGCTACTCGACAACAATATCTATATAATAAAATACATCCCATTTTAAAAATATCTCTCTCACAAACTGTAATCAACGGTTGAGATTTAATTTTACATAGAATGGATGATTGAAATTTTTTCTCACTAAACTTCCCAACAAGTTCCCGCCTCTCCGCCTCTTCGCCTCTCCCCCGAGCCGCAGACATACACGGGAATACACACCCACAAATCAATCTCTAATACATCTTTATTTTTTTCTCTCTCTCTCTCTCCTCTCTCTGGTGCTACCTCCACTAGCTCCACCAGGCGGTGCTATTGCTTGGGATCAGCCGCCAACTGCCCAAAGCCACCGTGAAGTCGCCGAGTAGGATAAACACGAGGAGGAAAAACAATAATACGGCACCGAAGAAGGTGGCGGAGATCAAATCTAGGAGGCGCCATGGCCTCGCATTGTGTATGTGTCACTCTGGTTGAATCTCATCCATGTTCAACCGATCTGAAATCCAAAAAAAAAAATTAATAAATCAAAAAAAAAAAAACTTGATATCAAAAATCTGTTTACAGATCGATTGAAACCTAAAATCAAAACACAAAGCAAAACAAACCCAGCTGGGAGCTTTGACGGTGCTGGTGCTGGTGCTGCTGCAGTGTGAATTGCTGCTTGATGGCAGCAAGGCGAGAAGTCCAGAAATCCGAATCCATGGCAACCGGAGGGGAGGCGGGTTGCTGGGCACATCAATCTTTGACCGATAAGAGAGGGCTTTAGTACTGCAGCACCTAATTGTGACTCTACGCGGCTTGCAAAGTGTGCTTGGCTCCTTGAAGAGTTTGATCAGCAAGGATTCAACCAGTGAAGGATCCAAGTCTCAAAGCGAAGCCAGCACGAGTGTTGCCCCCCGAATCCATTCAAGGGACTCCCAGCAGACTCGGTTTTTTTGGGGACGAGGGATTGGGGTTGGGTGTAAAAAATTTAATAATGTTAAGAAAAAATTTTAAAAAAGAAATTTAGAGTGTAAAAAATTATTATAAAATAACATATAATAAAATTTTAATATTAGTCAAATTTTTTAAAAATTTGTCAAAATTTATTAGAAAAAATTTTGACAGATTTTTTAAAAAGTTTAACTTTCCTAAAATTTGAAAAATGTAAAAATTTTTGTTGTTTTTTTGAAATTTTTTTGAGTTTCAAACGTCTTTTTACACACATATTTTTATACATTTTTAGAATTTTTTTTTCTTTTCTATTTACAATTTCAATTTTAAATACATATACTTTTATACTTTTTAAATTTGCTAAAAATTTTAAATCTGGAATATTTTTAACCCATAGTCAAGATTATTTTTATTTTTCTTTTCACTTTGGTTGTCTTTTCCATCATTACCTTAACATGGGAGCACAGGATTTGGTTTGCTAGAGAAGTTTTTTTTTTTTAATAAACTGAATTTTTATTTGAAATAAATACAAATAAATAAATAAGAATAAATAGTTTACTATATAATAAATAATAATTAGTATTAAAGAATTTAAATTTGGTATATTTTTCACCATTGAATTTATGTAATAGTCAATAAATAATATTTAAATTTAAATTTTAATGCACTTAAATTAAAAATTAAAAATAATATTATTTTGATTTATTTTGTTAATTTTACAGTTGTGTACGTGGCATGAAGAGAGGTGGATGTAGGGCAAAATGGCATTCATTTTTTTTTTATTTTTTCTCGAGACAATGAGGGGTGCCAAGCAAAAAATATTGATACTTTTTTTTAAGACAAAAACTTGACAAAATTTAAATAAATAGAATTAAATAAATAAAAATAATTAATTTTAAATACAAACACTTTTATACTATTCATGTTATCTATATAACAAGGAAGCAAAATTATTTTTATTTTATTATTTTGTATATTTTTTATTAATTTTGTAAAAAAGTTCTAAATTTTTGACATGTTAATCACATTCATCAAAAATTATTAAAGAATTCATTAAAAGTTAAAAAAAAAAATACTAAATTTTTTATTCTTTTTTTTTATCTAAACAGATAATTTTTACTTAAATAAACATGAATTTTCAAAATTTTTTGAATGTGATTAATATACTTAAAAATTGTAGTT
>JAVXUM010000017.1:20533839-20553175 GCA_035590655.1 Pouteria glomerata | reverse complement strand
TGCCCTCATTTCGTAGGTTACTAACCTACTGGTATGAAACACCAACCCTGCGCAGGTTCCGGGATTTTCGACCCGAGAGTATCTTACCCCATTCTTATTTTTTGTACCCCATAATCCCCGGCACACAACCAATCATTTGGTTTTCTTATCTTCCATTAGGTTTGTAAATTAGGTGAGTCCACATGTAACACATTTCATTTGGTGAACAACACAAGTCATCCCAAAAGCATTCTCATTTCAATATAAGTATCATTCACATTTATCTTTTCTCAATATAATTCAAGTGTTTTGATAAGCATTAATATCTCATCTCAAGTCCCATGCATTAACCCAAGTCATATATCACATGCATTAATCAAGCATCAGTATCTCATTCCAAGTCCCATGCATTAATCAAGAATTGACATATATATGATGTGAATAAGGAGGGATGCATTTAAGATGCTTAAACATGGTAAGAGTGGTGTGCGGATTCATAAAATATGCAAAAATCAAAGTTGGGGTGCAGCAAGGGGGTCGGGCGCCCCTACCTGAATCAGGTCGGGCGCCCCCGGAGAGGGGGTTTTCTGTGAATAGTGCTTGGGCGCTTGAGGTCCTTGGGCGGGCGCCCCACCTCGGGTGAATAGTGCCCGGGCGCCCGAGCATTTAGCAGACGGGCGCTCCCAGAGAGCAAAATTTCTCTGGGTTTTGACCAACCTCAGGTTTTTGCTTCCTTCTCATATCTCTACTCATTTTTATGCACCACTTACCATTTTACATCTATCTTTCCCATCTTTCAAGATCACCCTAACCCAAAGTTCTCATAATTTTCTTCTCTCTCCTCTCATCACTCACTACCAAGCAATTCAAGCTCAATCATCAACTCTTGTCCTAGTTAGGTTCCAAGATTTGGTTTGTTCTCTACAACATATCATGGTTCTTTCCACTTTCTACCACAACTACTAGAATTCAAGGAAGAAGAAGAAAACTTAAAAGTTATGTTAGAAGGAGTTCCCTACCTCAACTTCAAGCTCCAACTCTTTCAAATACTTCAAGACTTTCAAGATGGCTTCTCCTTTCCCAAGCTAGCTCAGATCTTCACAAGCTCAAGAACTTGATCTTTTCTTGAAGTCTTCTTCCTCTTGCTCCTCTCCTTCACTTCTCTTCTTGATATTCTTCTTCCTTTTTTTTTTTTTTCTTTCTCTTCCTTTTCTCTTTTTTTTTTTTTTCTCCCAAGCTCTCTCCAAACTCTTCAATGGCTGGTTGGTTCTTCCACAATGGTCTCTCTCTCTCTCCACACTTAGTCTTGGTCTAAACAAATAATATCTCACCAACTAAATACATATACATATATATCTATACCCTTTGGCCGGCCAAACTTCTTCCTCCACTCAATTTCCTATAAGGCATATACATATACAAACATACAACTCTTCCAAACATTAATATATGGGTCTCACTCATTTTAATGCATTGACTAACCCTTAGAGAACAAAATAAAATAAAAGGCCAAGCCATTGCCCGGCCATTCCCTTCCTTGCTCATATATATATATATCTATATAAATCTCCCAAGATCAAGTTTAGGGGTCCCACCAAGTTAAATGCATGCTTGACTTTCATGAAACAACAAAACAAACAAAATGGAAGACTCCCACTTAAGTTGGCTGGTTACTCCCTCTTCCACCACATATTTCACTAACATATACCTATATACATATAAGTATGCACACAAAGTCTCCCATGCATTAAACTAGGGGGTCCTACCAATGGTTAATGCTTTTGACATTTATTAAATACAAACAAACAAAACAATTAGAAGACCAAGCTTGAGTTGGCCAGCCACTTTTCCTCTTCCACTATCTTTCTCTCACATTATAATATATATAAAAGGTTACATGGAGTCAAAAGTTCAACATCTCAACAAGCTCACATGGACTTGGTCAATTTGGAGCCAAAGCTTGCATGGCCGGTTCTCTTCCACTCCTATTGTCTCCTACAATTAAATTAAATGAAACAAGCTCACTTCATGCACATGGTCGGCCACTCCTTGAGCCTCAGATGCACACTCTACTACAGAATACACAAACAAGACCATGCATACTACCTTCTAACACTTAAAAAGAAAAACACAAATTAGAAGACCATAACCTTTAAACACACTAATCCATGTTCTCATCTCCCACAAATAAAAATAAATCCATAGTTCCCATTCCTATCAAAGGTGAGGGTATCACATAATAAATTATTAAAGTTTATTTTAATTATAACTGTATCACTTCGATATCATTTTGATTTTATTTTTTGACATATTTTTTAATCCAAGGATATTATTTATGTAAACATGTCCCCTAGGGTTATCCCTAGTGACTTGTGGGTATACTCTCCATAGAAACTATATGAGTTCAACTTCTTACACAAGCAAAATATGCTTGAGGAGAATTGTACATTTCTCTGATTTATCTGTCAACTATGCAGTTCATTAAGAGTTATAATAAATTAATTAGGATTCCAGATTATTAATATATAAATATGTGTGTGTAAACATGATATCAAAGAATAATTTCTTTCTTTCCTTTTCATTTTACTTTATTTTAAGAGCCAAACTTACTATCCAACTAAACAATAACATTCTTCTCTTAACACAACAGTGGGTAGGAGAAAGCTATGTCAGGCGGACAATGTATTTAAATTTTGGTTTAAACAAATGTTAAATTAATATTAAACAAATGTTAAATTAATATATTGTCAGTTAGTGTGACAATAATAATAATTATTATTATTATTTTACAACGAGATGTACATGGAATTAATGAACAAAAACGTATCTATAAAAAAGAATTAATGAAGATTATATTATATTATAACCTGTTTTCGAAATCTTATTACAGTGCATTTGACGTTTTAAAATTTTTTGAAATTTTTAAAAGTTATTTTTTTATATTATTACATGAATTATGAATTTATAATTTTTATCAAATTATTTTATTTTTATTTTTTTGTCAATCCAAATATTATTGGCAAAATTTCCACTTTACCAATATAGAAAAAAAAAAAAAGGACAGATGAGAGAGAGTTTGATGTTGGGTTTGGGAATCGGGTTTCGAGTTTGGACCATATCAAGCTCGGCTCAATCCGAGTCTGACAGCAAGCGCATCATGCAAGACCAGTTCCTTCTTAGCCATAAGGTGAGCAGTCTGCAGTGCACACCCGCCATGGCAACCACCATCTTTACCTCGCATTTGGTTCTGAGAAGAGTTTTGAAGGTATTTGTAGCCCCTCGTCCGCTTGGCATCAGCAGCAACCTCTTCCAATCCAGAACCCCTCTCTCTTTTCGTCTCACTTCAACTCCTACTTCTTCAGGTGGGTGTGTTTTTCCTTGCTTTTAAAGATTTGGTTTTTCAAGGCAAATTATTTTAGTTCTTGAATACCCACGTGTTGATTTGTACAAAAATACCTGGTTCATGGTTTATTCAAATGGGTTGAGTTCTGATTATTGTGTCATAATCTGTAACTGATGAGCATGGGGAAACTATTCACATCCTAGTTCAATTGTAGCCTCTTTTTTGGGTTGACCCACAGAACCCTTCTCTCTCTCTCTCTCTCTCTCTCTCTCTCTCTCTCTCCCCCCTATTGTTCTTCAGGTGGATGTATATTCCCCAATTTGAGATGTGTTTTTTAAGGCAATTTTTTGAGCTCTGGGATACCCATCTATTGAATTGTACAAAAATCCCCGATTTAAAGTTTATGGAAATGGGTTGAGCCTGTTGAGCTCTGATAATTTCGTTAACATCTGTAGGCTGTAGCCAAGGAACATTAGAAAAATATTTACATTTAGGTCATGCATTGACCCCTGTGGCTGTGGGAAAACCAAAGGTTAAGTTTCGCCTGTTCTCACCCCAATTGCGGCAGCAATATAAGCAAAAACTTTTATTCCTAATCTTATATTACAAATAGCAATAGAATTATTAATACAGCTAAGGGAATTTGTTGCTCAATATGATAATTGTTGTTGATAACTATGTTTTACTGATGTAGTTTGCCTAGGAGTCATTGATTTGACAGGATTGCAGGCTGTGAAGTTAGAAATCTTTTCTCATATAGTTGATGACTTGCACCTTTGTTGATACTTCCTGTGACACCGCTGCAGGTATATGTCAGTTGGCACAAGCTATAAAGAGTGATATTGAGGGCTTACTTGGTAGAGTGGGGGACAATAATACCATTGAAGCCGTGAAGCATATTGTTGAATTGGTATTTTCTTTACTGAGTTTAAAAAATTTTAACATGAATTGGTGCCTGGGTGGATGCCTTGTGAAGACCATTTCCCTTTCTTTTTCTCTATCTCCCCACCCCCTAGTGCACTCTGTAGGAGGAAAATGCGTAACAAACTTCTGGCTCTTTATAAACTGATTATATTTCCTTCTCTCTCTGTTATTCATGGAAGTTCTGATTTGTCAAACAACCTCTGCCCTTCTTAGGCAAGGCGTGCATCATCTAGGCGAGAAGTTCTTCATACTGATTTTCTCACACCACCGATCCTGAGGGAATCTATGCTAGTATTGGAAAAGTTAGCTGATGTTAAAGCAGTTGTTCAGGGAGGATACCCACAGGTTAAATTAAATCAACAATTTATGTTGAAATTTCTTTCAATAAATGTCTTCCACACTAATATGTTATCTATCTCTGAAGTCCTCCAGGCTGAGCGTTGTCGGCTTTCAGTTGGACACCCACAAGTATTGACAACTGATCCAGATATTGTTGCAGCATTAAGGCAAGTCATTGGATGTCCATTATTTTGTGTGTGAAGTAGCAATATAGTTTTTTAAATTAAGCTTTGTTTGGTAAATGGTTACAGTTTCCAGTATCACAGGAAACTTCGGATTTCAACCTTGCTCTCACGGCGACTTCCTTGGCTCAATTCTTGGTACAGGGATTGCTAGGGAGAAGCTGGGGGATATTATCATACAGGTATGTCCAATTCATTTTAAACATTTTTTAAACTTCCATAATTAATAAGATAGAAATGTTATGTATAACAACTTGGAATGCCTTTTCTCATGCCTGTTCTTCCCCCCTCCCTCCCAACCCCTGATCATTCAGTATTAATTAAGAACAATTACTAAAAAAAGAAGTAGGTTGTTTGATGGTGCAAAATTGTTTCTTAATTGAATATTGGTTCTCTGGTTGTCTCTGATTATGAGAAATTTCCATTTAAGCAGGGCTGGTAAACCTTCCAACTGAGAATTAGATGAAATAACCTCCAGGAAAAAAAATAAAATAAAATAAAATTCAAAGAGCAAATTTTCTTCTTATAAACTCAACAAACAAAACGTTTTCAGTAACTATGACTATTTCAGGTTGGCCAATTGGTGAAGATTGTTTGTTGCAGTCATGGATAAAGGTTTTTGATTGTTGAATGCACAGAAAGGAAAGATAATAAGATCAATAAGTGCCAACCAAAGGCGAGATCCATAAATTGCAAATTGCTTGTCTTTAGCCATTAATGAAGGTTTCTGGGTGTTGAGTGTGTATAGTGGACAAAATATGTAGACCTTAAGTGACCAATCAAAGGAGAGTTTTGTGAACAACACACAATTTGATTGATTAGATTTCAAAAATCATTTGGATTTGAATAGGATTCCTAATCACAATAACTGTAACAAAAGGGATGTTGCGATTCCTGCTTTTTTTTTTTTTTTGGCAAGGACAATCTTTAAAGTTGATTTCCTTTGAGTTTAACGTATCCCACCCCTGAATTCCTGTCAAAATAACAGACATAAACAGATTGTTTTTGTGCAAACAAACTCATATGATGTATGTGTGCCAAAATTAGCTCCTGTTTGCACAACTGTTTCTCTAGGATCTGATTGCTTTGATAATAGTGAGTTGGAAAAATGAGTTTGGGACTTTTTATTTCACTTAGGCTGGTTGCTGACACCTGTATGAATGATGGAATCCCATTAGCAGAATCCTTTCTTGCAAGTAAGTTGGTAGAGAATGTTTTAGGATTTTAGTGGTTGGCTAGTTTCTTCATGTTCTAGGAGTACAAAAAGTTATTGGTTTGTTAGCTGCAATCATTGGATTAGGCTGAATTTCATGGCGGAACTCTCCTTTGAGATTTGATATTTTGACCTTATGTCATTTGATTTTTATGGTCAAAACATTATTACCATCTGTAACATTTTTTTTTTTTTCACTTGTCTATTATTGGTTAAGCTTGTGCTTAATCGTTGCCCAGCTCCCATTAGGAGGATAAGGCTTGTCAGTTCATCTTTAATATTCATTTGCTGTGCCCAGGGGGAAAAGGGAGCTCAGATTCTTATTGTGCCTGAACTTGTTGACTTTGTCACATCAGCATTGGACAAGGTAGTAATACATTCATATAATAGTATTACTGTCCTTTTACAGCATTTGCAAACCTCATGGGCCAAGAAAGTAGGGTATGGGTAAGGGGATGTATTTTAGCATACGTGGGGGAATTCCATTCTGATAATAAGTACAAGATGTGCCTGATATAGAAATTAAAGGAAAATAAAATTAATTCTTATTATGTGCATTTCTTTTGTAGGTTGATAACGTTCCGGTTACTTGTAAAAAGATACCATTGCTTGCCCTTGAATATGAGCCCCCAAGGTAGCAAGTTGTTTGCATTGCTTATCTTTTGTTGAAACCTTTCATGTGGCATCCGCCATGGACTAAGTATAATTCCAACTCTTTGCAGAACTAAGACTTCCAAAACTGTGGAAGCATCACTGAGGCTTGATGCTATAGCTAGTGCAGGATTCAAAATTTCACGAACAAAATTAGTTGATTTAATTAGGTATGACCTATTATTTTAGATGGGGAGTGCTTCATAAATTATTGGTGATATATTTTTTCCGTACTTCTTCCTTGAGGACGTTTCAAATTTCTCTGTTTTCGATATTCATAAAAAAAAAAAAAGAAAAAAAAAAACTCTGTTTTTTAGTAATATCCAATATTTTTGTTCTTGCTTAATTTATGGTGGTTTCCCCACTCTAGTAGAGTTCTGGCCTTTGTACTTGGTGTTGGTTGTATGGGTCTCTTCTAACCTGCTGTTTTCTTGCCATATCCTCTTGACAGATGATTGGCCATCATCCCTTTTCTCAAGCCCAGACTATCCTTTTTTTTTTTTCGTGTTTTTATGATTATATATCATAAATATATATATTTGTTTATTTATACCTTCGTGGCTCTCATTCTCTTCTGAACGCATTTGATTCTGAATGGGACAAACTGTGCTAAATTTCTAGTGTACCATATGTTTTGTTGTGTTATGAATAATTTAGCATGATTTAATTTCTATTGCAATCTTCTATGCAAATACACTTTCGGTCCAGTGTCTAGATCGTGGATTATGTTACATGGACTCGAGTATAGGTGTCAAGTACAAATACATGTCTAAGGGTTAGATTCATTAAATCTCTTATTCAAGAATACATGGATACGGGAATATTTTTAAATATTTAATGTAATTATTTTATTTTGTTGGATAATATGGTATTAATAGTGATGTAAATTGGGTCGAGGCGATCTGACTTGGGCCCCAATCCCCGATCCATTTTTTGCCATGACTTGACCTACCTGACATTCTATACCACCCCGCTCCTTACCCCAGGGTCTGGGCTTGGGCCACTCAACACCTGGCTCGGCTCGTTGACCCAGTCCGCCTGGTCCCCCTCGAGCCCTCCTTTGTTGTAGGATGCAGCTTCTCTTATCAATTTCAAGTTAACTCTTTTTTTTTCCCTTTTTTTTATCCCCTTGTGGACCCAAGCCACCTTCCCTCCATCTCTCTCTCTCCCCCCCAACAGATAAGTAATTAGTTGTTTGTTTATTAATAATTAATAATAATTAAAAATATTTGTTTATTAATAATTATTTATTAATAAAATTTATTCATCAAATGATTCTAATTTTATTTGTAAATTGTAATTGTTTTTTTATTTTTAAATGTCATTTTTGTAAATAGAAATGATTTATTACAATTTGCAAAATTAAGTGTAATTGAAATTACATTAATTTCTTTTAAGATCAATTGGATAATTATATTATTTTAATATTTTGCAATGTACTTAAAATCTTTTACAAAATATTGAACAGTAAATAGGGTCAACTGGTTATGGTCGAATTTGTTTGACCCTAATTCGGCCTAGTTTTCTCATGGTTAGGGTCAAACTAGATCGGATTGACTTGTTTTCTAGGTTAGCTCGACCTATTTTACATGACTAGGTATTAGCAAAATTTTATTAGAGTATTTCATGAATAAAATATAAGGTTTATGCATAATTATGAGTTAACATTGAATTATAAAATATGTTTGTATTGATATTAAATGATATTAGAACACATATACTGTACTCTTACCCAATTATTTTTTGTCCAAGTATCTAATATGTTTTCATCATTCATTTAGAAAATTCTATGTAACATACATCGTGGATTTATTGAAGGAAAATGATTTAAAATGACTCTTGTTATTCAGTTGTGATAGAAAATTGACGGGGAAAGGTGATTTTTGAGAAACAAAAAATATAATAGTTAATTTATTTGGAAAATGGCTTCATTTCTCCTATTTTTAGTCCAACTAACTGAGAATATGTATTTGATGTTTCCCATTTCCATTTTTTTTCTCTTCCACTCAGCTTTTCTTTTCCTTCAATAAATCCTTATCCCTACACGTACACCAATAGAGTATGAAGGTGTAAGAATGCGGCAGTTTTGACATAGGTAATAACTCGCAAGAGGTATAATTAATATGACAATGCGTGCATATATTTGTAACTATCTCTTGCACCATTTGTTATTATTGGACCGTACCTAAGCAACCAAATTTCTTTCCACTTCAAGAAATGGTGATGTTCGGGTTAATTGGACCACCGTGGCAAAGAATAATACGACAATCAAGGAAGGAGATGTCATCTCAGTTAGCGGAAAAGGAAGATTGAAGGTGAGTTACTAAGAGTAAGCAAAATTCTGGTTGCACTGCTGTCCAATTAAACTACTTTCCGGCACTGCATTGTGCCCTTACAACTCTATTTTTCCTTTTGGGTTTTAGATTGGAGAAATAAACTCAACGAGGAAAGGGAGGTTTGCAGTAGAGCTCATTCGATACTTATGAAGGCTTAATCCAGTACAACACAGATTTTGTGCCAAGCATATTGTTTCGAAATGGCCTCTCTGCAAGTAAGGAGATGGGAGCCTTATGCTCAAACTTCTCCAAGGAAAAGTTATTTTTTTTATGTGTCAATTTCTTTTAAATTGCCTTAGTTTCTTGTCAAGGAGCCATATTAGTTTTGCATATTGGTTAAAAGTTGAGATTTTGTCAAGTTATACAATAAAATGGCAGAAACTTCATATGGTTGTTTAAAATTGTAATATGTTTATATTCATGTTCTCTCTTTGTATGCTTGTGATTTGTAGAGTTGGGTTCTGTTTGTTTTTGTAAAGTCTTACTATAGCAAATATATGCAAAATCTTAAATTAAATGTCAGATTTGAATGTTTTCTAATTTGAAAAGGAAAAAAATTCTTAAAGATGAAAAAGAGTGCAACAAAAGAAGTCCAAATATGAAAAAATTGTGCAATTTTTCTAATCCTAAAGAGTCCTAGCAATAATTGGAGAATTTTATGGACAAATCAACTTTAGGCAGCGATACCTTGTAGGTACGGTGTAGAGAGCATGATCGTTCAAGCAATTATTTTATGGAAGATTTTGTTTCCATTTAGAAAATCTGTTTATATTTTTAGGAAATCTATTTATGTATTTGAATCCTAATAAAAATAGGATTTTGTAAGTTTATATATATGCAACTAAGTTTAATATTCGTAATAATATAAAAAGGGGGTATATTATAGAGTTTTGGGAGAGAGAATTTTTCCTTATAAGTTTTTAAGTCTTTCTCTTCTTTTTTTAAATTTTTGGTTGAGTGTTGGAAAGTTTGTTTTAACTTGATCTAGGTGTATCGAAAATTCAAGCAAATGCTTGAAAGAAGTCGTACGAGAAATTGTAGAGATTTTAAGTGGGTACTTGTAACCTAAATTATATAGTGGTAATTATTTTGAGTTTTTTTTTTTTTTCCCTTGATAGAGTTTTCCTCGCTATTTTTGGGTGCCTTCGCATTTATTTTTATTATGTGGATTGGGGTGATTCGAAAATTTCAATTGATATTAAAGCAGTATTCGCCTAGGGTTTTTACTGCACAGGTGAAATCCTAAAAAGTTGGTATTTAACAACCCATCGCATGGAGTTATCTACAAGTTTTTAACTTTCATGGCAACTCTTGATGAAAAAAAATTTCTAAAGTTATTGACCGAGGATAAAGAATCTGAAGATGAATTCCAAAGTGGCGTTGCAAAAGTCTACACCTAACTTTATGAAGAATACTATGCTCTAAAGAAAAACAACTATACACTTGTTCAACAAGCCAACATGATAAAAAAATAGATAAATGCCCTAAAAATTTAAAACGAGAAACTCTCATATATGTTATTTACCTTAAAGACTGATAAACAATCACAGTATAGACTTACGAAAAAATAGAAACAAAGTTAAAAGAGAGAGAAAAAGAGGTGAAAGATCTTTTAGAAAAAATCACGGAACTTGAAATCGAAGTGAATACAGATGGTAGCATTAATTCTTGATAAGATGAATGTTGGCTCCTCCAATATCGTAGATGAAATTTGGAAAAAGTTCCATAGAAATCAGTCTAGATTAGGTTATAAAGGTGAAAAGAGTATTCCAATAGCAGCCACACAAGTGCCTAAGACTCCAAAAACAAAGCCCCCTTTATGTTACAATCCCACCTAAGAAGAATTTTCCAAAAGCTAAGTTGCAAATGTTTTCTTTTCCATAAGTGAAAGGTATACAATTTTTTAAACCCTAAAAAGTAAAAAGAGAAGTTCACGAAATAGATTAAAGATATTTTACTTCACGTATATCCAAATATGTAAATCAATCCTCCAATCTTTATAAATTTAAATGGACAAAAAATTCATCTTTTCAAATGAATCGCCAAAACTACATTATGAGATGAATTAAGCCATAAAATCGAAAGAAATTGCTTGGACGCGTGTGAGATTATGATTATTTAAACATATATGCTCCTCCTCAAACAAATCATAAGATCAAGAGATTAAATTTGATGCACCAAATGAATTAAGAGCCAATTTTCTTCTTCTTTTTTTTTTTTTTTTTTTTTTTTTTTAAATCATATATCCCTTTTACAGTCTTGACAGTTTTCACACATTTATAGATAGGTAGTTTTTCCCTTAACAATCAACGAGTCATTAAGAAGTTTTTCTATGATAAGATTTTTTTTATTTTATTTTTTTATATGAAGGCTACTCAACATTTTTTAAACACATCAAATGATAATCCAAGATCCAAAGATATGTAGATGGAAAAGCGTATACGTCCTAATTGTATCTGTGTGTCATCATAACGATATTCACATTATTGTTTAGATTCACATGATGGGTTTAATCAATATCGTCGTTTAGGGCTACAATTTTACACAGGGCCACAATTAGCCAAATTATACATCATGTTATAGGCAACTAACCTGCCAGCATGAGCACCAATCCCTACACAGGTTTTAGGACTTTCAACCCTAGGATAATCTCAGCACCTTTCCTATTTTCATATACCCATCATTCCCATTTCTTAACACCATTTAAATTTTCTCATGTTTCCGATTAATCTCGTCTACAAAATTATATTCACTTCATCATCTCATACAAATATGCAGTAATTATCATAACCATCATGTTAGCATTATCATCTCATCAACCATATAATAAGATTATCACCCTTAGATTCATATAGCAAACTTAATTCTTGTAATATCAAGCTATCATTTGATTATAAGTTTCCCATTTATTTCATTAGCACAGGTTCCACACCTTTCATTTAGACATCACTTAATTCACGTTTACAAGCTCATTAAACATAATAAAGAACATGCATCCAGAACAATATGTTTATAACTAGGAAACACATCAATAATAACAAAATTAGAATATGCTTAAGTAGGGGCATAAGTTTACAATGTTATAAGCTCAATGGAAGAGTGTCTAAGCAATTAAGTTCCTAAGTGTTAACCCCTTAAAGGAAGTTTCTACACAATTCTAGCTAATAAGAGAACCATGGGAACTCTCTGACAATGTGGTCGAGTGTCCCTTCGTGTCTAGGTTTGGTCTCTGCTTTGGTTCCAAGTTATAGCTCACAGATTTGTGTTCAAACTTAGCCAAATCCAACATATACCTCAAAACCATGTTCTCTTAAGTTGTTAAAGACCTAATAGGCTGTAAATGATCAATCAAAACTTGTTTCAATCCTTTCAAATAATCAAATAGAAATCAAGGTTCCAACCTATACATACATATATACACCTATATCATACCATTTGAATTACACTATTTTACTTTCAACTTTGTAATTAAACTTTTCAACAATATTTTCTAACCTCTTTACACTTTATATATGCTAATAGGAAACTAAAATCCCTACATCAAGCTTTGAACACAAGGAGTAAGAAAGTTATGAACTTTCGGTTTTCAAGCTTACAACTTGGAATATTCAATCTCTCTACCTTTTGATCTAAACCACAAATAAATCACATAGAGGGGGTTCTTTGAGTGCTTAATTGCATCATTGTAAAGTTAATTTAAATTTAGTTGAAGATTGAACCACTTACTAAACTTTTTTGGTTTCTTCTTGGCTCCTCTTTCTCTCTCTCTCTCTCTCGGTTCTCTTCCTTCAAGCACCAAATTCTCACTCTCTCTCCCCCATCTCATACATATATATACTCAAGTTTGGCTAAATTTCTATACTTTCTACAAGACCCCGAGTTTTTCCCATCCCCTATTCTGACTATAGGCATGCTAGGAGTTATCCTTGCATTTGTACAAATCAGAACCCCCTCATACCTATCTTTTCTGCTACAGGGGTCAGGCACCCCTCCCTAAAGCATCAGGGGTGTCTCCTATCATGAGCGCCCGTCCCCTTTCATAGTGGGGCATCCTCATTTTTCTCTCTTTGCCAAATGTCAACTCCAGGTTATCTTATCTACTATCTTCAATATTCTCAACTCTAACGTACCATTAACGATCAATGCTACTTAATTAATATATTATTACACCCAAAATAACATAAAAAATATCAATTTATATTAACATAAAAATTTGAGATATTACATGACCGAGCATCTCGACTAATCATGCATGAGCAGTAGCTCATCAGACGTTGTCTCGTCATCACCGACTACGTCGGTGCGTCTTTTGACATAAAGTCAGCCACCTTCAGTGTCTGACCATACAACACTAGGTATAATTTTTTTTTTTTAAGATATCTTTTAGCTGTTAAATTTTTTTCTTGCAAAATTAATAATTTGTATACAATAGATTTTTCAACTTCGAGCAGGCCTTTTAGGTCTGGTAGAGGGCCTTCAAAGGCATTCCAATAGTGAAATTGAAAGTTACAGTAGATGACCATGCAGTGAGATGACATGCCCCACCCAGTGAAAAAGGACAGGCACTCCCTCATCTCCTAGATCGGACACATGGTCTAAAATTCGATCAAATTTTCACTAACCACCCTCGATTAGGATGCTTTCTTGCCCAACCCGTTTGAGGGCTTCTGGACCGAGGTGCAGGTATCATAGTTTGGTTATATTATACATGGTATCTGTGTTGAAATTCATAATATTGAACAATATTCCGTAATTTTCCTTATCAAGCTAATGTGGTTAGGGTTCCTCCAGACTTTTGGGACATTTGCTACACCAAGTGCCAAAAGATGTAAAAGGATTATAAGAACAAGATCAAGTCTAGCCATTACAAGGGCCATGAAACCGACCCTGACATTCTTTAGTGGGTCTTGAACAACATCTTCTCCCACCAGTGGGCTGAACTCATTAGTTATTGGTCGAGTGAGGAGGCACGAGTGAATAGATTGCAATCTAATTTTTTTTTTTTTTTTAAGTTATAAAGTATAACTTACAAAAACTAATCAATAAATAATGAAAATAAGAGAGGTGGCTGCAAGAACTCATAGAACCGAGGAATATAAGGCCCTAGCCACAAGAAAGGGATTCGGCAGTTTATGCAGGTCCACCATGAGATAAAATGTTAGTCTAACATATAAAATTGTTGTTTATTTTCATTTCCTGTGATAATAAATTATTAACATATAATTTCCCTTTCAACAGTTGCTGGAGCAGGGGTTGAGGGCTGATCGTATGGCTATTTGGTTAGCGATCTGCAATGTGGATTTGTTAAAAGTTTAGGCCATACATGTAATTAAGGTTTTATTTTAGCCGATGAGCATATTTAATTTTTCTTTACACAATTTAGTTACTTATCTTTCTTATTGATCTTCTCTTGTAATTTCCCTTAAGCTCAGTTTAAGGCACGTGTGGCCAAGTTGTTGACAGATTATAGGGAGTCCGAGGAAGGCAGAGATGAGATATTCTTCTCTATCATTGGACATGACAGTTATGAATACACACTCACGCGAGGCATTGGCATTTTACGCCAATCCATCGCATGAGCGGAGGCATCCTCCCATATGGCGCGACCAAGACCTACTTCAAACTCTTTGTGCAAAGATGAATGTGCGAGAGGCGTTACTTTAAGATAAGATAGTGGTTGAGATGGAGAGGCGCTTCTCCCTGAGTCAGAGTCATCCTCCTCCTTTTCAGGTTAGAAATCTTAATTTTCCTATTTATACTAAATTAAAACTTGATAAATTTATTGATTTTTTTTTTTGAAATTATTATTATTTCATTGTAGGACCAAAATGATGGTGGCTGGCCCTCTTGAACAGGACTAGGATAATCTAACTGGCATATTTTGTAGTTTGTTTTTTGTAAATTAATTGTTTCTTTTGTTTTTTCTTTTTTGTGTACATTTGTATATAAAAAAATTTTGTAACTAAATTTCATGCTAATTTTTTATACATAATTGAATATTTTTGTTTTATTTTATTTAAAAAAATTTATTACATGTGTAATTTAAATTATAACAAAGAAAAATTAATTTAGAAATAAAATTTTAAAAATAGATAATATAAATAATAAATGAATTTAAATATGTTAACAAAAAAAGTAATTATAATTACTTCTCATATAATTGTAATTATACAATTTAAAAAATAGTAAAATTGTTAAAAAAATCAAAGGTTTATTAATGAAATTAAAAAATAAAAAATATTAACTTTTGCGACTGCTCTAAGCGATCGCTATTAAGACACAAGCGGTCGTTAATTCATTCCCACCACATGGCAGGGTCTAGCGTGAAGTGCACGGGAATATTTTAGCAATCGCTTTTTGAAATTGCGACTACTAAAAATAATTGCAAAAGATTCTCAAAAAAGTTTAATGGCGGTTGCTATTGCAGTCGCTAACACATTAGCAACCACCTTAACAGTCGCTAAAAATCTTTAACGACGAAATAATTGTGACTCGTAAGCGGTGGTTGCTAAGCGGTCACTAATACTCATTAACGACCATTTCATTATTTTTTGCAACGGCCATAATAGCAGTCGCTAAAGCCCTTACCACTAGTAGTGAATTAATATATTGGTAGTAGAAAATTAAGGGAAATGAAATAAATAATCAAGACACAGTAACATTTGCATTCATGAAAAAATAATTGTTTATGTGTGACAAAGAGACTTTTAAACTGATCCGTTGACTTGCATACCTTTGTTTTACAACTTTTTTTTTTTTTTTTTTGAAGAATATACACAACTCAAATTGGATGGATTCACTATACAAGTTATATGTATTCCAATTGGAAAATAAATTAACAACTAGTGTCGCTGATGGAGTCTTAATTTCTTATATTGATCACAAGAATTGTTCTTGAAATTGCGCTTGGATGCATGGAAGGGTGCAACTTCAAGTAAATAACCTACTGAAAATTTTTGGAAGACTAAGAAAATTTTTAAGTTCTAAACATCAATCAATATATGAATAACTTGTAGAGTAATGTTATAAAACTCAAAATATATTTTGGAAAATAATTAAAGTTAGATGATGTAGACAGTTATGAATCTTTTAAACTTTAAATCAAAAGACAGATTGATATGTATTTTAATTATAAATTTATTATTATTATTTTTTCAGAGTTTTTTTATTTGTGCCGCACTTCTATTTCCTACTAACAAGTATAAGAACCACTAATATTTTAATATAAATTAGAATTAAAAAATTACATTTATTGATTTGGACGAATTTTCAGTAAACTTCATTTAGAATAACATTTGTGGTTCGTCGTCGGTCGATTAATTGTGAGAAATAGTAAAAGTTGTTAGTCATATGTATATATCTATAGATAAATACTCGCAAGGAATGGTAAAAAAATTCTCCTTTATGTGCATATAATTATAGATAAAAAATAATTAAGATAAGAGTTGAAAATGAAAAACTCTTTTTGTTAATGGCAATTAAGGACTTGTTTGCCTAAGCATGTATACCTAGCTAGTAGATATACAGCAAGAGGAATGCAAAAGTTGAATTACAGATACATAAAAGATCTAACCCTCCCCATAGAAATCCACTCAAAACAATACATCGAATCATTTCATTACTAAACCTACACATCTCTCTCTTTTTCCATTTCCAACTCTCAATCTTTCACCAACCCCACAGCAAACAAAAACTAACCGGCTCGAGCAACTCAAGCACACCCACAAGAGCAATACTCACATTTAACGGCAGGAGAGCAAGCATTGTCGTGCTTGCCACAGTGTGAGGGGTTAAAGGCGACATTGGTGCAAGTCCCTTGGCAGCTGAGCTTTCCAAACCTGCGCTTGTTCTGGCACCAGCCGCAGTTGTTCCGGTCCCGGAGAATGTTCCTGCAATATTCTTGCAACATTAGAGAAGGCTCGTCCCGTTGCCGGCCGATACTCCGTTGCAGATGTTGCTGGAGAGGGGATTGCAGCAAGCGCTTTTCCTGATCTTCTTTACTGCACCGACCGCCAAGAATCTGCTGCTTTTGTACTAGTGGTAGGAAACGGGGAGTCGAGAACGTAGTACTTTTGTTCTTGTTCTTCTTCGTCTAGAAAATTGGTCGGTGAGGCCATTTGGGAGTGTGAAGTGATTAGGAAGAAGGCGAGGGTTAGGGAGCGGATGGCGATGAGGTTGAGTAGAGAATTGGCCGGCCATTCTCTCTCTTGGAAGGAAGGGATGTTCTGTTTACAAGATCTAGTGGGAAGCTAAGGGAGGTGATCGTGGGTGCTTTTGAGTTGCAAAGATTTAGCTAGGTATTTACTAAAATGTTAGTTTATCAAAAAAAAAAAAAAAAAATTAGTAAAAAAATGAGATTTGAAGTAATGGTGGTAATTTTGTAATTAAAATGTCTTGTAACATTTATCAAATACTATAGTGGTAGTGAGTTCTACGAACGGAGCTCCTCACCGTCGCTACGTTTGTTGCACTCACTCACTCGAGAACATCAAAGATTCCTCGAGTGCAAAGGCATACCTGTCTGTCAAGTAGGGACGAAATTCCACCTAAGGGATCCAACAAAATTGATAGATAAATTTAAAAAATAAAAATTAGTGTTTAAAAATTTAAAAAAAAAAATCACGACGGGAAAAATAAGTAATTTGTTCCTTAAAAATGGGTTTTTTTTTTATCCATATATGTATTCTTCTATTTTTATTATTTTTTAAATTATTATCTAAATTTAAATAACATTCTTAAAAGTTATTAAAAATAAAAAAAAATAAATTAAATTTTACTAAAACAAAGCATATATGACAAAATAATAGCCAAAAATATGTTGACTTACCAAACGGAGTCCAGTTTGCTATATTTTCTGAAATTACTTTTGAGTTAGACTTACCCAACTAAGAAGAATATATGGCATTCTATCATTTTGCATAAAATTAAGTTTATCATATTGATATTAAAACTAAACAAGCTATAGTATTTTTTTTTTTTTTTAACTTGGTTTTGTAGGAGCTGTTTGGACTAAAAAAAAAAAAAATATAAAAAGTTACTAATTTTTTTCTAATTTCTTCCAATTAAATTTCGCAATATATATATAATAAAATAGGATGATTTTGAAAATATTGCTCTCACAAACTAAAATCTAATAGTTAAGAATTATTTTTTCTTTCATTCAATGATTAAAATCATTTTTATTTAACTTATAACTCAATTTTTCTTTTAGTAGACTCAACTATCATCTATCGCACAAAATAGTTTAGACATTTTAAATTTTATCATATTTCAAGAATAGAGATCATATGCAAATCAAAACTGTTAACTTAAATTTCACTTAATTGTAAGTTTTAAGAAGTTAAACCTTTCAAATTAAAACACCATAATTTATTTATTTAGTTTTTAAGAAATAGCTTAAAACACATGTACTAATTGTTATGGTTTAAAATCTTGGAAAAAAAAATTAAAACTTATGAATTATCACAATTTTTTTTATTTAAACTTTTTCTCTAAAGTTTCGACTATATAAGAAATTCATACTAATTTTATTTAGAGTGTCGTAGGTACAGGTTATTTACTAGTATGTGTGTATATATATATATATCATTTTTATCTTAACTGTTTTAGTTTTCTTGTAATTTTTGACCAATCAAATAATCTGATAATAAACTAATCATACGCACGAGTTTTTGTAATCAGCTGAATACAAATTAAAATCAAGCTATTTGTGTAACCAAAAGTCTACCGTCATCTCATCCCATACCTCGCACTGTGTTTTGCACTGAATTGACCTTTTTTTTTTTGTTAAGTAGAGTTCACAGTCATGTGAGTAGTTGTGAGCGGTACGGGACATGAAAAACGATAAGATTTGTGTAACTTTCTGTTATTGTGGATTGAATCCTACGGTCCGGACCACTTGGCGCAGGGTCCGGACCTTAGAGAGGAAATCAGCAATTGAAAACTCTACGATCCGGACCCCTTGGCGTACGGTCCAGACTCTACGGTTTTGGCTCACCCAAGTGATTGGTTGCTAGGTTCTAGAGTTGGGGGGTCATTTTGGACTTTTCATGTAGGATTAGGAGAAAACCAAATTAGGGTTTATATTCTAATCCTGTTATACTCTGTAACCGACTTTTCTATAGTAGAAATCTTTATTCTCTGTCTTACCCCGAGGACGTAGGCACACCGCCGAACCTCGTTAATTTCTTGTGTTCTTTCTTTTCTCTTTTTCTCTTAATTACTGGTGGTTGTTCATTATTTGCGTAACAATTGGTATCAGAGCAGTGTTGCGCAGATTAAATTAAATCCAATTTAAGAGATGGCGTCGACCTCTTCAGCAAAGTATGAGGTAGAGAAGTTTGATGGAGGAACGAGCTTCAGTCTATGG
>JAVXUM010000017.1:20505660-20517469 GCA_035590655.1 Pouteria glomerata | reverse complement strand
GCCGGTGATGTGATAAGCCAAGAAGATCGCAACGTGTTCCTAAATACATAAAAAAAAGAAAGAAAAAAAAACACAAGACTCACAACCTTAACTGACCATAACTGCTAAAATTAAGGACTCCAACAACTGCTGGCACTACTAGCAAATAACTTCCAACATCTACTAGCACTACTAGCAAATAAATAGCAAATAAACAGTAGACCAAGTCTTCTAATTGAACTATGCCAGCAAAAATCCCAACAGCTCTCATGTACTCCTTATTTTGCTCACGTTAGAAATCTTGGATTCTTCTTAGGAACACGTTGCGATCTTCTTGGCTTATCATGATGCTATTGTATTTTTCATGCAAGAATATGGTTTAATTGAATTATTTCTTTATGGAATAAAAAGATTAGAGAAATACCTTTCATGCCGGGAGTCTTTGTGAATGGTTTATATAGCACATTATTTTGGATGGTTCGATGTTTGCTATTCTTGACATTGAGACCTTGTATCTATGCCAGAGATTGTGCACTTGTTCCAATTCAAGTAAATGCCTCACATTTCAATTTTGTATTGGGAATATTGTATTTGCGTGCTTGAGTTTTGATTGGACATTTGATAGATGTTCATGTCATAGATAGTCTATGTGATTATTTTTTTTTTCTTCTATTTAACACAATTATACATTTTCTGGCATATGTTTTTATTGAAGATGATCCATTTTATTGACAGTCACTTACACCGAAAGTAATTTGTTTCAGAGGCTTCGTGTTTGGTGTTGGCTCCCAAATGGGCAGTGGGAATTAGGACACATACAATCAACTTCAGGGGAGAAAGCAACTGTTTTGCTTTTGGATGGAACTGTGAGTTCATAAGTTATGCCTTCTCAAAGCTTTTAAATTATGCAGCATACTAAAGCACATGGGATGTACACTTATATTGTGTCGTTGTGTGACAGGTTGTGAATGTCTTAACAGGAAAGCTCTTGCCTGCAAATCCAGATATCCTTGAGGGAGTGGATGAACTCATACAACTAAGTTATTTGAATGAGCCATCAATTCTACACAACCTTCAGAACAGATATTCTCGTGATTTGATTTATGTATGCAAAATTATGACTGATTTCCTTCCTAACCAAATTGAGTTTTATTTTTCTTTTGTTTCACCGGTGTTTGTGTTTGTCTCTTGTAGAGTAAAGTGGGACCTCTTTTAATAGCAATCAATCCCTTCAAAGATGTTGAATGTTATGGAAACGATTTTGTCACAGCTTACAGGCAGAAGCTTTTTCACAACCCTCACATTTATGCTGTAGCAGATGCTGTCTATCATGAGATGATGAGAGGTGAGCTACCTCAAACTTGAAGGAATTTGTGATAGACAAAAAGGGTTCTTCTTCAGCTAGTTACAGTTTCTTACTAAAGAATTTGTTTTTTGTGCTACTTTTGTCATGAATGTTGCAGATGAAGCCAATCAATCCATCATCATGAGGTTAGTTGAAGTGTCCTTTTTGCAGTTATGTGTGTCCATGAAGTGGAAACCTTTATGTGTTCCTTTTGTAGCAGTCTCCTATAGGCTTAGTTTTCTTACACCATGAGAATTAAGTTTTACCAATTCTGCAATTGTGTGTCCCTGTAAATCATTTGTATCTGTCATACAGTGGGGAAAGTGGAGCTGGGAAAACGGAAACAGCAAAAATTGCAATGCAATACTTGGCTGCTGTTGGTGGTGGCAATGGTGGAGTTGAAAGTAGAATCCTCCAGGCATCCTGTATATTGGAAGCATTTGGGAATGCAAAAACATCAAGGAATGGCAACTCTAGCCGATTTGTGAGCCTCTCTATTCTTCTCTCTCCAACTCCCTTTTTCCAAGCAGAACTTACTCCTAATCTTGTTATCAATTGGAACTTAAACATTCTTGATGAATGCTACCCCTTGGTTTGATCATTGAGCAATATTTAATTGAGACCATCAAATGACAATACATATCAAGTCATATGCATTCTTGATGTGGTGCCAGGGGAAGTTGATCGAGATCCATTTTACTGCAACAGGGAAAATATGTGGTGCTCAGATCCAATCCTGTAAGTAAAGTTGCTAAAAATAAATGTTATCTTATGATGACCATTTCAATTGTGTTCTTACTCAATTTTTTTTTTTTTTTTTTTTTTTTTTTTTTTTTTTTTTTTTTTCTGTTTTGTTTTGTGGCTTCATGTGTTGCAAAACATTGACTTTTACAATAATCATGGATAGTTCTGCTTGAAAAGGTAAGATAACCTCTTGCTTTTTTAATATTCTCTTGGATTAGTGAATTATATAAATCAAGATATGCCATTCTAAAAGTATATCACTTTTTTGGGCAGTCAAGAGTGGTTCAGCTCACTTGTGGAGAAAGGTCATACCATATCTTTTACCAACTTTGTGCTGGTGCTCCACCTGGCCTCAAAGGTTGGTTGCACCTCATCATTATTCAATTTGTGGGAGTTTAATACATCTCCCTACTCCTCCCCCCTCTCCACATTAAATGGGTGTTAAAGTGATGACTTCTGATACACTTACTATTAGTACCATGATATCCAATAGAATATATATTACCAGACTGTTAGTGTGGCAATGCTTGCTGTGATGAGAAAAGGTTATGCTATTTGCATCATTGTAATGTAGCTGAAACCGCTATACATACCAATAAATTTTAGGGGGCAAGTTAGATTTTGTTGTGCTTTATAAAGTTCTCAAAGCATGACTGGTGGATTTTTTATGCTATCTGCAGTTTGTTGCTATATGTGGCTACTGGCGACAACTTTGATGGTTGGGACCTACCATTTTGTATTTTGCAAAAGGATTTTTTGGTCAAAAATATATTTTTGCTATGAAGCTAGAGCTCTCTACTGTACCTCTCTCATCAGATCAGATATAAAACAGGGTTCTCTGTATTGAACATTTAAATAAAACCCATGAGAATGTCTACCCTCTTACTTGACATCCTGTATATCTTTGCAGATAGATTGAACCTAAGACCGGCAAGTGAGTACAATTATCTAAATCAAAGCAATTGCTTGGCCATTGATGATGTTAATGATGCTCAGAAATTTCAAATGCTTATGGTAAATCAGAGATTAGATTCTTTCTCGAAGAGTGAAAATTTATCTCGCAGTAAATATAATTTTAACTGTGCATATATATATATATTTTCTATTGTGACAGGATGCCTTTGCTACTCTTCGAATTTGTAAAGAAGACCAACAGTATATTTTTGAAATGCTTGCAGCAGTGTTATGGCTGGGAAACATATCATTTCGAGCAGCTGACAATGAAAATCACGTTGAGGTAGTGGTCAATGAAGGTAACATCTGTATTTGGGTTTCTAAATTTTTAATTTTCTGATGGTTGTTGTCAAGCCAATGATTTGTGTGAGATAGTGGTTAATAGAAGTAAGATTGGGCACTCAAAAGATGGTAGAAAAAGAAAACTTTTGATACATTGGATCTATGGTTCAGTAGAATAGAGGGATTGATACTGATATAAGTAACAGGATTCAAGACGGGTGGACCAAGTGGAGGAATGCTTCAGGTGTTTTGTGTGATCGAAAAGTTCCTTTGAAGGTTAAAGGAAAGTATTATAAAGTGGTAGTAGGATCAGCGTTGTTATATGAATCAGAGTGTTGAGCAATAAAGTATAATCATGTTCATAATGTGGCAGTTGTGAAGATGAGAATGCTAATATGGATGTACAGGATCACTAGGAGAGATAGGATTAGGAATGAGGAGATTAGGGGCAAAGTAGGAATAGTAGCAATTGAAGATAAAATGAGAGAAAATCGACTAAGGTGGTTTGGTCATGTTAAAAGGCGTCTAACGAATGCACCTGTTAAAAAGTGTAAAAGTGTGGAGATTGACATGTGTAGGAGAGGGAGAGGGAGACCCAAAAGTAGTTGAAAAGTTACTATTAAACATGATCTGGCCTATATGGATTTAATAGATGATATAGCCCTTAACAGATTTGATTGGCGTCGTCAAATTCATATAGTCGACTCTATCTAGTGAGAAAATGCTTAATTTGGTTTGGTTTATGGTTGTTGTCAAGCGTAACCACTATGGGTAAGACCATGTAAATTTGTATACATGAATATTACAATTTAGGAAAGAATCAATCACACAATTCACACCTACTCATATATTCTATCCTTAGAAACAAATAATCAATCTAATCCTATTTCTATATTCACAATATCTCTAACAGTAGTAATTTAACCGATGCTGTTTGCAAAACAACTTTGAATTCATTTTTATCTTTTTCAAAGTGTGATATCTGTATTTGATCATGGGTGACGGTGTTGATTGTATATCTTCGGATTTGACATGAATTGTTTTAATGGTACGTGGCAAGATATTCTTTTTCACAAAATGACAATCTATCTTAACGTGCTTAGTCTTTTCATGGAATATTGTTTTGGCAGCAATATGAACGTTAGCTTCATTGTCGCACAAAAGCCTGTTAAGGTTATTTTTCTTTATATTGACAATCCATGGTCAAAAAAGGATTCTAATCCATGTAGACTTAGATTTAGGCTAAGGCGTCAAAGTTTAGGGTTAAAATGGACATTTTAAGAGCCTCATAAAAGCAAAAAATCATGCCTTTGCATATACTGTAAGCAACGGTAGATGCAAGTAGGAACATGTGGGAAAGCGCTGAGAGCTTCGTGGGAAGCTCGCTCTTGTGAGCAGTGATTTTGCAATTTTGAAATTTGCGTTTGGAAGTTCTATTCGTATGGGATTTTGACTAAAATAAATTTTATGACATTTTTAGGATTTTTAGAAGAAATAAACACATTGATTGAGAAATTACTAATTGATGGATTTAGATTCTCTCTCACACTTAACCAACAACTCTTCAAACCCTTTATGCATCTATGATTCGAAGGATTTCAGATTTGCGAGTGGTGGATTTGGTTGGTTAAAGATTCAACTTGTGTCGTGGTTGGTGCATTGAGGATTCAAGCAATGGATTAATTGTGTATTTCAAACTATTGTAATGTTGAGCCTTTGTGATCAAAGGCGTGTTTTATAGTAAACGATTCTCAGGTTTTCTCAGTTTATGTTTTTCCTCACTAAAGATCTCGAGTCTCTTTATTTTGCTTTTATTATAGCTTGATTGCGTGATTGTGTGGATATGTAGTATACATATTGTTTTCAAGCACCATAGGTTATTGGTGATGGACTCCTGATTTTTTTAGCGTATGTTGTATTCAGATTAACTCACATAAGGTGTGAGCCATTGCTCTATGTTTGTCTCAAAATTTGACCTTACTATCACCGTCTACTTTTTGTTTTTTCATGACACTAGATTATCTCCAACAAAGATGCAAGAACTAGTAGTTGAGCGTCTATTTGAAAGCGATCCTACCCAATTTGCACAATGACAGCTTATGTTCGTTGACTCAGACTGTTGATTTCTTAGGAAAAAGAAAAAAAACCTAGCCATCGTCAATGGAAATTGTTGATGGCAAGAGATGGAGGCTATCTCCACCATGGGCTCAAGTGGGTTTAACAACTCAGCTTTCCAACTTAGTGGAAAAACTGAATGGAGAGAACTTTCTTCAGTGGGTTCAATCCGTCAAACTTGTGTGATTAACATTATAAGGAAACTGGGTTAATTTACCGGTGAAACAAAGAAGCCAGCCTCAACCGATATCCCCTCTTTCCAAAAGTAGAGGTCAGAAAACTCAATGGTGACTACTTGGCTTATTAATTCCATGAAGCCCTCTGTTGGAAAGACTTATCTGTTCTTGCCATCATTGAAAGATGTTTGAGATGCATTGAAAGATGTTTGGGATGCAGTTCAGGAGATGTACTTTGATGCTGAAAATGCTTCTCAGATCTTCAAAATTAAGATTGATTATGGCAAATGAAGCAAGGGGAGAGGGAGGTCACAGACTACTATATGGATATGATAGTCCTCTGGCAAGAACTTGATTTAAGTTTTGAAGAATAGTGCGAATGTCCTGGCGATAGCTTTAGATACAAAAAGAAACTCAAAAATGAAAGAGTATTTGAATTTCTTGCTGGACTCAACCGCGACTTGGACGGAGTTAGAGGAAGAATTCTTGGCTGACGTCTTTTGACTCTACAACACTAGAGTTTGTCCTTCATGTTCCAAATTTGTCCTGCAATTTGTTATCCATTAGCTAATGAACAAAAAAAATTCTACTAAATTCCTTTCTTCTCATTGTGTTTTTCAAGACCTATAATCGGGAAAGATGATTGGCAGTGCTAAGGTGTGTGAGAGACTTTACTACTTTGAGGAGGTCAATGTTGGTGAACAACGTCAAATTACATTTTGTGATTATTCGTCTGCTTTTAGAGATGGTGAACTTTTGTTATGGCATTTTAGAATGTCATCCCAATTTTCAATATTTGAGACTGTTATTTCCTTCCATATTTTTGAATAAAAAGTCTTTTGATTTGCAATGTGAAATCTATGAACTTGCAAAACATCAATGCATTTCATTCCCAAAATCCAAGTTTTAACCATCCAAACCATTTACCATGATTCACAGTGACTTATGGGGCCCTTCTCGTATTCTTAATCGTACTCATACAAAATGATTTGTTACATTTATTGATGACCATACTCAAGTCTGTTGGATTTATCTATTGAAAGAAAAAACTGATGTTCGTTTTGTGTTTGTCAATTTTTATTCAATGATTCAAATACAATTCTAGGCATAAATTCAAATTTTGCACACTGAGAATGGCAAAAAATATTTCAGTTCTACTACGGGAGATTATCTTAAAATAAATGAGATAATTCACCAAAGTTCATGTGTCGACACTCCCCAACAAAACGAGGTTGTTGAACGCAAAAAAGACACCTCCTTGAAGTTGCACGTGCCTTGATGTTTACCACAAACATGCCCAAAATGTTTTGGGGAGATGCCATTTTGACATCTACCTATCTCATCAATAGAATGCCCAGTTAGGTTCTCTTTTTTTGAAACCCCACTCCATAAACTCCAAAAACTCTTTCCTGCCTCTCACCTAAGCTCTACTCTATCACTCAAAGTGTTTGGTTTTTTCGTTTTTTTGGTAAGTCTCAAAGTGTTTGGTTATATTGCCTTTGTTCGTATTCATTCCCATAATCGAAGTAAATTGGATGCCAGATCTCTTAAGTGTATTTTTATTGCATATTCTCCTACTCAAAAAGCTACAAGTGCTATGATCTATACAGAAAAAAAATTAAGTTATTTGAAAACACCTCTTACTTCTAAAAAATCTCCCTTTAGGGGGAGAACTTGAGTGAAGCTCGTTTTTGGACTTTGATCTATCCTTTTCTGAGCCCATCCCAAGCATCGAACTTGTAACAAGTGTCCATGAGTCGTAACCTGTAACACCATCTTGTTCTAATATGCCATTTACAGAAGGAAACTTGAAACTTAGGGGGAGACCTAGGAGAACAGAATGACAAGGAGATACTTGTTTATTCACGAAGGCTAAAACTAAAGTACATGGAGAATCTCACACTTGAAGCACCAAAAGAGTCGGAATCGGTGATAGCTCTAAGTGTCCATGAGTTTCTTTCCAACTTAGGTAATTTTGATTCTCTTGATATCAATTTACCTATTGCTCTCAGAAAGCAAACTCGGTCATGTACTCTTCATTCTATCTTGAGATTCGTATCTTATAATGCTCTGTCTACTATGTTTCATACTTTTATGTCTAACCTTGATAATACAGAAATTCCAAGGAATATTTAGGAGGCCTTGAAGGTTCCCAAATAGAGAGAGGTGGTAGTGGAAGAAATGTGGGCCTTGGAAAAAATGATACTTGGGATATGATGGATTTACCTGGAGGAAAGAAATGCGTTGGCTGCAAATGGGCATTTGCTGTGAAGTTTATAGCTAATGGGACGATAGAATGTTACAAGGCACTTCTTATTGCAAAAGGGTTTATACAAACCTATGGCATTGACTACACATAGATATGTGCACCGATGGCAAAGTTGAGTACCATTTGGGTTCTCATCTTTGGCAGTCAATCCAGACTGGTCTCCTCAATAACTCAACATTAAGAACACATTTTTGAATGACAAATTAGAAGAAGTCTTCATGACAATACCTTTATGAAAAGGGTAAAAAAAACCGGGTATGTAAACTCAAGAAATCTCTTTAAGGTCTCAAATAGTCACCAAGAGCATTGTTTGACAGGCTTGCAAATGTGATAAACAGACAAGCATATCGGTAGGGACAATCAGATCACACTATGTTCTTCCACCAAATTGAATATGGGATGAAGACAATTATAATTGTATATGTTAGGATGATTTAATCCTAACTGGGGATAATATAGTGGAGATGGAGACACTAAAGAAAATCCTAACCACTGAGTTTGAAGTGAATGACATGGGACACATGCAATACTTCTTGGAAATGGAAATTGCTAGTTCAAAAAGGGGTATTAATGTCTCTCAACAGAAGTATGTTTTTAATCTTCTAACTGAAACTGGCATGCTTGGGTGTAAACTGACCGCATCTAGAATGTGCATCTAAACTTAACCCCTAAGTGCAAGGGTGTGTGGTGTAGTTTTACCTGGTGAGTCCAGGATCGTATCCACAGGGAGTCTATGGTTTTAGTTTTTAGGTTTGTTAGAATTATTTTAATTACTAATTGCTATTCAAAGTAAAAGGTGTTTAAGTTTAATGTTTTTAGTATTTTATCAAAATGCAATCCAATGTAAATTTAACTCAAAAATAAATAGAAAATTCAAATAACACAATCACTAAACACGATTTTAATAACAAAGAAAATAGTACGTAATAGCTTTAAAATTTAAATATCCAATTAAAAACGAGTCTTGATTAAACACTTTCAATTCGGGGTGATTTAATTACTTAGCTCTGTAATATGATAGTGTTCTCAACCTAAGATTCACATAAGGTAAAATTAAGTCGGAAAGTATTCTTTGAAAGTTAACTCCCTATCACAATTTCATAAACGCCCCAACTGGATTATGAAATCGGAAAATATTCTTTTAAGAAAAATTAGGGTTTTAGATCTTAATTATTTTATTTCAAAGATAATATGAATTTTTATAGAATCAAAATTTCTTACCAGTAATTTCAGAGAGTATGGTTAAGAAAATTTATTTTCAAAGGTTTTTGAAAGTAGAAAACTTAGATCTGAAAAAATAGTAGGCATACACATTCATGTGAACTTACGTCTATGCATATCACAGAGCGGTAATCAACCACTCTCCCTTAAGCGATTGAATCAAGAATTAGAAATTTAGCTTAACATAAATAAAGCTATAAAACAGTAAATGAAAATAGAAAACAAAAATAAACGTAATACATTAAGTAAACTAGTGTACCATGCTATGAAGCAACGTTACAAAGCGATCCACCAACAACTAAAACAAAGAAATCAATCCTAAATCTACCCTAAGCCTACTTTCTAGAGTTTTGAAAAAGAACAGAAAAAACTCTCTTCTCGACGGCCATAATTGACCTTTTTATATCCCAAAAACATAAGCCATAAAACCTAAAAAAATGGGTTTCCGCGCCGCTGGTGTCCGAACAGCACGACTGTAGTGTCCGGACACCAGTGAGTTCTTCAGATTCTTTAGCTGGATTTTTGTTCTATTGCAATAGCTTTCTATCCCAAATTTCTAACATGATTTTGCCCTTGAAGATGAGGGATTCAGGCTTCGGCTAAAACACAAAAGTTGTAGCTCTTCAAGTCTTATTTCCAATCCAAAGAGAATCGTGTCAATCAGAGTTCTAAGTAAAAGGTTATGATTAAAACATTACAGGGTGTTTTGCAAAATTCTGCTATAACATATCTTCGACCGATTTTAGTTTAAGGCCTTTTGCTTCTCATTGGCTGCCATGATAGATGATCTTATGCATTTTAATGGCTCTTGAAAGGTTTAGAAAGTCTTGTGAGGTCTTGATGATGTTAACATTTATGTCATGAAGCTACTTTTCTCCACGTACACTAGGTATTTGGTGAAATGCTCCAAAGAAATACTAAACGTATTCTTGCATTCCTTACTCCGGCTTGCCTTGGCTCCTCATTGCATATACTTTTGGTATCATTTAGGCCTAAAACACCATATTATATTACCTAAAACACAAAGACACTAAGAATGCATGAAAATGAGATAATTAAGCGAATACATCGCTAATAATAGGAATAAATACATAATTAGCATACTCAATATATATCAAATTATACAATAATGTTTTCCTAGGTTTTTCCCAGCTGTATGTAATGCTCAATATGTTTTTTGGTCCCTTATTTCTATGCTTTTTTGAGATTAAACTCTTCACTGGGTGAGCATCTAATGAAGTTATTTAAGACTTTTCTATCATTTTGTTTTCTTTGCAGGGAAATTTATTTTTAGATTATGAATCCATACAGGCGAGAGTTGAGGCTGCAATGCTTCTTAAGCAGTTGGATTTCCCAGTCTGTGTTCCATTGGTTTTTCTCAAGCATGCTTATTTATTACACTTTTGATTGTTTTATCCTCATAAGTAGTATTTTGATTCTATCATGGAATTAAAGATGGAATGCTGCTGGATTTTGAAATGTTAAAAATAATGTCACTTATTATTAAGTTGGAAATTTACATCTCAAAAATTTTAAAGTCTTTTTGGTTTAAAATCTCTGTTTGTTCTCTCGAATTATTTGGAATGCAACTGAATTGAGAAAAAATATTCAGCCACATATTTGATCGATGTGTAAACCAAGATGATTTGGCCCTGTATCGATAGGTTGACAGCTTGAAGGCAAAACTCCTAGAAAAGTTACAGCAATTCCTCCATGAACTTCAACTTGAATATAGAGATGTATGCAACGCTTCAATAAATGATGATGAACCTCCTAAACAAGCTGCAAAGCATGATGGAATGTTTAGTATCTCGTAGGCATATGTAGTATGGGATACATAGGTTGGTCCAATGATTGTACCAAATTTCTTATTTTCTGAATCATGTGCTCCTTTCTCCATTAATTTGGTATTTAATATCTATTGCTTATCTACTAATTTCTTTTTATAGGCTTCTTCCTGTGAATTTGTGGAAGCTGTCAATGCATATCGAAGAATATTTCCTGATTCAGAGAAGCAACTAATAAATCTTGCACAACACCTAGTTGCAAAGTATGTGTTTGGTTTCGCAACTTTTCTGAAAATTTAGTAGAACTACAAGAATTTTTTTTTTCTTTTTCTCTTGAATCATCTTTTTATAGAGCAGCATTTGCTTTACTCTTAAAAGTTAGTTGTCACCTGTTTCTTTAGGCATTTTGAAGCCACTCAAAAGGTAATTAAAAGCAGGATTTATTCAACAAATCTATTTTGTCTTTTGTTCAGTATTTTGTCTGATACCTCTTGCAGGTTATGGCACTTCAAGATGGCAAGCTCCTGAGCAGCTTCTCCATGGACGCTAAGCACATACAGTAGATATGTTTAGCTTAGGTTGTGTCCTATTTTACTGTATCACTGGTGGTAGACATCCATTTGGTGACCGTCTTGAACGTGACATTAATATTGTGAAGAACAAAGTGGAACTCTCTATAGTGGAATATATTCTAGAAGCTTTGGATCTGTTCTCTTGCTTGTTAGATTAGAATGCTGATTTAAGGTAAAAAAAACTAAGGGCATTATTGCCTTATTGACTATATGGTAATAGTTATGATTATTTGCCCCTTGATTTCATATGTGAATCCATATGAATCCATAAACTCAAGTCTGGATCTATCTGTTCTTTTACTGGAAACCCCAAAAATATGTGAATCCATAAAGAGGTATAAAGGAAAATGAGATCTCATGAAATT
>JAVXUM010000017.1:20401365-20411834 GCA_035590655.1 Pouteria glomerata | reverse complement strand
TTTTCTAAAAATAAAAAAATAATAATTGTAAACAAAATTACGTTTCCAAACGCTGTTTCAGTTTTCATTTCAGAAAAGAAAAACGACAACAGAAAACACAAAACAGAAAACAGCAACAGAAAAACAAAAATAGAAAAATGACAGCGTTACCAAATGGCCCCTAAGTGTTTAATTTAGATTTTCCATTACATGAACTGAACTTTGTCACCAAATTATCAACTATAGTTCTTAATTATACTTTAATGTTCAACTTCCTTTGGATTTGTAATGAATGATGCTTAATTTGTTTAGATTCTTTGAAATCACTAGTTGATATTTCTTGATTAATTCTTAATTATGTATTCCATGTACATTATATCTGAGCTAGTTAGTTGAAATTTTGATGCCCAACATTAAGAATTTTATATGCGGATTGCCATCTAAAACTCTCATGTATTATATATCGATTATTGTACTAAGTGTTTGATTTAGAGACTCGACCAAGTAAACTTAATTTTCCAGTCAAATTGATTAGTCATTGTTTTTCTTGAAAATCTATGGAAATCATTACTTGAATTGGTTTGATCCAAGTTCCTTTTTCTAATTGTTTTTAGTTTCATTAATTTTTTACATAATTTCAAGTTAGATTTAATTGCCACCTTCTAGGTGTTTAACAAAATGCCTAGGTAGGTTTTATTTTCAAAACTCAAATCAATTTTTTTTTCTTATGTAACACCTACTAATTCAGAGAAAAATAATTGTGAGTTCACTAAGCCTCTCTATATGGGTATGACCGGTATTTCACCGTTTTACAAATTTAAATTGTTACAACTGATTACCTTATACATGGAGTGTATTCGTCCTCTTGCATTAAGAGATCGTAAGCATTTCCAATGTGCACTACCTCCCAATCTAGTACTCATGGTTGCTGGTGGTTGCTGGTTGACCTCCGCATGCGCATGAAATGTAGTCTAGCATGCACACAACATAGGACCTCTCTGTTTATTTTAAAATATTTTTGAATACAAAATGTTTTTAAAAAAACATTACCTAGTTATCTAAAATGATTTTAGAAGAAATATTTTAATGTGAAATTGGATAATGATAAAATGAAATGAAAGATGATAATATGAAATATGATCTTGTTGCCTGTGTGTGGTTAATGATTTGGGATATGATGAGATGACCTGTGCGGCAATGAGATAATGATATTGATAACGATAATGAAATATATAAATGAATAATGAGATGTGATGTTGATTTTGTCAATTTTGGAGATAGTGGATACTAAAAATAGGAGGGTATATGTCACGTCCCGGGCTTGGGAACCCGAGGGGTGAGTGTAAGTCATACATAACATGAAAATCTGATCATCATATCAGAGCAAACACATTGGTCATGTAACAGACCCATAAAACTTCCTCTGCTATATAACGACCTAAATTTATCCAAAACGTGTACCTAATAGCAATACCTGCGCAAAATATATATACGCCGCCGAACAGCCATGCAGCGATTTACAACTAAGTATACCAGCTTATTCAAGAACACACACACGGAACACATTAGCCAAAATAAATTGTGTAAATGATCCACTATTTTGAAAGTCCATGAATTTATACATGTCTCGGCTTTATACATGTCTCGGCCTTAAGGCCATTACAACCCCAAAATCAAAAGGAATTTATATTACATTACAATGTCTTTCCAAAAAAATCTATAACATGTAAAACTAGTCTAATCTCTACAATGGCGTGGACATCCCCTCATTTTGCTTTCAAACCTCTCCTAATCATCCTGAGTGGGTCCTGCATGGACATCTGTAGGGACGTGAGCACGGACGACGTGTGCCTACGATATATTCGCCATAATATAAATATGATGCATGTAATGATCATGAGACGATAAAACAACAATAAACCAATATCCACAACATGATAGCAAATATTTCATGGTACCATTTATAAGCAAGTTTCACAAGCCATTTTGAATATCAAGTGTGTGCATGATCAATGTTTAAACCATTAGTTTGTTCATATTGTGTATTGTGTATACATCACACATTAATCTTTCACACAATCATCGGGGATTGGGTACCAATCTGGCGTACTTGTTCCCGGTGACGCTACGCTCCCGGCGTTCTTTAAGATGACAACCCAGGGCGACGCTACGCCCGTGTATATGCATAAGCCAATATACTGCCCTCATTTCGTAGGCTATTAACCTACTGGTATGAACCACCAAACCCTGCGCAGGTTCCGGGACTTTCGACCCGAGGGTATCTCAGACCCTTCTTATTTTCCGTACCCCACAATCCCTGGCACACAACCAATCATTTCGTTTTCTTTTCTTTCCATTAGGTTTGTAAGCTATGTGTTGAATTCATATATAGCACAATCCACTTGGTGATTTCATATTAGCAATATAATTCCTTCAATGCATTCTCTCATCTCTTATCAATTGTCATTCATGTAGACATCAGTAAAATGCTTCAAGGGGGTTCTCTTCCACATTATTATCTCAAACCAATTTCCATACATTAAATCAAGTCAAATGTAACATGTCATAATCAAGATAATGCATATATGAAATAAACTAGAGGGGCTCATTTAAGAAGTTCAACATGATAAGGAGTATGGTTGGTATGCATTAAATTTGGTGCAAAGCAAAGTTGAGGTCCAGCAAAGGGGCTCGGCCGCCCAAGCTGTTGGGAGCATGACCTTCTTCACAGTCGAGCGCCCGCCGAGGGTAGTTTTTGGGTGCACTGTAGCTCGGGCGCCTAAGCCTTGCTCAGGCAGGCACCCACTGAGAGGGGTTTTTCTCCAGGTTTTGGGCAATCTCAAGTTCTCACCTCCATACTCTACCCATATTCATTTTTAGGTACCAATTACCATTATACATCCATTTTTCTATCTCCCAAGTTCACCCTAACTTAAAGTTCTCAAAATTTTCTTCCCTCTCCTCCCATCACTCACTACTATGCAAATCAAACTAAATCATCAACACTAGTTCTAGTTAGGTTCCAAAGGTTTGGTTTGTTCCCTACAAGGATTTATGGTTTCCTTTGCTATTTACCACATCTAATAGAAGTCAAAAGAGAAGAAGAGGATCTCAAATTTATATTATGAGACTTGAAAATTCCCTACCTCAAATTCTAGCTTAAGCTCTTCAAGAGCTTCAAGATTATGCTAGCTTCAAGGATGCCTTCCAACTTGGCTCCAAGCTTCCAAGACTTCAAGAACTTAATTTCCTCCATTGAATTCCTCTTCTTCTTGATTCTTCCTTCACTTATCTTCTTAATTCTTTTTCTCCTTTCTTCTCCTTCTTCCTTCTCTTCTTTCTTTTCTCTTTTCTCCCAATTTTCTCTAATGGCTGGATGGAGTAAATTGCTTTGGCCTTCACTTGGCTGAATGGCTATAGAGCCAAGTTGATCTCTTTCTCTGTCTCTCCTGGACACTTGTCTCCTCTCTCATTCATAAGTTGGTCTTACAATTTAATATTTCACCAACCAAAATATATATATATATGTATAATGGTCACAAAGTCTCCCAACATTAAGTTCATGGGTCCTACATGTTTTAATGCTCGTGACTTACCTTCGTTACAAACCAAATTAAAAGACCACACCCTATTTGGCCAGCCATTTCCTCTTCCTACCGTCTCACTCTCTCATTTATATATATATATATGCTTACATGGAAGTCAACAAGCAAAGTGCAAGGTTATTTGTCAAAATTAAGGTTGCTTTGATTCTCCTTCCCCACTTCCCAACTCTTCTTCATACTTTTGAAGTCAAACAATCTTCCTCTCATGCACAACCTCATATAGCCGGTCACCTACATCCAATTAGAATTTACTAGAAACATGCACAAACCAAGCAATTCTTCTAGCTTCTCACCACTTAGTGCAAATGAAAGAACATATTCATACAAAATGTGAGGGTATCACCTTATATACGTATGCCCTTGTGCTGAAAAACTCTAAAGCTGCAAAAGCTTCTGGTTATTACACTAGTAGGCTAGTAGCTTACATAATAACACGGTTATCAATTAATTGTGGCTATTAGGCTTTAAGGTTTAGAAGCACATTTTGTGCAACAACCTTCCTATCTAATAGAAAAACATCCCATGATCCTGAACCAATCTCACTTAGGATTGCAAATCCCAAGTTTATCTATAAAAAGAGGATCTAATTATACTAGTATCTATAATTGACTTCTTTTATGTAATACTAATTGATAGGGCCTCATTGGTAAGTGCTACAAGATCTCATGCATTGAAAGTCATGGTTATGGACCCGAATCGATTAGTTTGGAACATTTTCTTTTTTAAGTGAAATCCCGTAATATATGAAAGGGTGAAAAAGTGCTTTCATTGTTGCGGAATAAAAAGCCTTTTCGATCACAATGTACGTATTTAATTTATTCAAAACTATTAGAGAAGGATCCACTTTTTGGGAAATATGGGTTGAAGTAATATCAAGAATATTTCTAGTAGAATATCTTTCACAATCCTTGGAGAGATAGTTCACTAATAGATTGAGGGATAAGTAATTTGACTTATTCATATCTAGATTATGAACGTTTGGAATCCATATTATGTAAGGAGATATTACTTTTGCTAATTCGAATTATGAGTAAGATGAAATAATGGTAAATAGTTAAAGATTAATGAAATAATAATGAGACAATGATTATGATATTAGTATGGTTATATGATATTAATTATTTGGTTATTGTTATTATCATGCTTACATGTTGCATTGTAATAGCTTGGTAAGGCATGTGGTTGCATATTATACTTGATGCATGGATGGGCCACAACGTCAAGACTTGAAGTTATTTTTGAGATATATTTTTTTATTTTCTAAGGAGACGTATTATTTTATATTTGACATATATTTTGATTATTCGATATAGTTGTAAAAACCTGATAAGCCTGGATATTATTTTAATTATGTGGTTGGGAGCACTTTTATTCGATTGAGACCAAGGTATTTATTTATTATTTTATTCTAATTTTTGCTCTAAGGTGGGTTGTATGACTATTATTGGGTTTATGATGATTAAAGTGATTTTGAATGTGATTATTAGGTTACAACTTCGGTTACAAAATTCGGAGTGTGACATCATGTATCTTAAACAAGGCAGGGGTTAAGAGAATATTGTGACGACATTCTAGATGCATTAATGTCATCAATCATAGCCAATATTGTTATGTACAATGGGAGGATGCTTGCCTTGGCCCATACAGCAATGACCCCGAGTGTCTTTCCACGTTGAATGTCGTCAGCGACAACCTATGAAATGAGCCACCTTCAGTGCAGCATCCTCACTTGTCATCTTGGGAACTTCTGTTTCGTGTTCCTCGATCGACTGCTAGCCTTCAAATTTAATTTGCTTGCCTAGATTTTAGTTAGGAGAGAGTTAATGTGTGTTGGTTTGGTTAAAGAAGCACTATTAGGCTGTTCTCATTGGCCCTTTTTTACTTTTTTGTACACCTAAGAGCAAGTAATTTGGTGGCAAGTTAGTAACAAGCTCGTCAACATTGGTGTATAGTAGGATTTGGTCAAGATCACCAAGTGCTTATCTAAAGGAATAAGTTAAAGTACTACTTTAGGACACAATTGATTGGCCGTTGGAAGAGGAGAAATGAATTGGCGAATAGTCTAATATCCAACCAAAAGAATTGGTTGATAGTTGACAATGGACTATATAGCTTTGGTGCCTTTCTCTGGGAGCATAAAAGGGAATAGAATTTTTTAGAGTTTTTAAGCATCCTCCTCTTCGATTAGATTCGGAGAAATTTGTGGCCAAATCTACAAAAGGAAAAAAAAAAAAAACCATTTGTTTGGTAAGTAATAAAATTTGAATTAAAGGGAAAAGAAATTATAAAATCAAAGGGGGCAATAACCCCATTATAAAAAATAGATTAAACTAGTTATACAAAATAGAAGATACCCCAATTAGAGCATTTTTTTTTTTTTTTTTTTTTTTTTATCATAAGTGGCTTTCATGCTACAAATTTGGGAAGCTGGGTCTGATTCATATCAAATTACCTTAATTGATAAAAACTATTGAAGTAATTCTTTCGAAGGTTCTAACATTCAATTCAAGTTATAAGTGCTAAAGCAAAGCTGTCTATGCAAATTTGCAAACAATATTAGTAGAAACCTTTCCACTTAGGCACCGTTTGGTAACGTTTTTGTTTTCTATTTTTTGTTTTTATTTTCAAAATTTTTAAAACTTACAACAAAAACATGTTTGTTAAAATCTATTCACATTTTTTTGTTTTAAAAAAAAAAAAACGACAATAGAAAAATTAAAACAGAAAAAAGGTGTTTCACTCTTTTCTTTTTCTGTTACAAATATTTTGGCATCTTTTTAAACATAATCTATTTTAATATAACATAATATAATATAATATAAGTATATTATAATTTAATATATAAAATAACAATATAACATGACAATAACATAATATAATTAAATTAATATAATATAATATTATATTATTAACATGTTATAATATAATATAATACAATTAAATATTTTTTAAAAATAAAAAATAATAATTGTAAACAAAATTACGTTTCTAAACGTTGTTTCAGTTTTCATTTCAGGAAAGAAAAATGACAATAGAAAACCTAAAACAAAATATGGCAACAAAAAAACAACAGACAAACGATAGCGTTACAGAACGGCCCCTTTACTTTCCAATCCATGGGTTCTCCTTTGTGCAAGGCTGATTACGGTTATATATAGAACATAGATGACAAATAGAGTTCTTGCCTTCTTTCAAGAAATTGCAAGAAAAGAGGATATGCTCCAAATTTTCTTCTTCAAAACCACACAAGGTGCATGTAGGATCAATAGGTATACCCCAAGCTATTATCTTGTGTTTTAAACATGCCTTGGAAAAAGAAAAAAAAAAGAAGAGAAAAATTACTTAGAGGCCGTTTGAATGCACAATTTTTAACATTTTTTAGTAATTTTTAGTTAAAAATTACTAATTACAATTTTAAGTGTGTTTTGTAAAGAAAGTTATAATTTTTAACAATTTTTAGTAACTTCTGAATGTTTGATAAAAATTTTAACAATTTTTAACAACTTTTGACTTTTGTGTGTTTGCTAAAAGTTTGAATAGAATAAATTACTATAACGGAATAAAAAGGTGGCAAATTCTTTGGTTTTACCAAAAATTGATTTTACAACTTTTGGTAAATTTTTACTATTTTTTGTGCAACCAATTAGACTCTTAGATATTAGCAAACGACCACTAAAAAGCAGCATATGAGATCATTCGATTAAATACTTGACTTGCTTCTCTAGCGAATCTCGAGCACTTGGCCAAGTGGTCATCCTGCAGCCCGAATTTCAAGTTTCCTCGACATGGAAACTGTATCTTTTACTCTCTTCCCTAAAATCAAGAAAAAGGAATATTACATTCTCAACTCTGGTTTTAACATGACACCAGATAACATTATGACCTGAGCTTGGTCATTTATATACAACAACATAACTAGCCTAGACACTTACCTGGTTCTCATAATAATTCAATATTTTTATCCTCCTCAATTGTAAGTCAACCACTATTCATTTTGCTATTTGTTTTGGGAGGTCCAATTTCAACTAATCATGAAATCACTATACAATCAAAAAAAAAAAAAAAAAAAAAAAAAAAATTTTTCAAGCACAAAAGAAAAATGTTAAATCGGTACTAATTTAATATTAAAATGATAGTGAAGTTGTGTCTCCAACTAGACTCACATTGGCATACTTGGGAACACCACCCCCCCAAATGATAAAAAAGTCCTATTAACCATAGAATTATCCAAATAAGACAGTCTTTTCATGTTAGATTTTTATTATTTAATTTGTATATTAAATTTCATTAGACGCACTACCAATATAGGGCAATTCTTGAAAAATTTTAAAATAAGCAAGAAGAAAATTCTCAGATCTTCCACATGTAAAGCAAGTTTTGAACTCAACAACATTGCCGCCCATAGAAGTAACCATTAGTGACAACGTTTTTAAAAAAGCCTAAAAGATGAAGTGTCATTTAAGAATCGTTTGGTAACGATAACGTTTTTATGTTGTTATTTTCTTGTTACTGTTTTCTGTTTTGTGTTTTCTGTTGTTGTTTCCTTTTCTTTTCTGAAATGAAAACTAAAACAGCATTTGGAACGTAATTTTGTTTACAATTATTATTATTTTTATTTTTAAAAAATATTTAATTATATTTAATTATATTATACTATATTATATTATATATAATATTATATTGTATTATATATTATTATATTGTATTATAATAAATTAATATATTTTATATATAATTATATATAGTTATATATATTATATTATATTTTATTTTATTATTAAAATATTATATTATATTGTAATTAAATTATTACGTTATATTATATTGTAATTAAATTATTATATTATATCTTTTATATTGCATATTATATTTTATTAAATTATTATATTAATATATTATATTATATAGTAAATAAATTATTCCAGTATATTATATTATAATTAAATTATTATATTATAGTGTATATTATATATATTATATTATATTATATTATATTCTGTTATATTAAAATAGGCAACGTTTACAAATGGACCAAACTATTTGGAATAAAAAAAAAAAACACGAGTGAAAACACCATTTTTCTGTTATTATTTTCATTTTTTTGAAAACAAAAAAACAAAAATAGATTTTAATAAAAATGTTTTTGTTACAAGTTTTTAAAATTTTAAAAATGAAAACAGAAAAACAGAAAACGGAAACGTTACCAAACGGAAGCTTAACATATCTATTTTGAACTCATTTTTTATTTTATGTTTTTAAAAATAAAAAGAAACTCGAAAAAACATTTGATTATTTGTGTTTTCAAAATCTAATTTAAAAAATAGAAAATATGTTTACATATAAAATACAAAATGACAATTATTTTAAACATTTTAACCTAAAATAAAAAAAAATTTCAAAATACAAAAATAGAAAATGTCAAACCTAATATATTTTTCTATTTTCCTTATTTTAAAATTTTCAAAACATAAAATAAAAAATAAAAAACAAAAACAGAAAATAAAAAAACAATGTAAACCAAATACCACTCAGGAGCAATATCTTACTTTCTTCTCAACAAACGGGCTTGATGTGGTATTTAGAGTAACTAAAATTTATTTTAATTCACACACACACACACACACACACACACATATATATATATATTTATATTAAATTTCATTAGGAGCAGTGGTAGTGGATCTCCATTTTATAAATGATTTAACTCTCGCGTGAACTTCAATAGTAGCTAGCGAATAGAAAAAAATCACCAACGATGGTATGACAAAACAAGGGCTAAACGCCGATGAAGGCATTAACATTTCACTGCAAATACCATGCCCCCAAAAAGAAATGTACAGACTTAAAAGCTTTCATTTCCTGTCCTGCAATGCATAGCTTAACATAAATTCTTATCCCTGAGAACAGCGAAGCTCCCAGAAGCCCTAATTCAGGGAAAACAGGTTGCAGCAAGCATTTGTGTAAGAGGAACACACAACCAGAGTAGTTTTACCTTCGTAGAGCACCATAATTCCTTGTCACCTGTAAACAAAAAGTAATCATCAGATCAAACTTCAAATTTTTAGCGACAATAAAAAAATTCCACTTAACTAGTACATGCTCCAAATAGAATTTTACAACAGAAGACCTGCAACTAAAAAATGCTACTTTTTTGGATGATCCTGCAATGGCAGATATACCTAAAAATCACCCGTGGGACTCGAATCATGTGGCAACACCTATATGGTAATGATTCTCCTCATTTCCAGTGCACGTGACTGAAGGCTCATGGAAAATGCACAGCAACCACCACCATGCAACGATTTCTCATTTCAGGAAAAATTAATTGGCATTACCAGCAACAATAATTGCAGAAACATCAATGCTCGGTATTGCTCAGTTATTTATAGCACAATGTATACTTAATAGCTACTTCAGTACATCTTTCTGGTTAATGAAATTACTCACTCCATCCATCCAAATTTAATTGAACCATTCTGAACAAGTGGGATGTGATGATTCTTCTTTCCTCAAAACACTAGTACTGCAGTTGCACATTGATCATGCTATTACGTCTCTCACAAGCCAATAGATCAAATCATGAAAACAACTAGTTACTGCAGTTGCACATTGATCACGCTATTACGTCTCTCACAAGCCGATAGATCAAATCATGAAAACATATATTAAGTCCAGCATCTCAACATAAAACAAATAGACTGCAAAAGGAAGAGCCTTTAAATCACTAAAATGTCATTTTGAAAAAGGACTTTGAAATAGAATTCACATTGTAGTTTGCTTCAAGGCTGCAGGGACGAAAATAACCTGGAGGTGGGCTTCACTATTTGTCATGTCTGACAAAATTAAGATGTTTCCAACATGATCAAAATGTAAACAGGCATTTGA
>JAVXUM010000017.1:20372317-20382945 GCA_035590655.1 Pouteria glomerata | reverse complement strand
ATTTTAGGCCGTTATATAGCAGTTTTGTTTTGTGGGTCCACGATGTGACTGTTGCGTTAGCTCTGATGTAGTAATGTGTGGTCATGTTATGCTTGCTTTACACTCACTCCCTGGGTTCCCGGACTCGGGGCGTGACAGAAAGCACATTGATACTTTGGGTGTTTCAGAAGATATTTTGGCCAAAGAAGCAGATTGTTTAAACCGGCTTTATATTGCTTCAAAAATGGAGGAAAGCTATGCACGGCAAAAAAGTCGCATCCAATGGCTTTGGGAGCGAGATAAAAATTCCTCGTTTTTCTTTAACTCCATCAAAAACTGAAACAACGTCAACAAATTGGTGTATCTTCGTTTGGAGGATGGGACGACTTTGTATAAGCTGCGGGATATCAATTCTGAGGTTGTTCGTTTCTACCAAAATTTGTTGGGCCGTGAGTCCATGTTGCATTATCCCGGTAAATCCTCCCTCCAGCAGTATCTTTCTCCTTCTGTGAATGAGAATATGCATGACTTGCTTGCTGCCCCTATTTTGGATGATGAGATAAAGGCTGCTCTATTTAGCTTACACCCAAACAAAGCTCCAGGGCCTGATGGGTTTAATGCTTATTTCTTTCATACGGCCTGGAGCATTGTGGGAAGGGATATTGTTGATGCAATAAAAGAGTTCTTCTCCAAGGGTTCTTTACTTAGAAAGCTAATGCTACGGTTGTTGCTTTGATTCCCAAGATTCCCAACCCTTCTATGGTTAAAGATTTTAGGCCAATATCGTGTTGTAATACCATTTACAGATGTATTACAAAGATCTTGGCTGAGAGAGTTAAACGGGTTTTGCCTTCAATTATTAATGCCTCCCAATCTGCTTTCGTTGTTGGTCGCAGCATTTTAGATAATATTCTGCTTGCCCAAGAATTGATGAGAGGTTATCACCGGAATAAGGGGCCCCCACGTTGTGCATTTAAAGCTGATCTCATGAAAGCTTTTGACTCGGTGAGATGGGAGTTTCTTTGGGATACTATGGATCTTTTGGGCTTTTCGAGCAAACTGATTGGATGGATTAAGGCTTGTGTTACCACTCCTATGTACTTTATCAACATCAACGGTGAGCTTAATGGGTACTTTCAGGGGAAGAAGGGAATCCGCCAAGGTGACCTTTTATCACCATATCTCTTTGCTATATGTATGGAGGTACTCTCAAGGATACTGCATGTGAAAGTCACTTCTTCGAATCAGTTCCAATACCATTAGCGATGCTCTAAAACTAGCCTTTCCCATTTTTGTTTTGCTGATGATCTTATGCTCTCTGTCATGGTGATGTGGCTTCTGTTCGAATTTTAAAGGATGCTCTGGATACATTCTCCTTCTATTCTGGCTTAATCCCTAACCAAAAATAAGAGTGATATCTTTGCTACGGGTCTTAGGGATGGAATTCGGGATGCTATTACTTATGTCATGGGATTCAGATGGGCCTCACTTCCTATGAAATATTTGGGTGTCCCTCTTATCACTTATAAACTCAAACCTGCAGATTGTGTTGATTTGGAGAATCGTATCTTAAAGAAGCTCAAGTTATGGACTAACAAATTTCTTTATTTTGCTAGGAGGCTTCAACTTATTCAATCTGTACTTTTCAGTATTCAGTCCTATTGGAGTTTTCAGTTCATTCTTCCTGCTAAGGTGAGTAAAAGTATTGAAGCTAAGCTTAGATATTTTCTTTGGAAGGGTGTCTCTCTCTCTACTACAGGGGCTAAGGTGGATTGGGATGTTGTCACTCGTCCCAAAAATGAAGGTGGACTTGGTATTAAGAAAATCAAGGACTGGAACCGAGCTGCTACTGCTAAATATATATGGCGTTTATGTGATCCCACCTCTTCTTCTTTATGGGCTAATTGGGTACATTCCAATCTTTTGGGAAGAAGTCAATTCTGGGTGGCTAAAGTTCCTTGGGATTGCTCATGGGTATGGCGTAAAATACTGCAGCTCCGATCTATTATTAAGCCCCATTTAACATATGTGATTGGTAATGGTCATGATGTTTCGCTTTGGTTTGATCCTTGGATGCCTAATGGTGTTATTTGTTCTTCCATTACTGCTCGAGTTATCTATGATTCTGGGCTTCCACGCACTGCTAGAGTGGCAATATTATAAACAATGGTAGATGGGCATGGCCAGGTGTAAATTCTTTTGAGCTTATTGAGCTCAAGGAGGCTATCATTCACCTTCCTCCACCCAGATGTTCTGTTGCTGATAAGCTTGTATGGAAACCTTCTCCTTGCAAGTTTTCTGTATGCTCGGCTTGGGGGGTAATTCGTGCATCTCATGATGTGGTTCGTTAGCACCCTTTCGTTTGGTTTAAAAACACATTCCTCACTACTCCTTTATCCTGTGGTTAGCTATTCATAATAAACTTTCTACCCGTGATCGGCTTGCTGCATTTGGTGGTACTCTTGATACTGGTTGCTTGTTATGTGGGGACTCCTTGGAATGCCATTCACATTTGTTGTTCCAGTGTTCCTATTCTGAGAGGATTTGGGAAATTGGGACTTCATTGCTTTGCTGCTACTTGGGATAATATTGTCGATTGGTGTTCAATTCATCTTTCAGGCGACTCCCTACTTCATTTGCGAGGGAAGTTATGTGTTTCTACTCTTGTCTATTTTATTTGGAAGGAAAGGAACTCAAGATTATTTCAGCGACCTTCTATGGATGTACGTGTTTTGCTGCGGCATGTGGAGATGGTGGTCCGGGCCAAACTTTTGTCTTGTCGGCCTTTTCCTTTAACTGATGTTAATAGACACTTGGTGCAAGTCTGGTCTCTTCCTTCTCATATTCTTTCAGGCTAATCTTCACGGGTGGATGTTAATGTAATTTGTGTCCCTATTTTCAGAGTATTATTTTGGGACTAGTTGTTATTTTGTTTGGTTGTTGTTATGCCTTATGTTTTGTACATTGTTTGTTTATCCATTAATAATATATTTACTTTTACCTTTCAAAAAAAAAAAAAAAAGAAAAAACTAAGAGATTTTCTATCCGTTCAGCTTGGGAGGTGATTCGTACTCTTCATGCAAATGTTGATTGGTATTCCATTGTGTGATTTAAATACCATGTTCCCCGGTATTCTTTTATCTTATGGTTGGCTATTTATAAAAAACTTTCATCTCAGGATCAGCTTTTTGCTGCGGGTGTTGTTCTATCAGCCTCTTGGCTATTCTGTGGGGATTCTCCGGAAAGCCACTCTCATTTATTTTTTTGTTGTTCTTACACTGGGCGTCTATGGTTTCTTTTATTGAAGAAATTGGGGCTTCAATGCTTTGCCTCCTCATAGGATGATATTGTTCATTGGTGTGCTGAGCATCTCTTTGGTGATTCTCTTCTTCATTTGATAGGAAGATTGGGGTTTTCTACATTGGTCTATTTCATTTGGAAGGAGAGAAATTTGCGATTAGTTATTCATACTGCGATGGATGAGCTCACTTTGATGCAGGTAGTAGACACGATGATTCGTGCTCGGCTAATGTCTTATAGGCCTTTTCCTTTGAATGATGTAAATAGGCATTTGGTGCATATTTGGTCTCTCATATCTTCTGTTCTTTGCTCTTAATTGTTACTTTGATGGTTGATGTAATGTAGTCTTCCTTTTGAAGGAATGGTATGTTTGGCCAGGGGATGCCCTTGAGTAGTTGTACTTTAACATCTTATCTTTCTTATCTTTTTTATCGTGGTGATCGGGATCCTTTATCTGTGGTGAAGGAAGCTCTATCTACCTTTACTTCTCTCTCAGGACTTCAGCCAAATGAGGGAAAGAGCACTATGTTTCTATCAGGGGTTGAAGGCCCAATGCAAGAGGATTTAGTTCGATTTATGAACTTCTCCTTAGGTACCTTGCCTATCCGATACCTTGGAGTACCCCTTATTTTCACTAAGCTTAAAGCCACGGATTGCCATGACTTGGAGGATAGAATACTAAGGAGGATCAAAGCCTGGACCAACCGATTTCTATCATTTGCCGGTCAACTGCAACTAATTCAATCTGTTCTTTTTAGCATTCAAGCCTTTTGGAGCTCTCACTTAATTCTTCCAGCTAAATTTGATATTGTGTGTTGAAATTTTGCTTTTTGATTATGCATATATTGATTATCTACAGGGCTTTTTTTTTTTTTTTTGAAAGGTAAAATTAAATATTATTAATAAATAATCAATAACTTACAAGATCATAGGGGCATTCCCCCGTACTAGATAAACTTACTTAATATCAAAATCAAACATTACAAACACAAGAAACATAATCAAGAACTACTCTTGAAGTACCGAAGAGGGTAGTGACCAGCAAAATTTCAACACACAATATCAAATTTCTAGACATTGAAAACACAGGAGATATCTGCAGAACAAAACTCCTTCAGGATGTCAAGTATGTAGATAATTAATTGCAACTTTACAATAATTGACAAATTAAATCATATATAACAATTGACACCAAACTTTATGATTATATAATATGAAAAGGCCTACAAACACGCTAACAGGAGGTTCGTTATCTACATTTTGGTGCATATCTGCAGTAGTGTTCTCCGTAATTATTAATGGAATGCCTTCTTGATTCTTTAGGCAACTAGAGAAATCCGACAAGGCAGTCCAATGTCTCATTTTCATGCACTTTAGTGATGAAGTTGTTTAGTGGGATGCTAAGGAAAGTGGGGCAAGGAAGCTTCATTGAAGGATTCTCAGCATGTCATTACAACCTAGGTGCCATGGAAGTGTCTACTTTGTTGTTTGTGGAAGATTCCATAGTATTTTACGGAGCAGACCTGGTGCAGCTAAGCCATTTAAGTCGCACTTTGGTGTGCTACAAGGCAATTTTTAACTTGTGGGTGAACTTAGTGAACTCAGAGCTTCTTCTGATAGGGGATGCTGAAAACATGCCTATGCTAAAGATTACATTTAGTGGCAATCTGGTATGATGCTTCGTGAAGCAAATGCGACTATTATTGCATTGGTGCCTAAAATCCCTAACCCTTCTATGGTTAAAGATTTTAGACTCATATCTTGTTGCAATACTCTGTATAAGTGTATTACTAAGATTTTGGCTGAGATTATTGATCAATCCCAAGTTGCATTTGTGGTAGGCAGGCAAATTTCTAACAATATTTTTCTTGCTCAAGAATTGTTAAGGGGCTATCATCGTAATAAAGGGCCAGCGAGGTGTGCTTTCAAAGTGGACTTAATGAAGGCGTATGATTCAGTTAGATGGGATTTTATTTGGGATACATTGGAATTATTGGGCTTTCTTTCGAAGATTACTAGTTAGATAAAGGCATGTGTTTCGTCTCCCATGTTTTTAGTAAGTATCAATGATGTTTTTAGTAAGTATCAATGGGGAGCTGAATGGCTTTTTTAAGTGGAGAAAATGAATAAGACAGGGTGACCCTCTATCACCGTATCTTTTTGTTATTTGTATGGAGGTCTTATCTTTTGTTATTAAGGGAAAGATTGCTTCATCTGGTCAATTTCGTTTTCATTGGAGAGTTGGGAAAACCCAACTCACTCACCTTTGTTTTGCTGATGATCTGATGATTTTTTCACATGGTGACTTGGATTCGGTAAGGGTGCTTAAGGATGCAATTGATACTTTCTCGTCTCTCTCTAGTCTGGTTCCTAACCTTTCAAAGAGTGATATGTTTGTTGCGGGTGTCGAGGATAATGTTGCTGCGGCTATTGAGGTTTTGGTGGGGTTTAGAAGAGGTACTTTACCAATGAGATATTTGGGAGTTCCCTTAATCTCTTCTAAGCTTCATTTTGTTGATTGTGCTGTGTTGGAGAATCATATTCTTAAAAATTACAAACCTAGACAAACAATTTCCTTTCATTTACGGGTAGATTGCAGCTTATCCAATTAGTTTTGTTCAGCATACAATCTTATTGGAGTTTTCAGTTTATATTGCCTGCCAAAGTCATTAAATCTATTGAGGGTAAACTTTGGGCATTTCTTTGGAAGGGAGTTTCTCTGTCCACTACAATAGCAAAAGTGGCTTGAGAGGAAATGACGAGGCCTAAGCATGAAGGTGGACTTGGTATAAAGAAGATTAAAGATTAGAACAGAGCTGCTATATCCAGGTATATATGGTTACTATGTGACCCAACTTCTACTTCTTTATGGTCGTGGAGAAAAATATTATAATTGAGAACTTTAATTTGGCCTTATATAGGGTATAAAATGGGGAATGGGTGTTCTTTATCTCTTTGGTTTGATTCGTGGATGCCACAGGGTCTAGTTTGTGATTCTTTCAATGCTTGGGTTATTTATGATTCAGGTTTATCTAAATTTGCCACAGTTGCAGATATTATTGATGATGGGAGATGGGCTTGGCCAGGGGTGAATACTAATGAACTTATGGACTTACGAACTACTACTCTTGAACTGCCATTGCCTAATACTTCAGTTAGTGATCAGGTTGTTTGGAAGAGTAATAATGGGAAAAGATTTTCAGTTAGGGAAGCTTGGGAGGTCATACGTACCCATCATGATGAGGTGACGTGGCATTCTTTGGTATGGTTCAAATGTCATGTACTCCGTTATGCTTTTATTCTATGGCTGGCTATACATAAGAGATTATCTACTCAGGATCGAATTATTTAACATAGAGTTCCTCTACCTTCTCGGTGTTGGTTATCTCATGCGACATGTGAGTCACATATGCATCTCTTTTTTCAGTGCCCTTATACCACTCGCTTATGGTATGTACTGCTTACAAAGCTTGGGGTCCAATGTTATGCTTCTTGTTGGGATGAGATAGTCCAGTGGTGTGTCTATACTTTTCGAGGTTCTGATTTAATGCATTTGTTGGGACATCTTGCTGTTGTTGCATTGGTCTACTTTGTGTGGAAGGAACGAAATGCTCGGCTACATGAGAAAGTAGAAATGGAGGAAATGTCATTGTGGAGGCTGGTAAGAATACAGTCCGACTTAGGCTGATATCATCCAAACCATTTGCAAGTACTGATACTAATAGACATTTAGTTCATGCTTGGTCACTATCTCCATCACTATTAGGGAGTCGTAGGTAGTGTGGTACTTATGGTTCTTTTTTGATAACTAGCACTCACGGTTCTTTTTGTTGGATACTATGATGATGGGTTTCTTTAAGTTGGTTTGTTCACTTGGGCCAATATGATGTATTTATATGGGTGATTGATTTTGGCCGGGGTTATGCCCCTGTGTATTTGTATTTTCACGTCTTATTTAAATAATATTATTTATTTACCTTTCAAAAAAAAAAAACATTCAGTGTTAATAAAGGGAGATTTCCCACGACTTATCTGGGCTACCCTTAGGTTCTCATTCTAAGTCGAAATGGTTGTGGGACAATGTCATTCAGAAAGTGTAGAAGAGGCTCACAAAATGGAAGATAGCATCATCTCTGAAAGAACTTGACTAATTTGCATAAAAAGCATCTTAGCCAGCATGCCTATGTATTTCATGTCTTTGTTCGCCATACTAACTTCGGTGGAAAAACAACTTGAGAAATGTCTATGGGATTTTCGGTGGGTGGCTTGGGGAAGAGCACAAGTTTCACTTAGTAAAGTGGAAGTTGGTGTGCCTATTAGTAATTAAAGAAGTGGGGGTTAAAAAAAAAAGGAGATCAGAGATTTCCACGAGGCACTATTAGGAAATTAGTTGTGGAGATTGGTTTCTAAAAGGGATATGATTTGGAGAAGTGTTATTGAAACAAGGTTTGGAAGTGTGTGGGAGATTGGGTGTCATATGAGCCGACCAATCTCCATGGCGTGGGATTGTGGAAAAAACATTCACAAGTTGTGGCATAAGTTCAAGAGGTCATCTTCTTTTGTAGTTGGCAGTGGGCGTCGAGCTAAATTGGGGAATATTTTTGGATAAGGGAAGGCAAACTAAGAGAAATCTTGTGCAATATGTTCACAATCGTATGCGATTGCGGGGCTCGATTGGCTTTTTTTTGTTCTTTATCTTAGATTTAGAAGGCTGTTTATGAAAATTGTATGTATAAACCAATTGGTATAACTCTAATATATTCTTATCAAACAAATAAAGGTTGAATGGAATGGTTTGACACCTTTAGGGTTGTCCCAACACGTGTATATATATATATACATACAAAGAATACAAAATAGAAAATAAGAATTATAAAGACTATTCTTCCTAATCATCCCAATCATAACATATCAAGATCCTACCATATTCACAATATTCTAACACTCCCACTCAAGATGGAGTATATATATCATACGTTCCAAGTTCAGTACAAGTATATTAAACTAGAAACCTCCCAGTTGTTTTAGTAAATAAATCAGCAAACTAGTTCTAAACTTGACATGACTAGTTTTAATGATGTTCTATAAAATATTCTCTCTAACAAAGTGACAGATAGCTCACCAAACATCTTATCTGACTGTTTCTCTTTCTCATTGCGGAACTCCACTTTTTGTCTGTCTATTTGTCTTTCTATACCTTGAATCCTTGATTTTAGAGCTTCCTATCATATGTCAAGAGCGCCTAAACTGTTTTCTAAAATCCAATATTCCTCTACTAATCTTCCTGCTGTAAAAAACAAATAGTAATCATGTATAAGGTATTTGTACAGTTTCTCCTGTCTCTTGTCTATCATTATCATCTGTTTTGTATGTCCCTTCTTTTCCTTTTTTTTTTTTGAAAGGTAAATAAATATATTATAAAGAAATCAATATAAAGTACAAATACACAGGGGCATTCCCCTGGAAACATACATTAGCAAAGTTCCAAACCACAAGATACAATGATGAAGCTTATGGTAACAAAACATGCAAAGACAATCAAATCAATCCAACAAGGATGGAGGAAGCTACCATTCACGGACCAAATGCAGATTCCATGAAAAAGTAGGAAAACCAGAACAATCCATTAGTTTCATGCGGACTGACTCTACAATCAATGAAACCAAGCCAAGCTCATTCCGAGACAAGCCACCATGTCGACGAGAATTCCTCTTACGCCATAAGAAGTAAATAGTAGCACCAAGGGAAAGCCTACTAATGATAGAAAGTAGAGAAGTGCCTTTGAAAGTTTGACAAGCCCACGCTACCATAGGAGACCAGGCATATGAAGGAGGAAATAGATTACATTTACTTAAGATGATGCACCAGACTCGATAAGAAAAGGAGCAATCAAAGAACAAGTGACTACAATCCTCAATGTCACCCCCACGCAAATAACAACTCATCTGTTGGAGTAATCCAAAAGAAAGAAGTCGATCCTGAGTAGATAACCTCTGCCGAAGGGCCAGCCATACAATCAGGGAGTGACGAGGAACATGATGCTTGAACCAAATAAGGTGAAACCAAGCCACCTGAGGAGAGGGGCAACGAAGAGCCTCCCATGCAATCTTAGTGGAAATGGAAGGGGAACCATTCCACATCACCTTATCCATGCGAGTGCAATCTGGTTGTGATAAAGAAAGAGATTCCTCCTTCAATTCTATAAGATCATTTGAATTTGCAATAGGCCAAGCCCAACCTGCGGTAGAGATAATAGAGCTAACCAATGCATCCTTCGGCAAACCAGAGTCATAGATAACTCGGTCATGAGGAGAAGTACAAATAGGTCCACGAGGCATTCAGGAGTCAAACCAAAGCGAAGTAGACTCACCATTACCAATGTTCACAGTGATAAAATGCTTGACCTTTTCACAAAGCTTCAAAATCTTCCTCCAAGTCCATGAACAATTCCATGGGACTTTAGCCACCCAAAATTGGTCCTTAAGAAGCAAGTTCTCCTTAGCCCAAGAAACCCATAAGGAATGAGAGTGAGGTTGGCAAAGAAGCCAAATGTAACGAGCCATGGAAGCGAAATTCCACTTTTTAATCTTCTTGATACCTAAACCACCTTCCTTCTTAGGCTAGGAAACCTCTGCCCATGCAATTCAACCTCATTTCTATTAATAAATTAACAAAATAGTTAGACCGCTCAATAACATTCTTTCCGGATTTTATCATTATCCAGGATATGAAGATAAAGAAGAGAATTGGTATAGGGCATGAAACAAAAGGGATTTGCCATTTAAATGTTCTTTTGTGCAATCTTCTACAACTTGTTCTACAATTGCCTCTCTTATAGACATTCATTGCCGCTTGGGTTACTCTTCTCCAGATCAGTTGAAAATTATAGTTCCCTTAAATTCGTTACAATGTGAGTCATCAATTGGGAAAGCATCATCATACACCTTTCCCTCTAAGACTCAATAATAGAGTTTATGTTCTTTTAACTTAGTTCACTAAGATGTTTGGGGTCCGAGTAGTGCAGTGTCCAAGTTTGAGTTTTAGTACTTTGTTACCATTGTGAATGACTTTTCAAGAAATACTTGGCTTTGCTTAATGAAAGATCATTTAGAATTGTAGGCAATTTTTAATCTTTTTATATTGAAATTCTGACTCAATTTGGGTAACCTATTATAATACTTCATGGTGATAATGCTAAGGAATATTTTTCTAAACTTTCTATTTATTTCATGTGCATACTCCATCAATCATCTTGCTCTTACACTTTATAAGAAAAAATAGACTTGCAAAATAGAAATGAGAATTTAGATAAATGGAAAGAGGTGAAAAAGAGCAAGGGCAGACTTACA
>JAVXUM010000017.1:20359078-20372217 GCA_035590655.1 Pouteria glomerata | reverse complement strand
TTCACTTTATGCGCAAGGTGTTGAATTTCAGATACAATTGCTTATCTTTTGTATTTGATTTTTGATTTCCTATTTCAGTTATTCTTGGTGCTTGTTTGGATTTCCTATTTCTATCTTTTCGCCAAAATTTAAAGCATTCTCGTTTTACTCTTATCTTGTCTTGAACGGTCTCACTCCACCATCAAGTCTCTTTTTGTGCAGGAGCACCCCCTTTGGATTCTCCTAATACTTCTTTCCCTACCCTTCTAATGCACTCTGCTACCTTATCCCACCTAGTATTTGCACTCTCATTTACCATCCAAACATCTTCTTGTAATACTCTTTCCCTTGGTAGCTTATCACCTTTCAAATTCTACCAGTCCTTGAGCATTTATACAACTTTTTTCTTCTAGTACACCTTTGGAGCTGCACATTTATGATCAACAACCTATGTTGGGTAGTCATGCTCTCCCCCGATATAACTTTGCAATCTTTACAAACTAGGCGGTCCTTTTTTTCTAGTTAAGAAAAAGTCAATATGTGTCCTTGAGGAGCTACTCTTATAGGTCACCAAATGTTCCTCTCTCTTCTTAAAAAATGTGTTAAGTCACCATGAGATCATAAGCCATTGCAAACTCCAAAATATAACCACTGCAAACTCCAAAATAAACACTTACCTAACCACCAAAAAAAAAGAGTTGTAGAGCGCAAGAATTTAATCTCATTGAGATAGCCCATTATCTATTATTTCAAAAGCAACTAGCTAAAATTTACAAGGGAGATGATGTTCTCACTACATGTCACTTAATCAATAGGAACCATCATCTATCTGCGGGGGATTGATAGCGAGCTGGATAGTCCGATGAGCTGGAAACAATGCCGACCGTTTTTAATAGCAAGACACACCGAAGATGAGCGGGGTGAGAGCTAGCACAACTCAGAGCAAGAGTTTAGGGTGCGGGTGTAAGAGAGAGAGAGAGAGAGAGACTTGGTAGGTAAGACAAATGCTTAATATTTAAATGTGGAAGGTTGGGGTATTATAATCCCTTGGTCTTGGTAGGAAAGTAGGCATGTGATTATGGAGGCATAGGGAGTTGAGTGTATTAGAGGTGCTTGTTCATAGGGGGTGATAGAGACAACTCCACAAGCGTCAATTTGGGGTATTAAAGCATATGAGGTGTTGCGATCTGGGATCGAATAGGCAAGTGCCACCTATTGGTGATGATTTGAGGATATTAGTTAGGTGTCAGGGGCAAGGGTAAGTCTTTTCTCTCCCCTTAGGCCTATTGAGGGAAGGCCTAAACATACCTCCCAACTCTAACTACCAATTTGCTCATCCCCAATGATCCCACATGTAGTAGTGCGTTTGGGGATCCCTTGCTAGGACCCTTGGACCTTACTCCTGACCCAAGAAGTTAATCCTTGTGCATATATAAGAGTCACTGCAAAGCCCAAGATGTCCCCAAGTTGGAATGCCCTCGAGTGTCCCACAGAGATGAGAGTAGAGGAACGAATCATTTCCCCACGGCGTGGGTGTTGCTGCAAGTCTAATAAGCTTGTTGCGGGGTTGGTGTCGTCCAAGGATGGTAACATGGCATAGGTTGTTAAGATTAGGTATTGATGGAATGATTAGACAGCCCACTGGTAGTCCATGCTTATATTTATACTAAATACACACAATTTGTATAGACTAAATTACCCTTAAACTAAATACATAAATATATTAACATATACAACATCCAGTTGTTGACTGTCTATCTTATGGAGATCCAACCCAATCAATATCTGTGTATCCTTGAACAAAAGGTATGGCCATTATCTTGACACCACAGACCACGTCCTAGTACACCTTTTAGATACCTCAAAATACGAATGATTGCATCCCAATGACTAGAATGAGATGCAACAAGTATCTGACTAACTATACTTATAGCAACTGAGATGTCTAGCCATGTAACTGTCAAATAATTAAGTTTTCCAACCAATTTGCGATATTGACCAGGATTATCTAATATTTCTCCCGTGTTTGCAAGAAGTTTAGAATCAATTGGTTTGGCTCCTAACATACCTATTTCAGACAATAAATCAAGCACATATTTCCTTTAGGAAAGAACAATACCCATGTGTGATCTTACAATTTCAATGCTCAAAAGATACTTCAATAATCCTAAGTATTTAGTATTGAACTTGGCTTGAAAAAAAACATTTTCAAATCACAAATACCTTTAAGTATCATCTCATGTGACTACAATAACATCCACATATACTAATAACCATATCTTCTCTCGAAAGGATGATGATAAAATACTGAGTGTTCAACTCCACAACGTATCAATCCAAAATCCATCACCACCTCACTAAATCTACCAAACTATGCTCGAGGGGACTGCTTTAGGTCATACAATAATTTTTTTTTTAATTTGCAAACTAACTCATACTCTCCTTGAACAACAAACCCAGGAAATTGCTCTATATACACTTGCTTAGCGAGATCACCATGAAAGAAAGCATTTTGTTTAACATCGAGGTGATGAAGTGCCCAATGAAAAATGGCAATAAGTGTAATAAGACGACAAACAGATATAATTTTGATCACAGGAGAGAGTCTTTGAAAAATCAAGGCCATAAATTTAAGCGTACCCTTTACTAACCATTCGTGCTTTCAGATGATCAACCAACCCATCAGGGTAAGCTTTGACATTATACACCCACCGACAACCAACAACTGACTTTCAAGGGAGAAGAACTACCAAATCCCAAGCATTATTAGTTTAAAAAGCAGACATTTCTTCTTCCATGGCAGAACACCATCCAAGATGAGACAAAGGTTCAGACAGAGTTAGGAATAGATATAGAAGACAGAGATGCAACAAAAACAAGATAAAAAAAGAGACAAGACTGTATAAGAGACAAAATTATAAATAGGAAGGGAGGTGCAAATACGTTTACCTTTTTGAAGGGCAACTAGGAGATCAAGATCGTTGGGTTTCGTCTTAGGAAGAGGATTTGAAGACGAGAGAGGAAGAGTTGGGAGTGCCTGAAGCATCAGATAAGGACTCATTAGTTGTCAGCTGTCTGGTGTAAACCTGCAAATTAAGACGATAAAGACAAAAAAGGGGAATCACTAGCGAAGAAAGACTCTAATTTAGATTGGACAAGGACTGACCATCAGAAAAGAATATAGTGGACTCAAAGAATGAAACATCAACACAAACAAAATATCGATGAAAGGATGGATTATAAGATCGATATCTTTTTTGCGATCGAGAATAACCCAAAAATACACAATTAAGTGCACGAGGTTCTAGCTTGTCTATCCCACTGTCAAATTGATGTACAAAAGCAACACACCAAAAAAATGAGGAGAGAGAAAAAAACGGTGGTGTTTGGGGGAACAAAATAGAGTAAGGTGGAACAACCCTATGAAACAGAAGATGGCATTCTATTAATTAAATAACATCACATGAGAGTAACATCACTCCAAAAGATCTTGGGAACCCTCATTTAAAACATCAGACAACGAGTTGTCTCAACAAGATGTATATTCTTCCTATCTGCAACTTTATTTTATTGTGGAGTGCAGGAGCAAGAAGATAGATGGAGTATGCCAGAGATGTCATAAAATTAATGAAAGGTAGCATTATCATTGCAAAAAATCATAATGGCACATCAAATTGAGTTTTAATTTCAGCACAAAAAGCCTAAAAGATAGAAAATAGCTCTAAGCAATCTTTCATTAAATAAATCAATGTAAGTCTAGAGAAATCATCAACAAAAATAATAAAGTACTTAAATCCTAATTTGGAAATAACACAACTAAGCCCCCAAACTTCTAAATGAACTAGATGAAAAGGACTCAACAACGTATTATTGACTCTAGGACTAAAAGAAGCACGATGATAATTTCCCAACTAACAAGACTCACAATCCAAAGACTGTAATTGACTCTAGCTGGGTATCATAATTTTCAACATATCAAGCGATGGATGATCAAGACGACAATGAATTCCAACAAGTGATGCGACTGCAAGACAAGCAACTAATGTTGAGGTTGTTGGGCCAATCAGATAATAAAGTTCTTGAGCTTCAGGCCCTTCTCCAATCCTGCTCTGTGTCTTCAAATCTTGAACAATTATAGAATCAGAAAAGAATGTTACTGAACAAGTTAGTTGTTTGGTGAATTTGATTAAAGATAATGAAGGACATATGACACAGAATAAAGGTAAATTAGAATATGAAAATGCTTTACCAATACCTTTAACTGGATTGGATAAACCATTAGTTGTAGTAACATTGGAAAGGGAAGAACACTGATTATCAAATAATAATGAAGAAGTGCTAGAATCAAGAACCCAAGATATATGTGAAGAGGTAGACATAGGATTACCTCGACGAGCTAAGGAAACCGTGGGAAGAGATGCTTGATGAGTTGTTTGATACTGGAGAAGTTTGGCATATTCTTCTCCTGAAATAATCATAGTTATTTGTTTGACATTCTCATTAGTGCTGGGTTTACCTGTAAGGACACGAAATGAAGCTGCATGAGCTATGTGAGGTGGCTTCCCATGAAAATCCCAACAATTCTCCTTAACACATACAACATAACCACAATGGGAGCATTTAGGCCTCATATTACGGCCTCCACAACCACGACCTCGACCTCCAGGACTCCCACCAGATAGAGACAGGGTCTAATAACTAGGATTTTTACTATCTAGAGGTGTCTAACTGATAAGGGCAGATCATGTAGCATTAATAGTAATGGATGAATCTCGAAAAATAGCTCTCATAAGTGTGAAATAACTTTCTGCAAATGAGGGAAGAAAGCCCAAGTATTTGAGCTTTAACTGACTCAAATTTAGTGTCCAAGCCACCAAGAAAACAAAGCACAACCACTTGTTCATGTTGCCTCTGCTTCTCAATAATATCTGAGGATAATGGTTGTGAAAAGTTCAATCCTTCATAAACTCTTTTCAAAGAGGCAAAATATTCAATAACAGATCTGCTCGACTGCTATAACCGAAAGAACTCAAACGAGAGATCATACATGCAAGTGAGATCATTTGAAAATAATAGACAAATACACTCTCATATACTTTGCATGTATCTAGATGAATGCACATGTTAACAACATGGGGTTCCATAGTGTTCTATAATAAACTAACCAGATGAACATCTTCCTGATAACCATCATTATATCTAAGATCAGACTGATTTAGTCCTAACTTAGTTAAATGTTTCTGTTTGCCATATCCAGTTAATCCAACTTTAATGGCCTTGGACTTCCATTTAATTTCCTAGTTGTCAACTATTAAGGTATAGGGACCGAACAAAGACTTTTGTTCAACAAGTGGATTTGAGAAAGCCACAGAGCTAGAAAATACAATGCAAACTTCGGCTGGGAAAGAGGAACAATGAACACAAACAAGCAATCAGTGAATAACTTTGATAGACAAGCTTAATACAACAAATAGACACTACAACCGAGTCCACTAGAGGACGACTGTACCGAAAAAAGGAGTTCACAATGATGACGCACATGCGCTCATGCGCTAGCGGGGATACAGTGAGTAGGATTCACGCGCCGATGACTGAGTGGCGCGTGCGGGCACTTGACTAATTCTCCGGCAAAGGGAATTCAACAATTGGACTTATGGGTGGCAAACGACTCCAACGGCGTATATTCCTTGATCAGTAGATCACCGAAGATGGATGGACAGTTTTTCCAGTCACCGACAATGGTTATCCTTTTACCTTCTTGATTTGTCTAGACAGTGAGCAGAACCTGCTCTAATACCATGCTATGAAACAAGACTTATTGAAATGGAAAATCTGAACTCGTATTATCTGGATTATACATAAGTGTATATATACATGTGAAAAAAGTGTTTTTCTAGATTTCCTAGGGTCTAGATACATCCTACTTTAAATATAGATACATCCCTATATAGATACACCCTACACTTATATATGAATCTTATTAATGCACGTTTACACAGATATATCAAAACTCGAATAACTACATCCCAATGACTAGTGCGAGGTGATTTTAAGAACTGACTTATCACACTTGTAGCCAAAGTTGTAACTAGTCTAGTATCAGTTAAGTAATTTAGCTTCCCAACTATCTACAATACTGACTAGAATCATGTAACAACTCCCTCTTATCTAGAATTAGCTTAGTATCTAGATCTATAGAGTGTCCACAGGTTTAGACCCAAAATACTAGTCTTAGATAACAAATCAAGGACATACTTCCTTTGAGAAAGAAAGATGCTCATACGTGACTCGGCAATCTCAATACTTAAGAAGTATTTCCACGGACCCAAATACCTAGTACTAAATTTACTTTAGAGGAGCTTTAGATCTATAATGCCCTATGCATCGACACCTGTGATAACGATGTCATCTATATACACTACTAGACAAATTCTCCCATTAGACAAATGACAATAAAATACTGAATGATCCACACCACAACGGATTAGGTTAAACTCAGTGACAACAGCATTGAATCTACCAAACCATGCTCGTGAAGATTATTTTAGCCCATGTAATGATTTCTTTAGCTCACAAAACCCAGACTACTCCAGCTTCATGCCCTCCTCCAAGTCGTGATATCCTACATAATTACAGAATCAGAACGAATATCACTGAACAATTATAGTACTTGGTAAGTTTACTAACAGACATTGGATTATATGGAAAAGAAGGAACACATAACATTGAGAATAATGATAGAGAATGAGAAGAAATCACTGTATCAACACCACTAATGGGAGTAATAGAGCCATTGACAAGAGTGACGGCAAGATGAGAACAATATGATTAGAAACACCCGAGTCAATAATCTAAGAAGTATGAGAATAAGTTGAGAAACATGCAAACGAATTATCTTGAGGAGCAGTAGCATGGTAGGCAAAAGGAAGAGAAGCTTGATAAGCTGTCCGGTACAATAAAAGTCTTGAATACTCTTCTCCCAAAAGAGTCGGTGTCTGTGGATGCTCATTGTTAGTGGAAACTTCAGTAGTAGGATTAGAAGAGACATCATATGCCATAAGTGAAGGTTTTTCGAACAAATCCCAACACTTCTGGAGAATATGCCCCATTTTTCCACAATGTGTGCACGACCATGACCTCCTCGGCCACCACGAACACCTCCAAACATACCACGATTATCACGATTATTTAAATGAGATGGGAGATCTGACTAGAATATCATCAAAATAAACAACTAAAAAGCAACCAATAAAAGGTTGAAGTAGCTAGGTCATAAAACACATGAATGTACTTGGTGCATTGGAAAGACCAAACAGTATAACTCGCCACTCATACAACCCATCTTTAGCCTTGAAAGCTGTCTTCAATTCATCACTAGGTCTAATGCATAATTGATGATACCCACTTTTCAAATCTATCTTCGAAAAGATAGTAGAACCAGCAACTATTTCTAGCATATCATCTAGGCAAGGTATAGGAAACCAATACTTAGTAATCTTATTTATGGCACAATTATAAAAACACATATGCCAGGTAAATCTTTCTTTTCTTTTTTTTTTTTTTTTTGGTAATCAAAGCATGGAATTAAGATGTTGCAAATAAAACCCTTGGACAACACTTCATTAACTTGCCACTGCAACTCAACATGCTCACTTGGGTTCATGCGATAAGCTAGAAGATTGGGCAGTTGTGACCCTGGTAAAGGTCTATTGCATGTTGGATGCCATGCACTGGAGGCAAAGTATTTGGAGCTACATCAGCAAATTCAAACTACAATTTCTTCACTTGAAAAGGCTTTTCAAATTTGGGAGCAGCAGCTAAATTCTTTACCTCTCTCACCACAAGAGCACAAATAAGACCATGCTCCTTGCTTTCAACTTCAAATTTCTTCTTGGAAAGAATGTGAAGAGATTTTTTTTCTCTCAACAACTCCACTCTTGGGCCTTAATTCTTCATACCTCTTTATCTCAGAATTAGACATGGGCTTCAAGACAATAGTCTTCTTCCCTAGCTAAAAAGAGTTGGTTTTTCCCTACCAGAATGTTGCACATCAAGGTCATACAACCAAGGACCACTCAAAATAATGTGTAACTTTCATAGGAAGCACATCACATAATGTAGAATCACTATAAGCACCACACAAAAGAGAAACAAGACAACGCTGAGTTACTGGAATGGTGATATTGTCAATCCAAGCAACTTTATAAGGATGAGTATGTGGCTCCACCAAAAGCTTAAGATGATCAAGGGTGGATGATAGACAATGTTCATGCAAGCATCGAGCATCAAAAACAAGCTTTTTCAGTTGATTTCCACATTGGTCCAGCATTTGGAAAATAGAAGTACGCCACCAATCCTCTTGTTCCACCTTAGGCATAGCCAAAATACGCCTCACAACGATTAGTGCAGTACCGACCTCACCCTCCTCCAAATCATCAGTATACACCCCATAATTGAATGAATTCCCTTCATTGGAATCATCTCCAAGTTCTTTTGACCAGTCTTTTTCTGTTCCTACATGTAGAGTATTTTCCCTCGGACACTTAAAAGCCATGTGCCCTTGTTGACAGCACCTGAAGCAAATATATTTATCTCTACCCCTATCTTGTCAGTGGTGATGCCTTTACCCTTGGGATCAGCTGCAATTGACCTGTTAAAGGATTGTATTAGTGCTGTTTTGGAGCCACCGTTTGCCTCTGAATTTTTTCATCATTGTCTCCCAGGTTTGATAACTATTTTCATCATAGGTGCGTATGTCAAGTACTCCATATCAAGAGCCACTTGAAATGCTTTTTCCACATTGTATATAGGCTATTGTGGCAACTCTCTCCTGATATCAGCCCTTGTACAATTTTTAAAACAATCTAGTACATCATATGGGGTCTTTAACAACTTGACTTCCAGTCTTAAGCTCATCTTTTTTTTTCATATATTATGCTACTGACATGCTACCTTGTTTTAAATTCACCAATTGATCACATAACTTGTCACGGCAATTAGCATATGCTTCTCTCAAAGCTTCAATTTCATCTCGTGCTATGTAGTTATAAGAAGCTGCCCCTGTCTTCTAATGTCTACTTCAATACCATTCCACCATACTTTTGCCAAGCCTACAAGTTTCATCCTAGCAATCTCACCCTTCAATCATCCAACATGTCATACCAATCAAAATATTCCTTAATAGAAGATATCCAATCACTAAAAAGTGTAGGGTTTACCTGTCCTTTGAAATCCAGGATTCCATCTTTACTTTCTTGGTAATATCTCCAGCATTATCACACGGTTCATAGCATGCTAGCTCAAACATGTTCTTGGCTCAATCAAATACCTGATTTGGTTGTCCGTATTGTGGCAATTGATGTTTGATTAATCTGCCGGTGACTATTCTGATTCTCACAAGTATCATTGGTCTGCCCATTATCTTCACCTCTAACCCTCTCCCCTTTGGTTTCACCATTAGCAACTTAAGGAACTTGATTTTCCAAACTGGCAAGTAGTTCTGTAATGCTCTCGAGTTGAGCCATCATGCACAAAAGCATCTCAACCCGCTCAGAATCTGTTAATCTCCCCATGAATGTTTTTCCCAAATGTGTGGCCATTTCATTTCCAGTAGACGGGACCAAAATTGATGCAGAACAGGTTGGATGAACAGTTTACTCATGAACAATACCCTCAGGAATAGTGTTGTGAACAGTACTCCCGTGATCACCAAACCAAGCCTTTTCCAACTAAGTGGGGTCGGCTATATGGATTTGACGAGGCCCATCAAATCTGTTTAGGGCCATATCCTCCGTTAAATCTATGTAGGCAAGGTCATGAAATGTGATAATCAAGACAATTAGGATTACAAAGAATACTGTTCATTGTGACAGAACCAAACACGCAGAGATTGATTGACACTTCATCATAGAGAAGATTGATAAGAAAGTTATTCAATTTGACTACACTCCATCCCAACAACTTACAGACATTCTCACCAAGGCTTTCAGTCAAAACCAGTTCATTTTTCTACTGTCCAAGTTAGGAATGCTAAGTATATTCAGCCCAGCTTGAGGGAGAGTGAAATTTCGAGAATCTTGGAGATATTAATAATTTTATTATTTTTGATTTTGTATATAAGCAACATGATTGAAATTGATTTACAATCATATATCCATGATTTCAGCTTATTTATTTCCTTGTAATTGTTTCCTTAGCAGAACAGGTTTTCTAGTTTTGTTACTTAATGAGGAGTCTATCTCTCCTATATATTTCTCTGTAGATACCAATTAGAAGATATGAAAAACAAATGTATTTCTTCATATACGTATTTCTTCAGAAACTCATGTTAAAATCTTTCATAACTCGAGGGGCAAAACTAAACCATGAAAGTTTACAGAAAAACTTGAGAAGCCCGTTGAAATTTAGCATGTCTGACATAATTTATCAGGAATATGTCTTGATACTTTGAGAATTTAACATAGAACATTCAACCTCCAAAAATTATCTAAAATATTATATTTCAGGTCAAACTCAGTTTGTAGTTCACAGCAGTAAACATTCAAGAAAAGACTGTCATGTGCAAAGTTCTTATTCAGGCCAGTAAGCACAATATACACATAACCTGAAAGGTTCACTTTAACCCAATAGCCAATAACTGAAAATAAAACTAGTAGGGATTTTTCTTTTTTGTTCTAAGGATGATTGACCCAAATTTTGTAAATTTGCTGTCAAAAATTCAGAAATTGTGAAAATACAGTTAGTGAAAACGCAAAATAGTACTGCGGTTTTGAAACAGTGATATCATTTCGCGGTTTTTGCCAAAAATCAAAGAAACACAAAACCATTTTGCGGTTTCATTGAAAAAACGCAACATCATACTGTGGTTTTCTTATACACCCCTTTGGGCCTTTGAATCATCCTTAGAAAAAAAAAAATTCCTTTGAATGCCCCGGAAGCCAAAGACTGTTTCCCCGCCTCAAATTCCGCGCCATTGCTCGTGCTTGTGGGCTTCACCACCACTAGCGTCCATTACAATCCCACTGGGTAACTCCAACAACGGCTTGTGCCTCATTCTCATTCACACTGACGACACCGTCTTCCAGCTGACGCTCCACCACACTCCGCCGACAATACCACCAACGTTGAATTCTCGCACCTCCTCCTCTTCGTCGAGGCTACAATGGGATTTGGTGAAATAGAACTTGGGGGCTTGAGAGGCTAGTGGTGAGGGACCTGGAAGAGGAAGGGACGCCAGTGATGGAGAAAGATGGGTTGAGGAAGTACTGCGAAATGGTTTCGCATTTCTTTGATTGTTAACAGAACTGTGAAATTGTTTTGCGGTTTCAAAACCACAACACTATTTTGCGTTTTCATTAATTATATTTTTACAAATTTTGAATTTTTAACAGCATATCCGTAAAATCTGAGTCAAAATCCTTAGAACCAAAAAAAAAAAAAAAAATTCAAGCAGTAGCCTAACAGAACATGAAAATACCATTGTTGCAACCTTTTCTTGAAGCCTTAGAGAATATCAGAATATCCTGGGGATTTGCAACCTACAAGATTAAGAAATAGTTACTTATCTTTAGATCCAAGGCAAAGAAAGGAAAATGAAATTAGAGAACTTTTATGTACTCTCCCTTATCAGTATTTAGAAGATTGGAAATACCTTTCCCACATACTTTTGCCCAAACCTTTGAGGATTTATTGTCATAAATCCAGAGTAATCGACCTGCAAATCAAACAGGACAGCTATTTAGGAAATGCAAAACACAAAGCTGGAAAGAGCAAGTAAATAAATAGAGAAGCCCAATGTAAAAATGACCTTTTACATTAGCATCATTTGAAAAAATGTAGGAATTATTACCTTTACTCGAACTAATGGAAGCTTGATCTCCGATTTGTTAGCAACCTTTTGGACAGACTTGTCTATCAGACTTCTGACCTAATACAAATGTAAAAGCATAAAAATACAATATGCAAAGTGAAGTAAATCTGTATCGATATATATTATTGGGAAAGAGTACACGTCTATATATACACATAGGGTAGAAAACCCTAATTTATGAAATTAAGGAATATAGAATTCCTAAAAATTAGGGATATAGTCCTTAAGTATCAAAAATCAAATCTGTACAATCCTAATTTGTGAAGATTTGACATATCTCTATCTAATCATTCTAAAAATAGAATAATATTTATCTACACTCCCCCTCAACTGGAGTATATTTTGATCATTCTCAGCTTGTTTGCTAAATCTTCAAAACTTGGTTTGTGTAAACTCTTTGTTAGGATATCAACTGCCTGTTCTTTAGCTGGAATGTAATTCAAACACACACTCCCATTATCTATCTTCTCCTTGATAAAATGTCTATTTCAAAATGCTTTGTATGATCATGATGAACTAGATTCTGTGCTACGCTTACTGTTGCCTTGTTGTCACAATACAATCTCATAGGAAAGTAATTAGACATTTTTAGTCCTCTCAGTAGTCTTGCTAGCCAAATTCCTTCACAGATTCTGTGAGCTAAAACTCAAAATTTAGCTTCTGCACTACTTCTTTCAACCACTGGTTGTTTCTTACTTCTCCAAGTTACTAAGTTGCCCCATACAAAGGTACAATAACATGAAGTGGATCATCTATCAATTGAAGAATCTGCTCAGTCTGCATCAGTGTAGATTTCCACCATTCTGTGATCTTCCTTTTTGAAAAACCATCCCTTTCTTGGTGTATTCTTCAAGTATTTTAAAATTCTAAACACTGCATCAAAATGTATCTTTTTTGGTGAGTGCATGAACTGATTTACCATGCTTACAGAAAAGGTGATGTCAGGTCGAGTATGTGACAGACAGATTAGCTTTTCCACCAACTTCTGATAATTTTCTCTATTGACTTCTTCACCTCCTTCATGCTCTAATTTAACATTAGGATCCGTTAGTGTCTCAACTTGTTTACAACCTAACATGCCCATCTCTTCGAGTAGATCAAGAACATATTTTCTCTGCATGATAGTAATCCTAGTACTGCTTCTAGCCACTTCCAAACCAAACCAAACCAAACCAAACTAAGCCTCTTCCCACTAGGTGGGGTCGGCTATATGGATTTGACAACGCCAAGAAAATCTATCTAGAGCCATGTCCTCTATTAACTCCATGTAGGTAAGGTCATGTTTAATAGT
>JAVXUM010000017.1:20335324-20349514 GCA_035590655.1 Pouteria glomerata | reverse complement strand
AGGGTTGGTGTTTCATACCAGTAGGTTAGTAGCCTACAAAATGAGGGCAGTGTATTGGCTTAGGCATACACACGGGCATAGCATCGTCCTGGGTTGCCACCCTAAAGCACACTGGGGGCCGCGGCGTCGCCCGGAACAAGGACGTCGAAACGGAACCCAATCTCCGATGATACGTGATTATGTGATGTGTGATGTGAACACAAACGAACAAGATAATGGTTAACTAAAGACGATTGAAAATGCATACTTTTGATATGAGCCATGAGTTATACTTATCTTGTGAGTCGTGATTTATATGTTTCCATGCTTGACATTAAGTTCTCATTGTGGCATTGTATCATGATTATCATATGCATTCATGTTATATTATGGGGAGTGTATCGTGGGCACACGCCGTCCGTGCTCACGTCCCTACAGATTTTCTTGCAGGACCCACACAGGACGAGTAGAAGAGACTTGGGGGGAAACGTATACATTTTTGCCAAAGTGGAGCAAATTATAGATGTTGTACATTTATTTTGAAAAGCTTTTGTATTGTATATAAATTCTTTTACCTTTGGTTTGTAATGGCCATAAGGCCTAGACCTGTACAAAAGGATGGAGATGCAAGTAGTGGAATGGTTATGTGATTAGTGTGTATCGGATGTGTGATTATGAATGTAAATGTATGATGAAATGATAAAACCACTGCGTAGTTGTATGGCAGTGAGTATATAAGTTGTACAGGTTGTCTATTAGGTACCCCCTTAAGTCTAACTTTTAGGCCGTTATATAGCCGAATTTTTATTGTGGGTCCACTACGTAACCGGTGTGTTTGCTCTGATATGATAATCGTATTTCATGATATGTTTATTTTACACTCACCCCCTGCGTCTCCGAATTCGGGGCGTGACAGAATGTTTCTGTGGTTTTGTATTTTTGTTTTAAGTTATTATATATTTTTCTTAACTTTCCAAAAAAAAAGAAGAAGAAAAAAGAAAGAAAGAAAAATGATCACGCATAAACGGATTGCCCTCCCAACCACTTTTAGACAGCAAACAAAAGGGAAATAAAATCCTAAAATTTCTTTTCTTATAGCATGCTGTGGTAGCTTTGCAGATATAGCAAAGAGCTAGGGTTCGATTAATTTATTCATACAGCTTTGGATTGATTTCAGAGATCAAGCTCATCCTGGTTTGGTTTAGGAGACGTTAACAAAGCCGTGTAAAGCCTGAGCCTGTCTTCTCCGAGTGACGAACACCTTGACAAGGGTCTTCGAGGCCTAATAAACGACAACGACGCGAGTGTTAATCTGTGCTTATACCTCCTCCATGCCAGCTGAATTGCCACAGCAGCCCAAGTTCTCCATCCGGGTGAGTAATACCTCGCACTTCTCTTCACTTTCTCGTTCACAAAAGTGTACCTGAAATGCTGCGTGACATACTTCACATCTTCAGCTTCTAGTCCGAACGCTTCTGTGGTTTCTAGAGTGACTAGTGTGGATGAAGATGGTGGTAATCTTTCAACGAAGGGCCTTCTGAGGCACCACGACAGCAGCTCATCACCACTAAAGTTTCCGGGGCCTAACATGCAGCAACTTTTCACACCATCTCTTAGAACTTGGCTGCTTTGGAGATGACCCCTCACGATGAATATCATTCTCCGAACCGGGTCGCCCTCCCTTGTTATCTATAATTAAAAGAAAAAAAAAAAATCAGTTACAAGTGATGAGAAATATGCTTTCGAATGAAAGCAGGCTAATCAGACTTCTATCGCAACTAACTGCTTCAATAATTTCATTGCATAAACTAGGAATATTTATAATTGGAACTCACCGTTTCTCCCTTCGTGAATATAAGAGACTTCACGCGGTCACAAATATTCTCTAAGACAAGGTTATCCATATGTTGAAACAGAGGTACCTGAAAGAGTCAGTAGTGAGATTTTTTTTTTTTTTTTAAATAATTTTATTAAAGGAGAGTGGTACCAATGGATAAATTTTATTTGATAGCTTTTGCTTATGGAAGAGGAACAGGAAAACTATGATTACAATCTTATATTACCTTCAAGTAAGCTTCAATGGATAATCGCATTAAAATCATGATGAAAATTGTTGTAGTTTAAGAACTCACACAGTAAGGAGGTTTGTTGCCATTTTGATTTGAATAATTTAATTTTTTTATAGCTTAGGAGAATTTTTAAATACGTGATGTGAGTGTAGTGGCATTTTACAATAAGTTATACGAGTAGAGCAAATATATGGGAAAAAAGAAAAAAGAAATCAGAATAATATGATAAATTTGAAAGACAAAAATTTTAAAATTTGCTTAGGTTAAATAAAAAATTTAAAGATAAAGCAAGTTAGATTACAAAAATTTAGATATAATAAAGGATTTAAAAAAAAAAAAGGTCAGTTGAGATATAAAAATTTAAGGTGGACTAAATTTGAAAAAAAAAATTAAATTAATTTTAAGATAAATTACTGGGCTACAGCTCAGAGGAGTTTTAGAATCGGTCCGTCCTTGATGGTAAAGTTATGATTTAATTAATTTAAGATACAAATTTGATCAATTAAACATTAATTATAAGAATATAATTATGACATTATCTAGGTGCATCTTCTAGTACACCTTTATTTATTTATTTATTTATGGCATTACATTTTCCTGAGTAATAAAACGATATTTTTGTGTTCATCTTTCAAAATGATAACTTCTCAAGTGTTCCAGTGTAAATTTATGTAGTACTGTATTACTCAAAATCAAAATATTCTCCAAGAAGAAAATCAGGTAGTTTTGTGCTTGTGTTATCTATATCCAATGTATATATATTTTGTACTTGAAAATCGACAATTTGATTATAAGGGATTGAAGCTAGCTTAATTAGTTACCTGTCTAACCAAATCTAGGCAAAGATGATATTTAATGTCCCTCCTAAGGCCCTCAGGGAGATTACGGATCATCTCACACTCATCAACACCGCGCATTGCCGCCCATCGCTGTCGTTCATAGCTCCGCACTCTTTGCCTGAATGGCTGTGGCAAGTGCCTCTTCCTCATCCACCACTCCACATTCCTCATCTTTAACTGCATTGCCTGTTTCTTTGATGTAGTTGCATGCAAGAACACCTACTCATGTTCCCACGTTGTGTTTGGAATGACAAACAATTAATAAAAATTAATAAACTATGTCTGTCCCATTTTTTTTTTTTTTAGTAAAGGATTAGAATTTTTATTTTAAATTTAAAAAATTTTTTATTGAATTTGATGCTCCAAATGTATGATGTTATATTTTTATTTAGAAAATGATTATATGTCAAAAGAATTTATTAAAATTAATTGCCAGAATTATGCAACAATATCAATCTGGTAATTTATTTTGGCAAATTTTTTTTTAATACTGTAACATTGCTCTTCTCAATTTTGGGTACGTTGTTATTGGGGCTCTTTGAAAGTCTAAAACCTACCAAAACTCATAAATTTTTATCTCTTTTTTATTTTCTTTTAATTAAATTTCACTACATATTATTTTTATATCAATATTTTATATTTATTTTGGTATTTTATTTTTGTCATTTAAACACCATCATTATTAATTTTTTTTTTTTTTTTTTTTTTTTAGGTACTTAAAGAATTGGTGGGATGAGTTAGGTACTTTAATCTGATGACAAAACTTACACTGTAGTGACTACAATCAACTTTCCACGAACATAATAACCTTTTGGCCTCCATGTAATTAAGGATATATATATATCCGATGTACGGATACAACACATGATGGAGGGCTTTATTTGACGCCAAAAAAAAAAAAAAAAAAGGGTTATATTTTTGTACTTGACGAGTTGATGTTGATCTGTTTTGGCCGAAATATTGTCCCCATCGTTAGCCTCGTTTGCTAACCTATTTTTTATTTTTTTATACTTTTAAAATTTTATAGATTAACAACAAAAATATGCTTATTAAATTTATTTATATTTTTTTATTTCTAGAAATCAAAATCTTAAACAGAAAAACGGAAAAAAAAAATATTTTCACTCTATTCTTTTTTATTTTGTCCATTTTTGGTACATTATATTAAAATAAATTATTTTATTTAAATATTTTATTAAACTAAAATTATTTTTAATAAATAATACAATTAAATAAGAATAATTAAATTAATTATCTAAATTAAGATGGAATATTTTTATTAATTTATTTTTCATAAATAATTATATTCATTAAATTACTTAAATTAAATCAATTATTATGAAATATATATGATTAAATTATTTTTAATAATAAAATTAATTAAATTAATATAAATATATTTTACTAAATTATTTTGAATAAATAATTAAATGAAGTTAATTATATTAATTTAATTAATTTGAAATATATTTTATTAAATTATTTTTAATAAATAATAAAAATAAATTTATTATTTTAATTTTATTAATTTATTTAATTAATTAAATTAATTATTAAATTTAATTAATATTAAATATAATGCTTAAATTATTTTAATAAATATCATAATTAAATTAATTTATTTAATATAAAATATATTTTATTCAATTTTTAATAAATATCATAGTAAATTATTTTAATTATTAAGAAATATATTTTATTCAATTATTTTTAATAAATAATATAATTAAATTATAGTTAATATATTTTATATTACTAAATTAAATGGTATAATTGTTACATTTTATTCAATTTTTAATAAATAATATAATTAAATTGTAATTATTTAATTACATTTTTAAATGTAATTTTAGTTTTTATTAAAAAAAATGACAACAAAAAATTAAAAAAATATAAATAGATAAATATAAATAAAAAAGCGATAACGTTATCAAACAGCCTTTTAATAATTCATTGCTATTTTATTTAACAAAAAATTGTTAGATGGCCTTGTAGGTTGTTTTTTCTTGTGTTAATCATTAAGTATTATTTCAGCGTAAATAGATAATTATATAATTGCGATGCTCTTTTGGTATGTGAATATAATCGGTATAATTTATGGAGGTGCTGTGCTCCTTTTGTGTGTGTGGGTGCATGGGGGGAGAAAAAATAAATTTGGACGACAATTTGATTAATCTTGGTAGTAGCCGTAGTTTAAGCTCTGTATTTGACCATGGAACATTAATTCATAATATCGTCCCATCATTGCTGTTCTTGATCTTTCATGCCTGTTGAATTAACTTAAGGATTTTTCATGCCTGTTGAACTAACTTAAGTCAATTAGGTTTAATTTAGGTAGCAATAATAGTCTTCGCTTTGGCGTATTATTTGGTCCTTCACTCTCCCCACTGACGAAGATTAAGTTATATTTAATATTTGAAGGATAAAATTAAGAAAATAGGGGTAAGAGATTATTGAGAAATTTTGGAAAAAAAAATAAAAAGACCTGAGACAAATCTTAAGGTGTACTTAAATTTTTTACAATAATCACGCTATTTCCTTAAAAGTTTTCTAAGAGAGAACCAACCCTTCTCTTATACCTGTCGTTGAATATATATATATCACCTTAGCAGTGGTAAATCCATAATGGTTTTTGAAGTTAGTGGAACAAAAATGCACTTATTTGCACTTAGACGCATAGTTACTGATTAACTAGCTATGAGAATTCCTCCTATTTACATTTTATTTGACTCATGGTGTTTAGAGTTTTATAAATTAGTATAAATTTATAAAAATTATAATTTCATAATTTGTATAGTGAATATTTTATACATATTTGTAAAGTTTTGAAAAAATATAGAGAACTCCAAACACTCCTGATTAGATTTTTTCAAGGATCAAAATCGCAACCAAAAATTTAAATTTTGGGAGTAAAATTACAATTAAATTTATAAAAAAAAATTTCGAGCTCAGAGAAGACCGCCTCTTGGTTTGGTTATTGCATCAGATTATTACTAGCTAATTAATGAAAATGGAGGTGTCATTTGGTCACGGGTGATCAGTTATGATGTTGATTAATTAGTAAGTTACAAGCTAGACATACTTTTAATTACTCATGGTTGATGGAAAGGATTACAGTTACCTTGATGTTTCCAATCAACATGGTGACCAGAAGGAGCCCACTCGTCAGAACTATGATAATGAAGACAACTTCTAGCCAATCTGTTGTGCTCTCCAAGCTTCCGAAAGTACTATACCAGATGAGCAACTCTGTTAGACTATTTAAGAATTGTTCGGAGGGATAAAAATTAATAAAAAAAAATTATCAATTTCTTTTTATTGAGCATTGGACAAACCACAAATTTTCCTAGGTTATAGTAACTTTTCAATTTAAAAATTACAAAAATTGTTAAAAGTTGTAAAAAATTGATAAGAATTGTTGAAAATTTTATCAAACACCTAAAAGTTACAAAAAATTATTAAATTTTTTTTTTATTTCACCAAACATACCAAAAATTACAACTAGTAACTTTTATCAACCAATAACAAAAATTACTAAAAGTTGTACCTTCAAACACCCCTAATTCAGAATTTAATAATCAAAAGCCAAATGTTTTATTTCGTTTGTAATTTTAAATTTTTTCAAAAAGTTTTAAAAAATTTCAAAAGTTACAGTCCTCATCCTTTTTACAAAAATATATATTTACTATTAAAAATTTAACAAAATTAGCAACTACAATAAAAAAAAGTCAAATAATAATACATTTTCTAAAGCTCAAAATAACATCCGTTGTGGTCTATCAAAATAGCTCAAACGAACTATTTACAATATCCGCTCAAATGGATTTTAAATTTTTTGACATGCAAAACGTTCAAAAAAATTTTAAATTATTTTCTTCAATAAAATTTCATCACGTGTTATTTTTACATAATTTGTAACAACTTTTTTTGTCAAATCATACACAAATACCAAAAAAACTTTAAAAATTATTTGACACTCCAAATACTTAAAATTTAAAAATTTTTGGTAAAATTTGAAGCTCGAATGGGGATCTAAAATATGTTAATAACATAGAGGTCGTTTGGAGTGTAAAAAAAATCAAAATTTTACAAAGTAAAATTTTTTAGAATCTGTAATGTAAAAGTTCTTTTGAAATGATGGTTAGATGATTTTGTTTAATTTGATATAAAATTGTTAAAAATTGTATAAAGTGAGATATAGCAAAATTTTAGTGAAGAGTTTTGAAAACTTTTGAAATTTTGTTAAACTTTTTGGTATAAATGTTAGTCTAACTTTTTAAAAAAATTTACCAAAATTCGCTAGAATACATTATAATAGTTTGTTCCAACGGATTTTGACAAATTATTTGAAAAGTGAAAATTTTTTAGAGTTTGAAAAGGTTAAAACTTATAAAATTTTTAAAAATTTTTGAAATTGGTTGGAATTCCAAACGACCCATTTATTCTGCATGAGTACTCAAACAAAAAAAAAAAAATAATAGTTAATATATTCTCACTTTCAATTTTCATTATTTTTCTCCCATTCTTGACCCCACCTCAACAAATGAACAAGAGATGTCCAGTTTTGTTTGAAGTTTTAAATTTTATCTAAAATATACTAAAATTTTTAATAACTTTTTATTTAACTGTAAAAATTATGAAATTATAATTTTTATTAATTTTTACTAACTATTAATCACTCCAAATGCATTTTTATTTTTTTAAACTATTGTATGCATAAGAAACTATGAGGTGTTTAAAGTGAAAGAAACTTGATATAAATTAGTAAAAGTTATAGTTTCGTAAATCATGTTGTGAGTAAATTTAAATTTTATAAAAATTTATAGAGATTTGTATACACTGCTAAACATATGTTGAATGACAAAAAGTTCTCAACCAGATGTAATTTTATATTAGGTAAATTATACCAACCTCTCCCTAAAATTTGGGTAATTATACTTAGCACTCATAATATTTAAAAATTATAATTGTCTTCTATATTTGAAAATATTGTTAACATTATCCTTTTCGATAAAATTAGTTATTAAAATTTCATATAAAATTTCAAACTAATTAAAATTTTAATTTTTTTTTTAATTTTATTCCTTCCTCACTAACATCTCGTCAGTTTTCTTCATAAATATTTTTAAAAACTTTTTGTTTTTACAAAATTTACTTATTTTTGGAGATTTTTGTATAAACAAAATTGATGAAAAATATGAGAGAACAAGGGATAAAATAAGAAAAATATCTAAAACTTTAGTTATTTTAATATTTTTTGTTATGTTTTAATGATTAATTTTATTAGAAGTGGGTTAATGTTAACAACATTTTAAAATAAGAAAGATAAGTATCACTTTCAAATATTATGGGTCTAAGTGTAATATTCAAATATTAAAGAAAAATAAATATAATTTACCTTTTTATTTTTCAGGAGCCCATTTTGATATGGGCAAGGGACGTCAGTCCACTTAATTATTTTACACAAATTTTATGGGTGATGTTTTGGCGATGCACATGTATTTAGGTGGGTGGGGGGAAATTTTTGAAAGTAAATAAGAATAAAAATTGTACCTAAGAGTCATAAGACCCCAAAAGATGGGAAAGAGGATCTTCTCCAAACGGCTGTCGTTGGTGACAAGTTGAACAGTCCATTTATAAGCTCCATAATCAAAATTATCGTCACCGTCTAGGCACGCAGACCTAACAAGTTTGTTATTCCCCCAAAGGAGTCTTGTTTGATCCCTGACCAAGCTTGTTGTTCCATAATAAATGGGCTCTTCACAAGCCAGTAGTCTCGAACCACACCACTTTGTTCCCCTGCAATTTTCTCTCAGGCATTTTGCTGCCCTTTGGATACCTAACAAGTACCAACAAGCTCCCACTGCCTGCATAGTTAATTTGCACACATACTTTAATTTAATTTGACTTGATGGTAAACGTAAAATCCACATGATATATGCAAAGACGCCTTAATTACGTGATTTTATTAATTTATGTGAAAGAGTTGACATATTATGAAATTCATACAATTAAACGGTTAAATTGTATAGCAAAATAATAATTTTCATACAAAAAACATGAAAAGGTATAATAAACACACATGCATATATGATGTTGGATTCATGCCAATAAAGATTTTCTTCAAAGAATTGTTTATGTTTTGAATGTGTAAGGCATATCTGAAATATGAAAGTTTATTCAATCTATAAAGTAGTCAGAGTCAGTAACAGCTCTATGGTCAAGGTCTCTAACTTTGTGAAGGAAGACCACGTTGGTTATTATTTCATTAGGTTGTAGGCCGTGCCTGAATATACTTTCTGCAAATTTAACCGTGCCTGAACATACTTTCTACAAATTCAACATCTTCCTGTATGGAGATATATAAGGACAACCTTGTGTGTAGTAGTTTCACTCAACTTTTGGTATATTGATTATGAAACCTTGCATAAAGATGTGTAACAAATTGAATAAATAAGGTGTGGTTTCTCCAAATCCTTGATTCGCTGAGAGAGATAGAGATATAGAGAGACAAATATACTTTTTCAGGATGTATTGCAGTAAAATATTGGATCGCCACCATGTGTATCATGGTTTTCGGCCCTTTGGCAATACTTTCTTCCTCTATTTGCTTTAGATTTTGTAGCACTTCTTTTTGTCGAGGCAACTAAAGCAACTTTTAACCCATGGAAGTGACGTGAGTGAAAAAGTAAAAAGAGCTACTTTGTTTGATTTGAAACAAAGCGTTAAACTTTTAGCCTTTAGATGATAAATAAACCTTAGAAGTCTTCGTTTTCATTTCGATCCTCTAACCGTGCATTGAAAAAGTGTGTTTTTCAAATGTGCCTATATTATTGTGTTCACTTTGAAGTACTCCCAAGTTGATTTGTTCTCCGACAATATGAATATGCAGAAGATTCACTGGAAACCTTTTAGAGAATATTTTGCTAGGAGTAACTATACATAACACATGGGTTGCGTTTGAAATGATAAAAAATTAGCATCAAAAAATTAGCATCAAAAGGTAAAAATTATAATTTCATAACTTATATAATTTATAAAAAAATAAAATTTTATAAAACTTTTTTAGTATTTTATTAAAGTTCAAACAGAGTCTTTACATAATGTGCCAAAAAAAAAAAAAAAACACACACACAATATGTAGAATAGCTAGACAGCACATATATTTCGGCATAAGATTTTGTATAAAAATTATAGAATCAAAATGTTTTTGGACACTTTCCTTTGCAGGTGTATATATGTATCATTCACCTAAATTTTTTTTATTTTTATTTTTTGGTAATTATCATTCACCTCAATTTGGATAAAAGGAACAAAATAAATTTTACTTAACATAGTGTGGCTGAGCCGTAACCTTAGTGTTTTAAATCAAAGAATTAACCCACTGCTGCATCATAAAATATTCTATTAAAAAGAGTATTTTTCCAGTTTCAAACAAAACAAAAGACCATGTTTTCCTATGTACATGTCAAAAATTTCTGTATGCATGACATTACCCAGTCCTCAATAATATTTCTATGAAGTGTTTTTTTTTTTTCCTTTTATGAATAATAGATCAACCATATCAGTATCATTCTATGTAGAATTTCTATACATTTCACTAAGACTGTATATCATTCACCTCAGTTTCAAAAGGCAATCTTATGCAAACAGAAAAGATTAAAACATATCAGAAAAAAAAAAAAAAAAAAGAATGGAGTATATCTTTTTTTGTTTGGTTATCATTTTAAAGCGAAGAATTAATCCAAGGCTAAATCATAATTAAAGTGTTTGCATAAAAAATTTAAAATAGTAGTATTTCCAAGTTTCAAATGAAAGAATCGGAAAAAGGCATTTTTTTGTATATAGAAGTGTTATTAAGTGTAGCATTATCTATTCATAAATATTATTCTGAGTTTGCTTAAAGATATAATTTCTCTCACTTTGTAGATTCCAAATTTCTTCTTTTTTTTCAACAAAGTAGTGGATTCCAAATTTATTCTTTTTTCCAACAAAGTAGCATTAAAATGTATGTATGGTAGCTATACACTTACATGGGATGCGACGAAATATGCTATCATGTTAAGGGCAATGCCCCACCAGACGGTTCCAAAGATGTAACCAGACAGGTTTTGCATGCGACGCAAAAGACAAACCGAGTGATAAATCTTGGGCAAATATTGAAATAAAAACATTATCAAGAATACTGTCATTACTACAGTCGTCCATCCCTCTTGCAACAATCCTGGAATCACTACCCACAGTACTACCTGCATAATCATAGAAATATCTGCATGTAAATTTAACATTGTACACATATGTGTTAATGAAACTTTATATAATTTAGGTGAGTATGATTAACTTAAGTGTTTGAGAAAGGAAACTCTTTTCCCAAATTTTGATTATATTTTTTCATATATGATTTTTATCAAATTGTTTAGAGTACAGTTGGAGTAGTTATATATTATTATTGTTGATCGATGATGTAGTAAATAGTATTGTACTTTCTTTTTTCTTTTTTTTGGTATGAAAACGAGTGTTGCTTTTTGGTTTCATTTCTCTCATGAAAATTGCCAGAGTTGATGACAATTATTTATGTATATATATATTTTTTGATAAATAATCACTCATGCATATTCATTGATAGTGGCAGTATATATTTGTATGTTTCAATTTTAAACAAAATGAAAAATGAGGGAATAAATAAGGTCATAATTAAATATATATTTTATATGACAGGAAAATGTTTCAGAAAGGATTACCTATAAAAAAAAACAAAAGAAAAAGGAGGTGTTAACAAAATCTCTACTCGTAGATACTGTGTTATCATAACTGACTCTTTTGTATATGCACAGAGCTTGAGGATCTTTGCTTGTATCAAAGTACTCACAACTCACATATTTACACCTTCCTAGTGTGGTATCTTCCCTTTTGACCGTCAAGGTAATGATGCCTATCGTGACATTTCATTTTTATTTATTTATTTGTTTTTGGTGGCTGACACTTACATTTAATATATCGTACGTTTAATTATTTTTCTCACGGATCGATACTCTTTAGACAGAGCCCTTATCGGACGGATGCATTCCCTTTGGATCAGTTCCATATATTGGTGAACGAAAAGGAATATATATACACCCAGTGTCTATTTCCATACATATTTCTTATTGTGGATGGCATTATATATCTTCAAGGTTCATGAGAAACAATTAAAGAAAAGAAAAGTTAAACCCCAGTGCCTACACCACAAAATTAAGATGTGAACACTCTTAGAGTTTGGACCATTTCATGTTAAATATGAACATTGGAAATTAAGTTCATGGCAGATTAGCTAGCCTGGAAAGAGAAGCTTAAGATTCCTTTCGAACTCCATCGTAATCCAACTATACAATCCTCTCCAATATCATTCTTTAATCATTTTATTTTTAAACTATATGCACAATGGGGAAAATTTATAAGCCTTCACAAATATAAAAATATAAATCGAGATATGGTCGAATAATTGGTGTATTTTCAAAGAAAATATATAACAAGATGAGGTGATCCATTGAACATTTTGAGTATTCAAATGAAAGAACTATCGAGTGATAATTATTTCCAAGAATAGTAGTTCTATTCCATTTCCAAGATGAAGAAAAGACCCAGTTCCGTCAAATTAATGCTCATAAAGAACTTGTATGCATGCAAGCCAATAAGACTGCGTCTGTCATCTCCAGAAACACTTTTATAAAGACAAAAAAATCCTTAACCAGAAGCTAGCATTTCAATGGCTTTTAACCAAATGCTCGTGAAAAAATCAAAACTTTGAGCGTAATTACTTAATGAATAAAACGATATGAGGACGATGATTGTGAAAATTAAGAAAAATATCTCAACCATTGGTTCTTGAAAATGCAAATTTTGAAGTGAGACGAAGAAAACAATGAAAGAAGATGATGGTAGTGAAAATTATTATCACATTGGAATTTTTAGTTACCTGTGGGAGTGGGAGGATAACAAAGAGATCAAAGAAGAAACCCTTCTTAGCCTTCAAGTATCTAAGAGCCACCCCCCGAGCACTTTTGTGCAGGCTGCTTTTTTCATCACTCATCACGGCGGGGCAACACCGCTTGGTCATTTTGAGGTGTAGCCACATGTTCCAGAGGTGCAAAGCGTCAGTCATGCAGCGGAGAACGGTGACGGTGATGGCGAACCACCCGTCGACAAAGAGACACATGCAGGTGTCGCTTATTGAGAGGGCGTAGAAGAAGAGAGGGTCGACGAAGAGGCCGGTGGCGCAGACCAGGAGGAACACCCGGTTCCATTCTTGAACCCAAGCCGCTCTGGGGTCTAGAACCCTCCTCCTTCCCAGTACTGACGGCCACCACCCTCTTCCAGGACCACCGCACTTGCCGTACATGCTTTTGCACACATGGGTTGTAATACTACTACTGCTCACTTCTTCTTCCTCTTCATCTTGGTCTTGCTCCTCTTCTTCTTCTTCTTCTTCTTCATTTTCTCTGTGGTTGTATGAATGTGAAGCTTCGTGTTTGCTTGCCATGAACACTCTGCGGGAGGGCTCCAGAAACAAAGAATTTGGACTTCGCGCTGTGGAGGAGAGGGGACTAAATGCGCAAATTTTTAGGGCTTGTTTTTTTTTTTTTTTTTTTTTTTGAGAAAGCATCAAACATTTCATTAAAAATTTAACCATTGTCAATTACATGTTTAGGTCTCTCTTTAGCTTCTTTTACTACATTCTTGGACACTTTTCTAATGTAATAGTATTTAAAGCTAACTAAATAAAAATCCAAGTCATGGAAAACATTCTTTAGATAACAAATGGAGAGGGAGGGGAGCGTGGCCTACGCCAATATAAATAAATAAATAAATGGAATTCGATGTCATTGGAATTAGTAAATTTATATAGTAGTAGTACACAAACACAAAATGAGGGGTAGAAACAAAAGAAATGGGTCACAGTAGTCTGAAATACTTAGGGTTTTGTTAAGGCAGGGAAGGTGAGCAGGGTGGGGAAGGGAGCCAAGCGAAGGTGGCCTGGTCTGGTCTGGTCGCAATCGATCTCATTCATTGGCATGTAAGTTCCAACAACCCAGGTTCCATGCAGCTTCCTTCCTTTTGTTTGCTTCCTCAGTAATCATAACCCCTCTTGAATACATCATTATCCACCTTCACTTCACTCCCGTAATATAAAAAATTATTGATTTATTGGAAGCATTCTTCTTCTTTATATTATATTAATTGCTAACATTCTTCTCTCTCTCTCTCTCTCTCTCTCTCTCTCTCTCTCTCTCTCTCTCTCTCTCACTCAGATTAAAATTTTTTTA
>JAVXUM010000017.1:20312021-20324334 GCA_035590655.1 Pouteria glomerata | reverse complement strand
GGACCTCCAAACCTCTCACCCTTGCTCTCCAATGCTTATATCACTTAACCAATGAATAAATGCACATACATTCAACTCCAAAAGGCCAATACACTTCCATTTCATCCAAAAGACTTTCAATTACACCAAGGGTGAGGGGTATTACATAGCCTATTTCCCAAAAAAAAAAAAAAAAAGGTCTTTTTTAGTTTTTTTTTATTTTTGCTTCTTGTAGCTTTTCCATTTTTTTTTTTATTCTTTTTTACTTTTTTTGGGCAAAAAATTAAAAGTATATATTGAATTTAAAAAAAAAATTATAAGTTATGACTAAAAACTTAGAAGGAACAGGTGAAAGATTTCCCAAACAACTAATGGGATAGAACTTAGAGGAAACGAAACACAAGCATAATGAAAGTGGTCAACACGGTGGAAGATAATTATGAAATATTGTTAATAAATTATAAATTTATATAATAAAATAGAACAATTTTTAAAAATGTTTATCTCTTAAACTAAGATCTAATTATTAAGAATTATTTTTTTTTCATTCAACGATTGAGATCATTTTTATATTTTTATCTTCTTACTCAATTCTTATTTTAATGGATCTCACTGTCATCTATTTCATAAAACGGCTTCTATATTTCAATGGTGAAGATCATACGTAAATCAAAACTAGTAACTTAAATTCTACTTAATTATGGTTTTTAAGAAGTTAAATCTTCCAAATTGAAGCACCATATTTGTATTTTATTTTATAGTACTTATCAAAAATTAATTTAAAAAAGAGACCAAACACATGTGGTAGTTGTTAGGAATTAAAGTTTTGAAAAAGGCAAATTAAAATCCATGAGTTATCATGATTTTTTTTATTTAATTTTATTGTCTAAAATTTTATCTATATGAGAAATTTAATATTAATTTGTTCATAATGCTATAGACACGAGAGATTGCTAGTATGGAATAAAGAATGAACATCGCAGAAGGGAGAGTGAAGAGAATTTTTTGGGAAAAAAAAAAAGGAAAAAGAAGATGAACATACATCAAGAAGAATTCGTGATAGCTCGTTGAGAGAGAATGACATAATTCTATGTTACTTGACATTCCTTAATGTTTACAAATTGATACAATTGTTTGATATAGTTGTCTGAAACAGGTCATATATACAGCAACTATAATTTGTCACAACAATTAAATTGAAATGAACAAAAATTCATGAATGAAATCAAAAACATTTTAACCCAATCCTTACTGGATTAGTGTTTTAGGTGTGTTGTACAGATTTATCATGGATGTACATCTTATTACTACTCTTACTCAAGTATGCGATTAACCACAAAATTTCAATGAGATTTCGTACCCTTACAATTTAAAATGCGTTATAATGTGAAAATGTTGAATTCTACATGTATGATACTTTCTCCAACTAGGGAGACAATGATTATTCAAACTCATGAACCCACTCAATTAAACTCAAATTAAATGGATTAAAATCATTACTAGACATAATTGGGTGAATAAAATAATACTTATTTAATTAAAAGATTTAAATGGGTTGATAATACAACTCATTACAAATCAAATTATCTACTTGAAGAAGTGTGAATGGAAATAAAAAAAAGTTGCTTTATTAATTAATTTACCAGGTTTAAACTTTTTGTATCAATTTTTCAACAAATATTATTTTATTGTAATAATTTATATATATTAGTTAAAATATTTTTTATCTATTTAATTTAACTAAAAATAAAATAATTATGAAATTAATTAAATATTCATGGAAATTAAATATTGTTGTTGGGGAAACTCTGGACCACCTTCTAAAAACACACCATAATGCATAATAGCAAACTTACAAAGAAATACAGGAAAAATCATAGAATGGGAGAACATAAAATTTTTGTGGCCACCACCGCCTGACGATAAATACCTACGCCCATAGATACGATACACCATGGTTTGATAAATACCTACGTCCACAGATACGATAAAACTAGTTTTCAATTATAATAAACTATAATAATGGAGTAAAGAATTACAAAAGAGATATGATAGAATCTAAAATAACCCTTAGATAGCCCTATCACTTTACTCCTAATTTTTCTCTCAATCCTAATGTTTGAAACCTCCAACCTGAACTTAACCTTGATGTACAACACATTCCAAATATATAAAAATGAGAAATCCAATCAGAACTAGACTCAGAAACCCGCCTAGAATAGAATTCTTAAACGGACAGTTCTATACTCTGGGTTAAATCTCTTAACCCCTCAACCTTCTATATGCTCTCGTGAGTCAATATGAGTTACAACTCTAACAGTCTCTACCTTGGCGAATACTTACCCCTTGGAAAACTGAACGAGGTAACTTCATCTTGAACATCATAGGTTGGTATCATCTCCCATCTAGCAATTAAAGACATGAATCAAGTCTACAATGCTTAATCCTTTCACCTTTCTCCTTTAAAGTAGCTTCCTTTACAGATCAGACTCTGTTGTGGCAACTCCATTGACAATTATACTCCTAGCAATCTGTAGGTGTTCCTAGAAAGTTTATACCCTTTCATCATTAACTTCACCCTTTTGGAAACCTTCTTTGCCTCGCTCTTGGATTTGAAACTGAACTCGTTCAAATCAAAGGCTAATAAAATAAAATTCTTTCTAAAATTAAGAATATGTCTTACATCACAAAGGGTTCGTACCATACCGAGAAACATGCGAATTTGATATCCCAACAATTTTGCATATGACATCGTTACCCATCAGAACTGAACTAGAATCCGTTGACTTGTAGGTTTCGAACCACGCTTTATTTGGTATCATGTGAAAAGAATATGCCAAATCTAGTAACCAATATGAGATGATATGAACTGGATGAAACTGAAAACATGTTATCGTCCTATTCTTGCCACCCTTGTCCTTACCCCACTCTAGACAATCCTACTTAACATTGCCCTTCTTAACATACTTGAAGTATTGAAGATTCTTCTTCTTCCCAAACTTAAATCGAGAATTTTTATTCCCCTTCGATTCCTTTTATCTGCTCATTTCTCTATTTTGCTTATCCTTCACAACTAGACCCTCTCCCTGAGTATTCCTGTCACTTTGCTTTTGCCTCTATTGAAAGTCTAACAAGGGCGCCGTGATTTTCTCATATACGAGAATCTTTTACCATATGTAAGGGTTATAATCAGATTCTCGTACACTGACAACTTTGGTAATAAGTGCAATAACATGAGAGTCTTGTCTTTATCTTCGAACTTGATTTGTACCCTCTTCAAATCTCCAATGATTTAATTAAATGCATTGATGTGTTGTTTTAGGTCTGAGTCCTCTTCTATCTTAAAACAAAATAGCTTTAGCCAAAGATAGAGCTTATTTGTAAGAGACTTGAACATGTATCACACTTCAAGTTTATTCTATACCTCCGTAGGCAACTCATTCTTAATAACGTATTGCATCATGTCAATATCTAGACACAATCTGATCATACCATAGCCTTTGCCTGAACTTCAAATAATTCACTTTTTCTTTCTTTTCTGATTTCAATGTTGCCAACGCTTTCACCATTCCTTATTGCACCAATAGATCTTTTACCCTAAAATCTGAAATTTTCCATTCTATTAAATTTATTGACATTGAACTTTGCAGACAAAGAACTTCCTCCAAACCTATTGAATATCTAGCTCTGATACCAATTGTTATTGCGGAAACCTAGATCACCTTCTAGCAATATCCTAATGAATAATGGCAAACTTACAAATGAATACAAGAAAAATCACACAATGGAAGAACATAAATTTGTGTGATTCAGTAATTTGTCTACGTCTACAAATACGATAAAATTACTTTTCAATTTCAGGGAACCCTAATCATGGAAGAAGAAATTACAAGAGAGATATGAAAGAATCTTAAATAATCCTTAGATGACCCTATCACTTTGTTCTTACTTTTTTTCTCTGTCCTAACCTTTGAAATAACATGAACTTAGCTTTGGTGTACAATGATTGCTCTCAAAAATTGTAATGGTTTATACTCTCAAGTATAAGAGGTCGGTCGTACTTTTACTTAGTGAGTTCCAAGATCATCTCCACATTGAGCAATACTTAATTGAAAATTAAGAGATTGGTGGCTTATTTTTGGAAAACTAGGTTGGAGGGTTTGTAAAGAATTATGATAAGAAAAAGAAAATATCTTTGAGTTTTTGAAAGTGATTTAAGAATATGGTGGGTTTTGCTACTAAAAACTAAATTGAAAACTTAGTTTGATAGTTTGAAAATGAGATTTGAAAAACTATTTTAACAATGGATTAAAAATCGTAGCCTTAAACCTCTTCAGTGGTGATGTGGAAAAGAAACTCTTGAACACAATTTACTTAACCTAACATCCACACATGTGGTGTTAGGTTGGAAGATAAATGTTAAAAATACTATGAAATGGAACTCATAATCGTCAAGTGAATTTGGAAATTCATTTAGTCTCATTAGAACATTGAATCGAGCATTCAGTACGCACAAACTTGTTTTGCAACCAAATATCAATTATAACACGAGCGAGCCAATGTCTTAAGGACACCCAACTAGGGTTTTTAGAAAATAGTTTATCAATTTTACTCTGACATTAAACTAGATATCAAATCCACAAGAAAATCTTGAGCTTGATATCAATTATAACACGGGTGAAAGGAGTCCGAAATTAATCCAAATATTATGAGATTCCAAATATGAAAACTTTAGATATAGGTTTGAAAACAATTTTTTTTTTTTTCTTTTTGGTTCAAGATTTTCTATTCCAACATTACCACCTTCAAATGGCTTGAAGCCAAGAAGTTGGTCTAGCCTAGCAGAACTATTAAGAAAGGAAAGACACCTAATCTAGAATAAAGTATGGTAAAAGAATAACTTAAAGCAAGTAAATCAACTCAAGAACTAAAGAACTTAACTTTAAATTAACTTTAAAAACCAACTTACAAAGTTCAAATGGCGATACAAACAAACCCTAGCAAAGAGAGCTTAAAACTTAAAGTTGAGCTAACTAAGTGAAAAACGTTTTTCGAATTCTGACAACTCCCCTATTTATAAGCATCCATGATTAGGGGCAAAATAGGAGTATCAAATTGAATAAATAAATCAAAAGTCAAAACGAAGGGCGCCTATGATAGATGTGGGGTACCCATGGCTTGATTTTCTCTAACTGTTTGATGGAGTTCCTAATGAATTAGCACAAATTCCACTCTCAATGGGTGCCCATCTGATTTATCGTAGGGTATCTGTGGCTTTATTAGGTCACCCATGAATTTATGTGAGGCACCCAAAGGGTATTTTTCTAGCTGTTCGATGACAGTCCTCTGAAACTTGAATTTTTCTCACAATAATAGCTCCCAAGGGGTGCCCATCTAATTTATTGTGGGGTGCCCATAAGCTTTTCTTTAACTTTAACTCCTTCCTAATTTGGCTCAAATTCTTATCTTTCTTCCTCAAGTTGATCACAAGATCCTGCAACATCCCACAGGTATATCAATCAACTCATCTCATGATAACGACTAGGAATTAAGTAAATGAAATACTTAAAACCAATTGTAAAACCAAGATAATGTAACATAAATGTGCATAATCATATAATATGTTCCAAATATATAGGAACGAGAAACCCAATTAGAGTTAGATTCAGAAACTTACCAGAAATAGAATTTCTAAATTGATAGTTCTATACCGCCAGTTAAACCTCTTAATCTTTAATCTTCTATGTATTCTAGTAAGTCAATATGATGCATAACTCTAACAAAAACTGTTTGTATAAATTCCAGAAAAGCATAAACTAAATAAATACAATTAAGAATCAATGCACAATTTTAATTATAAAAAGAAAACTATATCAATAATAAAAATAAAAAGTATTTAATTTCTAAAATTTTTAAAGAAAAAATGACATACATATAAACACAATCAAGAAAATTATACATCATCAGTTTATAAATATATATTATAACACATTGTAACACGATGAATTGATAATTTCACATTTTTTCCCCTTTATAGGACAAATCATAAAATATTGTTATTCAGTTAAATATAGTTAAATAAGTATTATTAAAATTGCTTTGTATAAATAATTTAAGATATATATTTTTGGAGTTCAAATATCATTTATCATATTATTTAATTAAATTATATTTTAGAATTTTTATATATAAATAGAAATTTTATTCGCCTCCGATTTTCAATCTATCAATTGTTATAAATTTATAGATATATAAACCAAATTATAAATATATTGAAGAAATGCCCAAAAAAATATACTTAAAATTCACCAAAAAAAAGATTTGTGGGTTTGATATAACTTGTATCCAAATACCCAATAATAATCCATTAATAAATGGGTATAATTAGGTTTCAAACGTTTAATCACAATTTATTATGACCCAATTCAAATCCGTCCATTTACGAAGTTTACCTTTAATCAAACATTATAGGGATATGAGAATTTACTGTGTCTTGGTGGTAGCTTATTAAGTCTCTCATCGACTCGCTCACACCATTATTGGTTTGTCACATGAATATAACTCATGAATCTCAAAAACACATATAAGAATTACAGCATATTGTATTTATATGCCTATATACATGAACACATACCAATCATATATTTTTATGTATGCTAGATCAAAGCAAGAAACTCATACAACAACAAATAAATATAAATCTTGTTCAATCCTTTCTCCAATCCAAAACAAAAAGCAAAAAAAAAAAAAAAAGAACCCACCAAAAGCTCCAAACTTCTTGAGCTCAAATCTCCTATCGCGGTCACGATTATTATGAAGGTATACGACCATGATAATCAATGCGCATATAGAATCAAAATCCCTCAACTATTCCCTACCTACTCTCGCTTTCATACTCTTCTTTACCCTAAGTCGGTTGAAAATCAAAAGTAGAAATCGAGGGGCTAGAGAAGAAAAATGGGAATAAGAAGATAGAAAGAAAAGAAGAATAAAAAAAAAAGAAATATATTTATGCCTTACACACTCCCTAAGCCTAACAAACATCTTAGGTCTAGCCTAGGAAATAAAATGAATACCACAATCTTGAGCAAACCTTAAGTCCAAATATTAAAATAGCACAGAATCTTAAATAATGGCAAAAAATAAAAACCTTGTATTACAAACACGTTAAAGGATATGAAAGTGATAAAAAAAAATCATTTTTTAGAGCATACAACCTAATTGAGTTTTGTTTGATTCCTCTTTTATGTTTGAATCGAGGTTCTCCACCATGCATTGTCATCCTCCCCGTGCCTCTCGTAAGGTGTATTTTCTTTAAAACCTAAAATTAGAAATAATTCTATCTTTCTTTCACTCTGTCACACCCCAAATTTGACTACTCGGAGTGTAGACTAACATACATGCAATCATACACTAATCACATACACATGTATCCAATAAGAGCCATGCAAACCCATTGGAGCAAAAATCAAAGTAGACATAAGAATATTTACATAAAGTCTAGGCCACCGGCTAAACAACAATACTCCAAAAGATTAATAATTCACTTAGCTCAACTTGGCCCATACAATTCAATTGAATGTATATCAAAAATGCCTCACACTAAAGCCCAAAAATGAATGCATGAATTATCAAAAAAATGTCAATAAGCCATGTAAAGTCTATACTCTTGGCTAGAAGTCTCAACTAAAAATCCATAATCAAACCTCCAAGAAAATATGTATGGGAATGAGCATGGATCCACTTTTGCGCATTATCAACAAAATTAGCATATAGAATGCCCTAGCATGCTACTACGGGAGCATAAAATCATATCAAATAAATAATCTCAAAAGAACACATTTCATAATCATAACTCGAGTCAATTTTCTCATATTATCTTGCCAAATAGTTTAACATTATTGAACATTTCATATCTATATCAATTATACCAAATCAAAGCAGTATATGTACGTTAGGTACTGTACTAGGTGGACCTATGGCGATGATGTCCCAACCTAAACACACCATCTATGTCTGCCACATATAGCCTGTACACTAAAATCCAAGTATGCCTTATGGGTAAGCCTTATGAGCAAAATATATGCCAATCAGCATTTACCTTACTTTATAGACTACCAACCTACTGGACTTGTGTCACTAACCCACTATGTAATCTCAGTATTTTGAAACATTGAGTATATGTATACCTATTATACTACATCTAAAATCCAAAATCAATACTCACTATATATATATGTCAATATTATGTAAATTTATCATAACCTTTGCCTATTAACCAGCGATAACATTTATATTCCATTCTAATCAATAATCATCCTAAACTTTTCAACTATTCAATTGTTTAATTGTAACGTTCTTAATATACCCAAAAGATGACAAAACGGACTAAGTATGAAAGTTGCGTGCACATAAGAAGAGAGCTTTCATATGTACGTCACAAAATATCAACAGTCATGTGCACGGAAAGGGATCTTATTCACATGAGATAGCAAGACCAGGTAGCATGCACATGAGACTAAGTCTAGCATGTGCATAGGAAAATGTTACTTCTAGCATGCTAACAAAAAATCAATGTGGTGTGCACACAAGAGAGAGAAGTTAACAAGAGTGCACACAAGACAAAGGTTCACATGCACACATTAAAGTTCTCGTAGTTTTAGTTCACCAAACCCTGTTTATGAGTTTTCAAACCATTTTCTTGTTCAATCTCAAAAACATCAACTATTTCCATGCAAAATCTTATATAATCATGTTAGGAATAGTTTAATACTAGAATTGAGTCTCAATGTCATGTTCAAACCAATAATTTCATGAAAGTGGTTAACTTTCACATTCTATCACTATATATGCACATGCCACGTTTATCACATGAATCAATGCATCACTTGGTAAAATTATGTAACAAAGGATTTGCATATATACACAATAACTTTTAACATATCTAACTAGATAGTGAAAGAAACCTTTACCTTAAATAAAAAATGGAGAACGATAGTGAAGAAGAGGAAAGAGAAAATTGATGAAGTCCATGAATATCAAGAAGAAACCACAACCCAAAATCCACCTAGAAGAGAACCACCACACCGAGAGACAACTCACAAACTTAGGACTAACTAAACACACTCACAAAAACAACTCTTACTTTATTTTTCTCTATTTATATCATTCTGGCTTTGGATATAAAATCATCACACACAGACAAAAATTTTGAAGTAAAAAGGAAAAGAAGAAAGAAGGCAATGTGTGATTGGTGGTAGGCAAACTAGGGTAGAGTAGCTTATGTGGATCCACAGTTGCCAAATCTCACGATTAAAACTCAATAATGTGCCTAAAAATTAGAAAAGCTAGTGGTGGTTGATGCATCAAACCTGGATGAGGGACATGACGTGTGCACGTCACAACAAAAATAAGGTTTTATGTGCACGAGAGAGGAAAAGACTTACGTACAAGAGAAGAATAGGCATACGCATGACAAAGAAAAGTTACATATATTTCTCTAGTAGTCCATTTGGATGGAGTGAAACAGAAGAAAAAAAAGAAAAGAAAATGAAAGATTTTAGAATCAATAGCTTGTTTATGAGTCTTTTTAGAAGAGAAAAGAAAAGAAATTGGAAGAAATAAAAAGAAAAGTGAGAAAATTTTAAAATTTTTAACTTCTCAAAAGTGGGAAGAAATGGAAAGAAGAGAAAAGTAAATTAATGAAATTTTCAAAATGACATATTTTCCCATAAAATAAAGAATAAAAAAGTAAATTACAAATATGTCCTAAAACTAAATAACTTAATTAAACTCCAATTTCTTTTCCTTCTATTCCTTCCTAACTCACTAACACTTTTTTTTTTCCTAAATTTACAAACAAATAGAAAGAAAATAAAATAATTTCTCTTCTTTTTTTTGCTATCCTAACTAATATTTTATTTTCTCTCCTTAACTCACAAATGAACCCTAAGGCTTGACCTAGGCTCAAGCACCATCTGAACAAAAGTAACACTACATAAAATAATCATTTAAACTCTTAAAATACATAATTATGATATAATAACTAATAAAATAAAATACACAAGCTGTTGCACACATACACACACACATTCTCTCTCTCTTTCTCTCTGCTTCAACCATCACCAATCTCAATGTCTAGCCTACTAAATTGGGACTCAATATCTTTAATTTGTTCATAGCTAAGATGAGAAGAAAAAATGATCACGCCAAATAAGCCTATTTATATGTTAATCTCTCACTATTCATAGATGAAAGGAACGCCAAATGAATAATTTTATGCCAACGTATCTTTGTTACTATATAAAGAGAGAGCCGATAGGAACAGTAACACTCCGTTTGAAATGGTGAATTTAATGAGATTTGGTTTCATTTTATGAGAATTCTCATCAATTCTTGTGTTTGGAATTAAAATAAAATTTTATAAGTAAGATTTTATTTTATTTCATAATTTAAATTTTAAAATTTCTATATAATTTGAAATCTAATTCAAAATAATAGAATTTGATGAGAATTTATTATTGTCTTAAACAATCTAAGTAAGTGGACAAATTTATCCTCCTATATCATACTTTTTACTTCCTATTAACCTGGTTAAACTTGGTATTTCTATTAAATCAAATCAATTCAATTCTTAAATTTAAATTGTATTCTAAACACAAAATTTTATTTACCAAATCAAATCAAATCAATTCTTTATTTTAAAATCAAATAAATTCTAAGAGAGGAATGTTTTTGAACAAAGTGTAAATAAACAATAATCTACTAAATTATCTCACTTATTATATATGCTAGGATGAATACACGTGCATTGCACATTTATATTTATTTTTTTTATAAATGTATATTTAAAAAATAAGTTAATAACTGAAAATAAAAATATTAATTTTAAAAAATAAATTCATATTAGAATTGGTATATATTTTATTTATCGACAGTAGTTTCAATAAGTCACTTACACCTAAATTTTAGAATACAATGGCTACCATTTTGACAAATAATAGTTAACTGGTCAGCTTAACTTTTTATAATGGGACTCACATAAAATATGATAAAAAGTAATAAATCATTTTTTTTTTAAAAAACCCACAAATCTCTATTTTTATATTCAGCTTCCATATTTACACTCCCTAACCTTATCACATTTTCATATTTTCCCTTGTACATTCCATCTCACAATTTAATTTTTTTTTACTACAAGAAGAATTATAGATATAATTGGATCTCACACTTCTGATTCTTTATCTGTCAAAATCTCCCACTCTGAATAGGTGTCAATTTTTTGGATTATATTTATTTTATTTTTTACAAATTTTTTTTTGGATTATATATATATGTTATATAAGTTAGATGATTTTTTTTCAAATTCACACCATACCTAACTTGGGCAATTTTAATATTTTAATAATTAAAATGTATAAATATAAATTATTAGTGATATTTAATGATTTTTTAATAGTCGCTATGACAAAAATGAGAGAAGAATTTTATCCCTTAACAGTTATACTTAATTAATAATTTTTAATGTAAAATAATTAATTAATATTATTTAATATAAATAAGAAATTATGAATTAAATATATTAGTATGATAATATTATTTATATCAAATTAAATTTACTATAATTTAACTTATTATAATTTTTATTATGGCCACTATTTTTGTTAATATGTAATGGTATAATACTGATGCTTAATTAATAAATTTTTAATATAATTAATAGAAATTACATAATATTTTAGTACAAAAATTTTACTATAATATTTAATTACAACTGGAAATAATTTAATACACTTATAATCAAACGTAATATACTATATTTATATACTAATATTGTGGAAATGACAAGTACACTTCACTTTTATCTTTTTGTAGTATGTTTCTTCTCATAATGAATATTAATTCTTGGAATGTGAGAAGTTAAAAATGGAATACATTTATTATTTCTTTGATATTATATATAATTATATATATACTTAATACTTCTCAAGTCCCAACAATGTGACATAAGGTTGAATATTCTCAGTTGTAGGCTTTGTAACTTCTTTACTCGTTTTTTCTAAACTCTTTTATTCTCTGTTCCAGTTCTATAGTCACCATTTTTTTAAGTTTTCTTCTTTGATTTTGTAGTTCAAAATTTATTTCTCAATTTTTGTAGCAACAATACACAGATTAGAAGAGAAAAGAAAAATTTGAGGAAAAAGCTAAAACAGGAAAAAAAAAAAAAAAGTGTTTTAGAAAATACCAATAGTTCAAAAAACATTTTAGAACAACAACAATACATTTAATTACTTACCTTACCAAAAAAAAAAAAAAAAAAAAAATTAAGTCTAGA
>JAVXUM010000017.1:20292305-20311921 GCA_035590655.1 Pouteria glomerata | reverse complement strand
GGACTTTATTAGGTACCCATTTAACCAAATTTTAGGCCGTCATATAGCAGAGGGAGTTTTGTGGGTCCATTGCGTGATCGGTGTGTTTGCTTTGATATGATGACCCAATTTACATATAATGCATGTTTCACACTTACCCCCCGGGGTCCCCAGACCCCAGGGCGTGACATACACCTTGACACTTGGAAAAGTATGTGAAACTAGCCTATGAATTGTGAGTTGAGATATTTGCTATCATGTATGAATATTGAATTATTATTGTTTTATTGTATCATGATCATTACATGCATTACATTTATATTATGGCAAGCATCGTGGGCACATGCCGTTTGTGCTCACGTCCCTATAAATGTCCATGCAGGACCCACTCAGGATGATTAGGAGAGGCTTAAGATGAAAGCGAAAGGGGAAGATGTCCATGTTACTGCAAAGATTAGACTAGTCTTACAGTTCACAAATATGTTTTGAAAGGATATTGTAATGTAATGTAAATATATGCGATTTTGGGTATGTAATGACCTTAAGGCCGAGATGTGTGTAATTGATAAAACTTCAGTTCATAGACTGTCAAATTATTGGATCTCTTATGCATTTATATTCGGCTTTCGATAAGCTTGTATATTTATTTTATAAAAACCGCTGCATAGTTGTTTGGCAGCGTGTATATTTGCACAAGTATTTCTATTAGGTACACACTTCGATAAATTTAGACCGATATATAGCAAGAGAAGTTTTGTGGGTCCGTTACGTGACCAATGTACTTACTCTAATATGATGACCAGGCTTTTCATGCTATGTATGATTTTAACTCACCCATCGAGTCCTTGGACCCGGGGGCGTGACATCCTTTGACTAGTCAACACTCTTCGCTAAATGACCATGTTGCCCCTCAACAATTTACTTAATTAACTTTATGTCCCTAGGTCAAAATTAGGGCTAAAAAGTTAAAATTTTGAGGTTTTTCTTCTACTTGGTTGAATACCCCCTCATTTCCTATCCAATTCATCCTTTAAATCCTAATTATCATTCTAACCCTCTAGAATACGTTAATCCCTTCAAATTTGTGCCAAAACCCTAGCATTTTAAATTTATAATCACTAAAATTCACTTAATAACTCACTAAATTCAACTTAGCCAATTAGGGTTTCCCAATCCCCTAAATTTGAAATAAATGTTATCTTAATTTAACTTAGGGTTTTAAGACGCTTAAATATCACATTCTTTGGGCTAAATTCAAGTTCTAGGAAGATTCTTTCACTTAGATTTCAAGTTAGGTTCAAAATACATCAAAGCTCCATGTACATTCACTTAGAAAGTTCAAGGTATTACAGAAGTCCAATAATATAATTAAAATATATGAACCCGTTGTTAAGGTACTAAGGTTAGTAGATGATAATGAAAAACCTACCATGGGTTTTATATACAAGACAATGGATAGAGTAAAATTGGCAATTAAAAATAATTGTTACTACTATAAAGAATATTGGAAGTAATTGATAGTCATTGGGTTTCGCAATTACATCACGATTTACATGAAACAAGTATAATTTTTTTATAAGTGTCTTTTTTGTTTTTTCCTTAATCATATGTTCTTCATTTATTTTCTTATAGTAATATTTTTCTTTTACATTTATATCAATGGCAGGATATTTCTTGAATCCCTAATTTCAATATAAGACTTAATCTCTCCTTGATATTTTAATGGAAGTACTAAATGGAATAAAAAAATGTAGTCAAAAAGTTAGAACCAATATTAGATAATCAAGTTTTAGCCATAAATCAAGTGAACGACAATTATTTTTATTCATTTACTCACAAAACTTAATAAGTTTATATTTACGATTGAAAATCACATACTAAACTTAAAATATTTTATAGTTACTTATCTTTATAGATAAACAGTACTTGTTTGTTCAGTGTGTGGTTCAAAAATCCATAAAGAAAACTTAGGTAAACACATTTAAAATTTTATTTGCTACTATTTTAACATATTAAATATATTTGTTGTTATACTTTTATCTCATACTAATTTAAACTTATTTATACATTACAGCGGAGTGGTGGATTCTTCATGGTTCTAGTGCTTCCGAGTTACAGCATATAGTTGTTAAAGTTTTAAGCTAAACAATGTCTTCCTTAAATTGTAAAAGAAATTGGAGTACATTCAACCTAATTTATAATTGTTGTCCCAAATAGCAACACTAGAAGAGGGTGAATAAGGTTACTTTAAATAAATTTTACAAATAAAAATTTTAACCCTTAAAATAAATATGTCGAAATGAAAAGGATAAGTGAATATGGATAACACTAAAAATATTCAATATTTATAGATAAAGAGTGAGTGCTAGTGTTTGCAATAAATAAAAGAGAAGGGAAGAGAAGCGAACACAATCAATTTATAGTGGTTTGGCTTCAATGTTGCCTACGTCCACTCCTCAAGGCCTTCTTTGACATATCTCCACTATTCTTTGAAGAGCTTGTTACAAACTAGCTTCCAAAGGTGCCAGAAAATCTCTCCAAGTGATTTTATCCCCAAATCACTCACACCAAGTGATTCTATCCCCAAATTACTCTATAAATCTCTCTCAAAGAATACTCCATATTTTGGTTCTAACACTTGAACCAAAATCAATAAAAGCTCACCCAACTCTCACAAATCAAAAGGATTACAAATTTCCCTTTCTTACAATAAGAATGATGAGTTTAATACTCAATCAAATAAGAAAGAAATTCCCACAAGTTGAATATGAAAGATGAAGCATAAGTGTAAGAAGAAATCACTCTATGCTTACAAAATAATTAACTTTCTTGTATCTATTTGTAATCACTTCTTTCTTGCCTTCCCTCTTCTTGTTAAATCTGAGGTTAAGGTCATATTTATAAGCAAAAATCCCAAAATGGCAATTGCTAAGTGAAAAGACAAATTTGCCCTTCAAAGAACTTGAATTTTTTTGCTTCCAATGCTTCCTTCCAGATTCAGATTTTCTAAGATACATTTGTGACCATTTCTCAACTTCATAACGTTAATGACTTTATAGATATATAAGTTGACTATTATTTGGCCAAATTTGAGCTTCACCCAACAGTTAGATCTTCAGATATACCCTCTAAACCGAGACTAGTTCCAGATAACTTTTTCTAACAATCTGAATCTGTGTTTCCAATTAAAGCTACCATTTTATCATGATACGTTTAGAATTTGAAAAAACTCAAACTATAAAAGTTGTAGCTTTATAAGTCTTTTTTTCACACATAAAAAATCAAAATTTTTAAAGTTGTAGATTATGAGTTATGCCTCAAAAACTGAAATTACCTCCAGAATTCAAGATTAAAATCTCTTTTGTAATAACTAATCTTCTAGCTCATTTTTGGACATCTTAACTTCATATCCACAAAAATTGTTTTTAGTAAAGTTGTAGATATGGAAGTCTAGTTTACTATGTTAAAATATCATAAAATTTTAACTGTTAAATCTTCAAATATCATCAAAATACTAAGATATGTCTGATTTCTCCATTCATCCAAAATAACCTTCTAGTTCAAGTCTTCATCTTTCATTAATTTCCATTATTCCAAACTTTGAAAGTCCTATATTTCTTCATCTAAATTATTTAAAAATACCTCAAAAATAATATCAATCACTTCTAAGCATATTATCTTAAATCTATCAAATTAAAATGAATTGTAACATTTCATATAATGTCTATTTGAAAATTAATTATGAAAATTTAATTTAATGTTTGTTATCATCAAAATTAATTATAAAACTAAATTTATAAACTTTGGATCAACAATAATAAAATGAAGACTACGTTAAATTATATCAAACTTCACAATAAGTTTTTGTTCACTACAATATGAGGTTGAGAATGAGGTATAAAATGAGGAGAAGCCAATTAGAAATTGACGCTAGCTTTAACCCAATCAATTTGGACTATATTTTTGAGGAAGATGACCTACTAAATCAATGGTTAGAAGAAAAAGAAGATCGCTTGTTAGACACAGAGAAGATTTTCAGTTAAGAATATGTCAACTTATTAATAGTGGTGATATCGACCTCCCATCACATGATGCTCATGGTGAAAGCTCTGGTCTAGGTCTTAGTGATAAAGACGGAGGCTTGAGCCCTCCTAGTGGTGATAGTGGTGGTGATAATGGTGTTAATTAGGGTGGTAGTGATCATAAGAAACTAGAAAATATAGAGGAAAAATTGGAATGTATGGTTTTAGAGGTGATGAAGATATAGGAGAATTTGTACTAATGCCTCCATAATATGGTTTCAGAGATGATGAAGAGACAGGAGAATTTGTACCAATGCCTCCATAGTATCTATTTCATATAGATGAGTCTTAAGAAAGAAGAGAACAATGAAGACGAAGTACGAGGATACAACAACATAAGTTAAAGGGCTCTTCTAATGACATTTTTTTTATGTTTTAGAGGAGTTTCACTTGATAAGTCTTCACAAGAAAGTGATGGAAAGTTATCATATAATTCACTATATTCATATAGTACTTTTGACCCTTACAGCTACCCTCCTTAATATCCCCCTCAATATACTTCTCATTACCTTCCTCAATATCTCTATTTTCATGGTGGGAATCAATTTTACAATAATAACACCACGGCTAATAGTACAAAATGGGATAATAATTCTCAAAAAATAACTGAGCGTGCACAACATTTATTTTGGTAGTGGCTTTTATGGTTACATTACTTGTTTCATCTAATTTATATAAGTCTTATTATTCTAACTTTATTTTTTGTTTAGTTTTTATAAGAATAAACTGTATTATTATTTTGTTTTTATGAATACTCATTTATTAACTAATGGATTATTTTCTTCTAGATTAATATATTAACATTTATTGTTGTGTTAATTATTATATAAGTAACGATTTAATAGATATATATGTGTGCACGCGCGCACACTTATTTCATATATATGTCTAAAAAAGTAATATTTATATATGACTATTGACTAATGTAAAATCATTATAAAATATTAGTAATTTATATATATACATTTTAATTGTTAAAACATAGAAAATTGCCCAGTTTAGGTAAAATATGAATTTGAAAAACAAAATCACGCTTCCAGTTTCCATTTTCGTTATGTAATCCACGTTACCGCGATTGTTACCGTTATGACACCCGTTACCGTTTCTAAAATCATAGTGTTCCCGTGAATCAATGTGACCCACAACTTCAACAATCGCCATCTTGGTACTTATCCTTTAGGAAATTGAATATTGGTAACTCTACCTTGAATAACATAGGTTGAGCTCGTTTCCCTTCTAACAACTAGAGACATGAATTAAGTCCAAACAATGCTTGAACCTTTTACCTTACTTTTCTGAAATAGCTTACTTTTCAAATCAGACTTTGTCGTGGTAACTTTACCTATAATTGTACTCCTCAAGAGTCTGTAGGTGTTACCAATAATTTTTTACCCTTTCACCATTATCATCACTCTATTGGAAACCTTCACTGCCCTGCCTTAAAATCTGAAACTAAACTTGTTTGAATTTAAGGTACCCAATGAAATAATATTCTTCCTAAGATAAGGAATATATCTTATTACATTATAAAGGGTTCATAGCACACCATCAAATATGTAGATTTTGATATTCCTAATCCTTAAAACTTTGTATGTTGCATCGTTACCTATTAGAACTAAACCAGAATCCACTAACCTTTAAGTGTCGAGCCTTGCCCTTTTGGCATCACATGAAAAGAACATGCCAAATATATTACCCAAGAATTCGTGAGGTGATATGAACCAAATGAGATTGAAAGCATGTTACCTTCATCTGAGTCTATCTCTACAATCTTTGCAGACTTTGAATCATCTTTATTCTCTCTACTTATGAAGCACGGATACTTCAAATTAGGTACCGCACTTGTATCGGATACTCTGGGGATACGGATACGGCTAAGATACGGCTGGATACGTATCGGATACGCTACGTAGCGTATCTTATTTTTTTTATTTAAAATTTTACATAGGATACAACGAGGATACAGGTAAGATACGGAAGGGACACGGGAAGGATACGGTGGGGGTCCAAATGTAATATTTTAAACTTTTTTTGAGCGCAAAATTGATAGGATAAAATTTTAGTGGGGGTCAAACTGTAATTAATTAAAATATGTCTTAATACTTATATACTACAGGGCTAAAACTTAAATCTAAAATGCATAAGGGAAAAGAAAAACCCTAACTGAACGAAGCTCGACGACTCTCAATTCGAAGAGTCTCAATGATCTCCGGCGATCCATCACTTGTGTTGCCATTTCCAGCAACCTCCAGTGACCTCAACCTAGGCTTTTTTCTATTTTACTTCTCTTTCGCTGCTGTCTCTTGCGTAACCACTCTGCTCTGTCCATCTCTGTCAAACTACTCTCTCTCTCTCTTCCCCCCACTCTATTGCTCTTCTTTCTCTTTCTCTCACAATATTCTCTTTGTTTCTCGCTGTTAGTCTATTACTGTATGTTTTTTTTTCTGTTGTCTTTCATTGCTTCTGCTTTTACTACTATTTCATTATGCTGTTGTGTTTTTTCGTAGTGTTTTTGGTTGCTTCTGCTTTCAGTGTTTGTTTTTTTTGCTACTGTGTTTTTTCTGCTATTTTTGGCTGCTTTTACTTTCACTGCTGTTTCTTTACGCTGCTACGTTTGTTTTTTCCATTGTTTCTGGCTGTTTTTACTTTCGCTGCTGTGTTTTTTTTTTCTACTAAGTTTTGCTGCTTCCACTTTCGCTACTTTTTTTTTTTTTTTTTACTATTACTTTTTCTTTTTTTGTTTTCTTTTGTTTGTGAAAATATATAAATTTTAAAATTTAGAGATTATGGTCTTAAAATACAGATTGAAAATAGATTGAAAATTTTATCTAGTTTTTTTCTTGGGATTTAAATTTTTTGCTCTCTAATTCTATTTCATGTCACAGCCACTGTTTTGAAAGCATGTCTGCTTCGAATGCTAGTGCCACCCTTGTTTCTAATTATGATGAGAATAAGCCACTTTAGAAGTATGTAACGAATATGGAAAAAAGTACAAAAAGAAGAGGTAATTCGCAATTTTAATGCAACTATTGCCGTACAGTATATAAGGGTTCGTACACTAGGGTGAGGGCATATTTGATGAAAATTAAGAACGTTGGAATTGCAATATGTTCCAAAGTTATAAGCAAAGATATTATTGAATTCTAAAAACTGGAAGAAGTAGAGTTGAGGCAAAAAAAACACACAACCAAAGAAGGTTCATTTGCCTCCTGGCCCTTCTCATTCGTCATTTCGTGGCATCTCATTTACTCAAGCACTACAAAAAATTGAATAAAAAAAAAATAAGTTCTAGTAGGAGTGCAAGTGACAATCATCTTTTGAAGGCTTTTAACATTGGGGCTTGAGATCGTCTCCACAGTGACATTGCTAGGATGATCTTCTCATCAGGTTTGCCATTTTATTTTGCTAGAAACCTATGTTATGTGAGTTCTTACTCTTTTGTGGCAAATCACAACATACCTAGGTATCTACTAATTGCTTGCAATCATTATCTATTTCAGTGCATTTCATGCTATTGTTTTGAACATTTTATCAAGTAAATTTGTTCTTTATAATGTCTTTTTAGTATTCATACGGTTCTTGGGTGCTTTGCAGGTTAATGGAAGGAAATCAACCCAAGGAAAGTAAATTGAGAGCTCAAAAATGCAAACCAGTATAGCACAGGAAGCCCTAGGCGCATGACTGAAGATTCATGGGTGCACAGGAGGCCTTGGGTGCACGATTGAGTCCACCTTGGGACCCCGCCGAGACCAGTTCATGGAGCTCTTGCACACGACTGAGTCTACTTGGGCGTCCACCGAGAGCAAGTCATAGAGCTCAAGCGCACGAGGGCTTGGGCGCCCGACTGAGTCCACCTTAGGTGCCTGCTGAGAGTGATGATTTGTGGGCTAGGTTAGCCGCAATGCAACATAAGCTAGAAGCCCTTGAGATTAAGAACAAAGAGAAATCTGTTGAGGCAAAGGTGATTTGCGTTGCATGTGACCAAACCGGGTATGATGCTAATTCGTGCCCTAAACTCCCCTTGCTTAGAGAGATTGCTTATGGCCAAGCTTATGTCAACAACCTCCAAACCCAAAACCATTTATTTCAGAATAGGGGACAAGGGAACAACTCTTACCTAGTAGGTGGGAATGCTCCCTATCAAGGGGCAAACCAACCTTTCAATGCTCAATCTCAGGGGTGGATGAACCCACCCGGATTTCCATGAAAGAATGACACTCAATTCCAACCTCCCCCATTACCTCAATATCAACAACCCAACCCTGTTGCATACCAACCTTCTTAAAAGAGATCTCTCGAGGATATTCTTAACCAATTTATGCAATAGTAGTTGAATATCAACAACCAAGTGAACCGAGCTTTAGATGACATTAGGGGGTAAGTGACCAAACTGACATAGGCTATGGCACCACTCAGAGTGGCAAACTCCCTGCACAAACCATTCCAAATCCAAAAGGACAAGTGAACTTAACTGAGTCATCCACTTCAGGTGCTACTTCACGTAAGCAAGTTCAGGCAATTACCATTTTCAGAAGTGGTAAAGTCATTCAAAAGCCCGTTAATCTTAGAGTTAATGAACCTAAGGATAAGCTAGAGTCAAAAGAGGGTGGAAAGAAAGAAAAAGAGGGAGAAAGGGAATTAGAAAAGAAAGAAATAGAAAAAGGAAAAGAAAAAGAAAAAGAAAATGAGGGGGAACCAAATTTGGGGACTTTGGGTAGACAGTCTGACTCACTAGTAGAACATATACCTAAGCCACCCTTCCCTTAAAGATTAGCAAAGGGCAAAAATGAGATATTGAACTCTGAAATATATGAGACCTTCAAATAAGTGAGAATTAATATCCCATTGCTTGAAGCAATCAAACAAAATCCTTCCTATGCCAAATTCCTCAAGGATATGTGTATTGTGAAATGAAGGCTCAATGTCAAGGAAAAGGCTTTCTTGACTAAACAAATAAGTGCCATAATCCAATGAGATACACCTTCCAAATACGAAGATCCTAGGTACCCAACCATTTCCTATGTCATTGGGGACCACATCATAGATAAAGCTCTTCTTAACCTAGGTGCTAGTATCAACCTATTGCCATATACTATTTATCAGCAATTAGGCTTAGGAGAGCTTAAACCCACCAAGGTTACATTGCAATTGGCTAATCACTCAGTCAAAATGCCAAGGGGTATAATAGAGGATGTGTTGGTCCACGTAGACAAGTTTTACTTTCTAGTGGACTTCATTGTTTTAGATACCCAACCCATTTTAAGTTTTACCTAATCTGTACCGGTCATTCTTGGTAGACCCTTCTTTGCCACAGCTAATGCAGTAATCAATTGTAGGAATATGGTCATGAAAATCTCCTTTGGCAATATGACCATGGCAATGAACATCTTTCAAGTAGGAAAGCAAATAGGAGAATTTGAGGATATTAAGGAGGTATACTTGATTCAAACGTTGAGTGAAGAGTACTTTGAACAAACATGTATTAATGATCTTCTGGAGAGAGCTTTGGTGATAGCTGAGAGGTGTGAGACTCTAGATGGAGAGAAGTGCGTAGAAAGAGAGAAGCTTGTGAGTGCTGAGGAACAAATCATGGCTATTGGTGGTTGGGTGCCTATTTTTGAACCCTTAGAGCCATCTGTGATTAAACCCAAGCCATCTGTGGAGTGTTCACCTTGCCTTCATAGGAAACCCTTACCGAGTGAACTTAAGTATGCATTGTTAGGAGAGGGTGAAACATTCCCTGTGGTGGTGTCCTCTAAGTTAGAACAGAGTTAGAAAAAAAGACTATTAGAGATTTTGAGAGTTCACCGGCAGGCTTTGGGATGAACGATGGCAGACCTTCGAGGTATTAGCCCATTGGTATGTTTTCATCATATATACCTTGAAGACGATGCCAAACCTGTGAGACAGATGTAATGTAAACTGAACCCCAATATGAAAGAAGTTGTGAAAGGGAAAGTTCTCAAATTGCTTGACCCGGGTATCATTTACCACATTTCTGATTCTAAGTGGCTGAGTCCCACTCAAGTGGTTCCAAAGTAGTCGGGTGTCATGGTGGTGGAGAATGAAAAAAGAGAATTAGTGCCACAGTGCACCCAAATCGGGTGACGCATGTGCATTGACTATAGAAGATTGAATGTTGTGACCCGAAAGGACCATTTTTTCCTTCTCTTCTTAGATCAAGTACTTGAGAGAGTAGCGGAGAAGTCTTTTTATTGCTTTTTTGATGGATACTCAGGGTACAACCAGGTTGAGATAGCACTTGAAAACCAGGAGAAAACCACCTTCACATGCCCTTTTGGCACATTTGCGTATAAATGCATGCCATTTGGGTTATGTAATAAACCTGCGACTTTTCAAAGGTGTGTAGTGATTATTTTCAGTGACATAATTGAGAAATTTTTGGAGGTGTTTATGGATGACTTCTCTGTCTATGGAGATGATTTTGATGAGTGTTTGAACAATTTGAAGAAGTTTCTAGTGCAATCTGAGGAGAGCAATTTGGTGTTAAATTGGGGAAAGTGCCACTTTATGGTATATTAAGGGATTGTTTTAGGGCATATAGTATCATGTCGTGGAATTGAGGTTGATAAAGCAAAAATCGATTTAATCTAAAATTTACCTATCCCCTGATGTGTGAAAGACATTCAATCATTTCTTGGGCATGCTGGTTTTTATCGGCAATTCATCCAGTCCTTCAGCTCTATTGCCCATCCTTTATGCTCATTATTGTCTGACAATACTCCATTTGAGTGGACAAACATATGTCAAGAGGCATTTGATCAACTGAAACAATTGCTTACCACTGCACCAATTATCCAAAGTCTAGATTGGTCTTTATCATTCGAACTCATGTGTGATGCGAGTGACTTTGCGGTTGGAGTAGTTTTGGGGTAAAGAAAAGAGAAAAAACCCTATGTTATTTACTACGCCAATAAGACTCTTAACGAGGCTCAAATGAATTACACTATCACAGAGAAAAAGCCTTTAGCTATAGTCTTTGCTCTAGACAAGTTTTGGTCATATTTGGTAGGATCACATGTCACAATTTTCATGGACCATACGACCTTGAAGTATCTAATTTCTAAAAAGGAGGCCAAGCCTCGTCTGATTAGATGGCTACTACTCCTACAAGAATTTGACCTAGAAATTAAAGATAAAAAGAGAGTAGAGAATGTGGTAGTCGATCACCTGTCTAGATTACCACATCATGTGTCTAATTCTATTAACCTACCAATCAATAAGCATTTCCATGATAAGCACATCATGAACATTAACACCAATGCTCTTACTCAATCACCTTGGTATGCTGACATTGCTAACTTTCTAGTGATAGGCCATATGCCTGCACATTAGACAAAAGTTGATAGAGGTAAGTTTTTGCAAAATGTGAGAACTTTCTTTTGGGATGAGCCTTACCTCTATAAATATTGCCCAGATCAAATTGTCAGAAGATGTATTCCCGATCATGAGATTCCCAGTGTGATTGAGTTTTGTCATACCTTAGCTTGTGAGGGCTACTTCTCTTCAAAGAAAACCACCATTAAAATTCTTCAAAGCGGTTTCTATTGGCCTTCTATGTTCAAGGATGTGCATAACTTTTGTTTGGGATATGATCGATGCCAAAGACTAGGAGCCCTTTCTAAACCTAATGAAATGCCCTAAAATCCCGTGATTATTTTGGAAATCTTTGATTGTTGGGGGATTGACTTTATGGGCCCATTCCCTATATCTTTTGGCTATGAATACATTTTGGTGGCCATAGACTATGTGTCCAAATGGGTAGAAGCCATCGCCACTTGCACCAATGACCATCATGTGATGGTCAAGTTTTTGAAAGAACATATTTTTTCACTTTTTGGGATGCCTAGGCTATCGTCAGTGATGAAGGCAAAGATTTTTGCAATAAGATCGTAGGAGTCCTATTATGTAACTATAGTGTGACATACAAAGTGGGGACATTATATCACCCACAAAACAGTGGTCAGGTAGAATTGGCAAACAGGGAGATAAAAGGAATTCTTGAAAAGACTGTCAATCCTATACACAAAAATTGGTCTTTGCGACTAGTTGATGCGTTGTGGGCATACCGAACAACTTACAAAACCATCTTGGGTATGTCTCCTTACCAGCTCGTCTATGGCAAGGCTTGCCACTTGCCTTTGGAGTTGGAACACAGGGCCTATTGGGCAATTAGGCAATTCAATAAGAATTTAGATGATGCAAGTGTTCTTAGAAAGCTTCAATTGAATGAACTTGAGGAGTTAAGAAATGATGCTTTCGACAATGCAAAAATTTCCAAGGCCAAAATGAAGGAGTTACATGACAAGCACATTCTTAGGAAATCCTTCCATGTAGGCCAGAAAGTCCTGTTGTACAATTCAAGGTTGCATATCTTCCCAGGAAAGCTTAGGTCTAGGTGGTCTAGCCCGTTAATCATCACCAAGGTTTTTGAGCATGGTGTGTACAAGGTGCATAACCCACAAAATAAAACCATCTTCAAGGTGAATGGACATTGTCTTAAGCCATACATAGAGAATGTTGTAGCTGAGATTGAAACGTGGGACCTAACAGACCCACTTCATTTTGAGTGAAAGTGTGGAACTCATGTTTGTACATATTGTAAATAGGGGTCAAAAAAAAAAAATTTTTTTTTTTTTGGGTGTTAGTTTTCTTTTGCATATGGCTTTAGTTCTTTGTCACACTTTTTTATTTACACGTAGTTTAAAGTTAGTTAGAGGAGCCATAGAAGTGTCCGAATAGATTTGGTGGTGAGAGTTTTAGGTGAACGGAGGAGAAAGAGATTTGTTGCGCGCCCGAGGAGTGGGAAGCCGTACGCCTGAGCCATGGGTGCCCGGCTGTCTTTGTGCCATGTGCCTGCTGAGAGAGACCAGCTTACTAAGTGGTCACGTGACCTCCATTCTGCTGCAACATTTTTCTATTTAATCCTCACATATGACACATTTTTAACCCTCTCTTCACTCCCATGAGCAGCTGGTGCTTTCTCCTCTCACCCATTTCTATCATTCTTCTTCTTCTTCTCCCAATTACATCATCTAGTCATCTGCAGTGGTAATTGTTTCACAACAGAATTTCAGCTTGCTTTAGTTCACCAATCAACCATAAGCACAGCTAAAGGCTATGGTTCATTCGGCCAAAGAGGTGAGGGAGTGATTGGTATTTTGATTAGCTATTTTTATATGATTTGAGCATCATTGTGCATGGATTGAACTTGCTGTGATTATTGTTGGTTTCAATTGAAATATGTTACCAATTGAGAACATTTCAAGCTTATGTACACCATATGTTTGTGAAAAGGTTTGTAAGACATTGGGATCCAGTTTGGAGAAAGATTGAAGTGTGAATGTGCATATTGAGAATGCATTGTTTGATTGATGGAATTTGAGGGTTGAAGATTTATGGAATGCAAACAAATAAGCAAGTGTTGAAATCATGCACTTAAGGTGTTTGACAAAATGCAACTAAGGCACACTTAGTCACTTTTAGGGCTTTTAAGTTTGGAGGGCTGGAGAAGAAGTTGTTTTTTTTTTTTTTTTTCCCATTGTGAGTCCAATACAATTCATTCCCCCTCATGGGATGTACTTCAACTAAATGTCGAAGCCATCCTTCACCCACTTCCTCGAATGAAGATAGTAAGTATATTTTAGATTATACTCAAGAATTGGATAGTAATGAAGAAGATAATATAAGAACTGAAATTGCAACTAAAAAGCAAGTTGAGGAGGAAGAGGAAAAGATGAGGAAGATGAAGATGAATTAGATTATGATCCATATCAATTTCTTCACAAGGAAGCACAAGATTCATTTGCTTCCTATTAAAGCAAACGAGCTATTTTGTGTGAAAGGGGGATCAACCTGAATCATTTTAATGAGGAACCTACGGATTTCAAATCCATAATTACAACACGGGGGTGGTCCAATGCCATGTCTTTCTGAGTTACTGCTGACCCCACTCTCATTTGAGAGTTTTATGCTAATGCTACTTTAGAGGAAGATGAGGAGTCAGGTAATGAGTACATTGGCTCTATGGTTCGGGGCCGTGAACTGGTAGTTCACAAACGTAGTATTCGAGTGATCTTAAATGTTCCCAAAGTTCGTAGACCAGGCTATCCTTACCCTTGTGATTAGGAACCTCCACTTCTGGTGCTGGCACACAATTTATCTGCCATTTATCTGAATGGGAGACACGTTCCTGGGGAGTTCGACGTCAATTTCCTAAGAACAAGTCGAGTGGCAAGTTTTGAATTCTTCATGAACTCATCTATTTCCAAATACTACCCGTGTCTAATGACGACTTTGTCAGTCCCGACCGTGCTCGGTTGATGTATGCATTGACCACTGGAGTTCCCGTTGACTTGACCTCTTTAGTGCTGACAATTTTGAAAGTACGCTTGCAATAAACTCGGGCTACAAACAGTCTTCCATTTGCTGGTCTCATCATGAGAATTTTAGAGAAGCGTCATGGGCCTATTGATGCTAATTTTTGGATTATTCGACCACTTGCTATGCTATCTAGTTACACGTGTGCCAGAAGTCTAGCTCAGACTCAGCGTCGAGGTAGTTCAACTGCTATCTCCTCCATACCACAGCATAATGGTCGTCCTCTTGTGATGCCTACTGTCCGTTCTGAGATTCAAGCCTTGGGAGAGCGTCTGACTGTGATAGAAGCTGAACGGCAAGTTCAAAGAGGGCTTTTAGAGTCCATTCTCACTGCTGTCCATCCTACTCCACCACCAGCTGATGACCATCAGGATCCGTCTGCTGCAATTTAGGCTCTGAATTTTTTTATTTTTGTTACTTTAGGGTAGAGTCAGTTAGATGTAATTTTGATGATGTTATATATGGAAGGCCTATAACTGATGTTTTGTTTGCTTGGCACTTTTGATTGTATTCAAGACATATGTTTAGATTTTGGTGCCAGCAATGTAAACCTATACCATCCTTTTATGTTTAACTATGGTGTTATCTTTTGTTTTTATTGGTTAATGACTTTGTCTTTATGTTCTCACTCTTTCTATTTTGTCTTATTTTCTTTTTCTTTTTCTTTTCTTTTCCTTCTAATAGTTTTTCTTGTATAGCTTTTATTTTCTTCAGACAAGGAAGATTTTGAGGTAATATCCACCCTTTTTACTTTCTGTTTCTACATTTTATGCTTAATACTTGGACATATGTTGTGAATTGTTGTTGGAAATGCTGTAGAAACTAAGTTAGGGGGTGTTCTTTATTACTTGCGGGGTTCTCTTTTTGGGTGCATGCTTGGCTTATGTGCTATATATTTATTCATCTTTATGCTCATCATCATCATGCTCACTTTACACACTACCGACCCACTGGTCTTTCATGATTCTCACATTGAGGACAATGTTTAGTTTAGGTTGGGGCAGAGTTCGCATGATGACCATTTGTGCAAAAATTGTCAAATTTCTAAATTGTCAAATTTTTCAAAATATGAGTATTCTTTTTAGCTTAAATACATGCATTTGGCACATTGGTACCTGTATGTCAGCCCTTATGGTTTGGTTAATTGTGTCTTTAAGTGAGAAAGTGATGAATGAGTCTTGTTCAAGCTTTAATAAGAAACTTAGTAGAAGTTGAGTGCATCGTAACTTTGTGCATCTTTTACTATCATGGAGAAAAGTTTGTGTCCTTAGGAGTGGATTTTGTTCAACATGGGTTAATTGAGCATTCTTGGACTAGGAGAAGACTTATACCCCTTAATGGTGAGCTTTTGAGCTTATAATTCTTTTCTTGAGGGGTTGCACACAATCATAGCTCATTTATACTTCATTTTGGTTTTCAATGCATTAAGAGCATCACACGCACTTGCATGAATGTCCACTTGGCACATATGAGTTATTGCAAGCTTTGGAATATGATGCTAGGCCCTTTTTGTATTGTTGAGCCTTATTGTCCTATTCTTGATATGAAATCGGCCTATGAGCCAACTTGAAGCTATTTTTATTTAGTTTTTACTTTTACTTGATTCTCACTTCATATGATATTCCATACACCCGTTATATCATTTATGCTTTACCCTCACATGTCTTGGGATGTAAAAGTGCTTCAAGGCCTAATTTGAAGATTTTGGGTAAGCATGTAAGCTTTTGTGAGCACCATGAGAAAGAATACGGGTGGGACAGTTTATGTTTATTCTAAAAAAAAAAACACAAACTTTTGTTCCTTTTATTTATGAAAGTGTCCCAAGGGTAGCATGTAATAAAAATAAGCTCTTGTTGGAATCTTTGTTGGAGTTAAGAAGGAAATGGATGAATTAGGACTTGTATACATTTGACCATTCTTGTCCTAAGACTTGTGCTTTGAATTCCATACCCTCCATTGGTACCCATTACCCCGGGCCACATTACAACAGAAATAAAGACCTAATTAATTCTAAGTAAGCGACTCTTGTGTGATGCATGTAGTGGTGTTGTGTATGTTGTGGTGGATTAATCATTGATGCATTAGAACATGATTCTAAGTTGTTCAGTTGGAACATTAATGCAATTTACTCATTTAATTATGGGATTACGTGCAACTAGGATAGCATTTCATGCTATTAGGAATATGTGAGCCCATGATGAGCGAATTTCTTTTTATGAGTGATATATCCTGTGAGGATTTGAAGTCAACACTTAGCTCCAAGTATGCTCTTGCAACCTTTGTGGAATGAATGAAACAATTTTGTACACATGCTCTTCTTATTTTGATAGTCCGTGCATACATGCTTAGCACTTGGGAATTACACATGATATTTGAATTTTGTAACTTCTTGAGCTTGATCTTGATTTATTCTTGATCTTAATCAATTTTGGGACATTGTGAGACTAGACCATTGATGTTTGTGGGTAGCATCACTGCAAACCCTCACGAGAACTTATTTGTCCTCTAGGGGTAACTTGAGGGTTTAAAGGGCTTGCCTCACATGCTAAGTGTGGCCATATGTCTTCTACAAAAATGGACCTCCTTTTTAGTTAGAAGTGCTAGCTTTCATTTTTCTTCTCATTTGAATAATATGGATTTGCTTGTTATATGTTCGTATCATATTGGTCTTAATTCTTTCTATCACACCCCAGATCTGAGGACCCGAGGAGTGAGTGATAAACATGCAAACTATGAATAATTGGTCACAGCATCAGAGCATACACAGCGGTTGCGCAATTGAACCCACAACTAAAATTTTGTAAATCCATCTAACTAAGACATAAATTTTACATAATTAAAATTTCATCACAAATATTCTAAAACTAATTTAATTATACAGTACATCATAGCTCATTAAAATTTTACATTTAAAAATTGTCTCATTTATACAACATAAATTTCAAAAAAATACATATTATGAAATACAAACTGGTCCATAAAAATTCATTTCTTCTAGTTTGCAGTGGGGTCACTTTATGCGTCCTGTGTGAGTCCTGCATCAACATTTGTAGGGACGTGAGGACGAACGGCATGTGCTCACGTTATTCTACAACAATATGTATATAATATATGCATGAAATGCACACATACAACATATGTACAGATTAGAGCAATAGGTGTAAAGAAACCTGAAGGAATATATGAAATAATTATATAGACTCGCAGCAGTAATCCAACCATATATTTAACAATACCATGATCATTTTCAAGCATATCATGAAAAGTTTCTCATATTTCTATTAATGGTAAATTTTGCTTCACAACCATTTCACACACAATTTTCGGGGAATGGCACATAAACTAAACGTGCTTTAGGGCTATGGCCCAGGGCGACGGTACGCCATAAATGGATAAAAGTACATAGGTTAAACGTGTTTTAGGACATAGTTCAAGGCGACGATATGCCTAATGTACACTAAACATGTTGTGGGCTACTAACCCACTGGAATGAAAACCAAACCTTGCGCAGGTTCCGGGACTTTCAACCCGAGAGTATCTTAAGACCCTACGTATTTTACCGTACCCAACCTCGGACAAACAACCAAACAACAATTTTATTTCTTTTCTTTAAGTCCACATTTTATTCCATATTATGAAAACATAATGGGATCATTTGTCAACTAGGTAGAGAATTTCCATCTAACATGTACATAACTTCCAATTTCATTCCATAAACATACCAAACAATTAATAAACATGCTACCAATGCATTTATCACTATTTTAACTCCATTAGGGTAGTAATAGCACTAAAAATCCAGATTTGAAACATTTGGAATTAAACTTAAATTTAGTTCCATTTTCAAGTCCAAAATGGCCATGTTTAGTACCCGAAACTTAGCCAATTTTTGCCATAACAATTAGGGGTTCTTTCTATACTTTTAACACATCATTCTAACCAAAATTTTAGGCTTAAAATACTGCACAAACACTGAATTTCCAGCACCTACTCAGTTTAGCTTTTTCTTCCATCTATTGGTTTCTAACTCTCCAAATTGGTGTGTTTTTGTATCAAAACTTAACCAAACTTTGCCAAACTAAATTTCAGTTGAACCTAGAGCCTTTAAGCTTCCTATACTCTGTTTTCCAGCCCCTAAAGTCTGAGGTTCACAGGCCTAACAATTCCCACGAAATCGTGGTCCTTTTAGGGTTTTTGGGTGCCAAAAAGCCACCAATTTGCATAATTATTTACCTACACATAAAGGGATCAATTTTATGAAATTTTTAGGATTTCTAAACCTTAAAACCCCTGTTTTTCAGTTCCCAAAAGATGAGATATGCAGCTCTCAATTGGTTTAGGTTTTTGGCTACTTTAGTGAACATGTAGTTAGTTTGGCTTTTTTTCAATCTTTTCACAATCTCTTCCAAATTTTTCAATGCCAACCACACATATGATGCTCCCAATGTCACGCCCCAGATCCGTAGACCCGAGGAGTGAGTGAATAATCATACAATACATAAATAATCTGGTTAAAGCATCAGAGCATACACAACAGTAACGTAATGGACCCACAAAATATCCGCTATCACATTATATTTACACTACTAGGTCTCAAAACCATTACACTATTGTACTAAAAAACAAAATTAACATTGCTTTTGTAATTTGAACATTATTAATATACATTAACTACAACACGAAGACTATTATATGATTTGAGACGCGGCATGTAATTCTTCAATCTTAACCTCCTGTCTCAAGAAGCTCTCCTGTGTAGGCCCTGCAATGACATCTGTAGGGACGTGAGCACGGACAACGTGTGCTTACTGTCACGCCCCGAGGCCAGGGACCCGGGGAATGAGTGATAAGCATACATAACATGATTCTAAGGTCCTCGTATCAGAGTAAACACAACGGTCATGACATGGACCCACAAAAACTCCCCCTATTATACGTGGCTCGAAGGGTTTATAACCTGAACCTGTAACAGTTATATATGTGCTGTCAAACACTAACGCAGCAAAAATATACACTTCTAAGTAACTAATCCTCGGCCACATAGCCGGATCCATTCACAACCATTCAATTCCATTGAAAGCATAATAAAGTAAATAACTTGAAACTTTAACTTTAATATTACATTGCCAAAAGCATATAGCTAAAATGGGCCTT
>JAVXUM010000017.1:20252869-20277179 GCA_035590655.1 Pouteria glomerata | reverse complement strand
CCACTTAACTGGGCCCAAAGTGGCTAACCACTGTATTCCTAGCACCATATCACATCCTTTCAATTGTAAGACCCTCACATCAGTTTCAAAAAGAGCTCCTTGCATTTCCCACTGAAATTTTCAGCAGATGGCAGAGCTCATCATCTTGGTTCCATCAGCTACTACCACTGGCAGTGGCTCAGTCTCTTCCAGTCTTACATTAGTCCTCTTTGCTATTTCAGCACTTAAGAAGTTGTGAGTGCTTTTGGAATTTATCAAAATTATTATGAGTTTCTTCTTTATATTAACTCTTACCCTCATTGTTCTATAGGAGATCGAACCAGTAATTGCATTCAAAGAGATCTGCAATGCTTCTTTGGGCAGTTGCTCGTCCTTCTCCTCCTCTTCTTCGAACACTTTTGCCCTTCACTTTCCCCTTCCATTACATATAGATTTTTCTTGCTACATACATGCCCTTTAGTGTATTTCTCACTGCATTTAAAACACAGCCCCTTGGCCTTTTTTTCTTCCAATTCTTTGGACAATTCCCTTTTATACTGACCTCCAGTGCTGATATTCATCCTCTCTCCAGTGACTGCAGCTAGTTTATGCCCCAATCTAGTCTTTATAATGGCCTCAATACTAGATTCTTGTAATTTTGCCAAACCTATTACATTAGTGATGGAGTTTGGCTTGAATATCAAGACCCCTGCTCTTATCTCCTCTTTGAGCCCACTGATGAAACAGCTAACAAAGAAAGACTCCGGCAGATTTTGAGTTTGATTGGCCAAGATTTCAAATCTTTCTTGATAGGCCTTAACTGTAGAAGTCTGCTTGAGCTTCGTCAATTCCCCCATGGTATCCTCATATGAATTTGGCGCAAATTTTGCTGACAATCCTTGTTTAAATCCATCCCAAGTGATGTATTGATTGCACCTCTCGAACCACTGAAACCACTGCAGAGAGGAACCTTCCAGGTGCAGTGCTGCCAGCTTCAGCTTATCCCTTTCGTTCACTGCATTATACTCAAAGAATCTCCCACATTTGTACAGCCATCCACTAGGGTTTTCACCATAAAAACGAGGGAACTCAATCTTGGCAATTCTTTGATAGAAGGGAAGAGAGGATTGCTGAGAATTCTCTAATCTGGAGAGATATTCTCCGAGGACTGGGAATGCAACCTGGCCATTCTCTGGTGGTTTCGGCTGCTGCCTTCTACTTTCCCCTTGAGGTGACTTCCCATATATGTGATTAGTCATTTGATCATGCTTCAAACTCATAGCCACAATCATCTCCTTAATGTCTCTCAATTCTCTAAGAGAATTCTTGATTTCTCCTATCTCCTTCTCATGCTTTTCACTACTTTCTCTCAGCCCTCGAATGGCTTCCTCCCACCTCCTTGCTTCTTGCGCTGCCCTAGTTCCTTCGGCCATGTGGTATTCTTCAAACAGTGGCCAAGAATCAACTTACTCTGATACCACTTGTTATGGCTAGGGAAGAAGGAAACAAAAATTTCTAAATGGATCAAAATTCTGAGATTTTACTATCCCTTTTCTTCTATTTCTACAGCTATTTATAGCCTTCCTAGGCTAGGTTATATCCTTCCCTTCAATTCTAACTACTTGAACAACTACTAGCTACATCCTTTGGTTATAACAGAAAACAGGAAAACAGCAATACAGCAATAGAAGGCAAGCAACAGAAATACAACAGAAACAAAAACACAATTAACTACCAATAGAATTAACTACCAACTGCCTTAACTAACTAACTAATTCTCTGGATATAACAGCTTGCACTAGAGGGGAGCGTGTGGGGCGTTGTCTTGTGATGCGATGGAGGCTATCACCCCTATGCTTCTAGTTTCAGCTTCAAGTATTTTAAGGGCTATGATAATGTGCTCGGGGTTGTCAACTGACACTTTAAAAAGAGATGCGTGAAGAAACCTAAATTTGATTTTTCTAGTTAAAACTTCATTTTTATGGCTTCCACTCCAAAATGTGATAAAAGATTGTCTTTTGGTAACAATGATATACATCATTAGAGGTAATAGGTTTGCGGCTTGATTACCTGCAAGGAAGGTGTTAGGCACCCCCACACACCTGGACATCTAAGAATGTCCAACGGTATTCTTCGAAGTCAAATCTCACCATGATCATAACAATTGAGTCCCAAATATGACTGCAATGCACGTGATGCATGCTAGTGTATAGTGTGACGGTTGATTCTTCGCGGACTGCCTATGCATATCAAGAATTAGGTCAAACGTAGTTTGTGCTTTGTGAGCGTTTTTTTGACATTTGCTTACGTGGTAGTTATGCTACTTAGGAGGTGCTAAATATTAACTAAAGACTAAGATGCAATTTAAAAGGCTATCATGGACTTTAAATTTGCTTGTAATGTGCCAGTAATGATTCGTTGGAGATGCAATGGATAGTCCATTGGGTGATAAAATAGGTGTTCCATGGGGATGAAAAGTATTCCATTGGGATACTTGTATGCAATGTCAGTGATGGCTATGAGGGCCATGCAACTACGTTGGGGAAAGTGGTTGGCCATACTACTTCATTGGGGTATGGATATCAGTTGGACTACAAGAGTACAAGAGTGGGCTTCAATTAAGGTTTGCAGATAAGGCTATAATAGTGGGCTTCAACTGGGGCTACAAGAATGGGCTTCCATGTTTGATTACAGTGAGGGTAAATGATTTGCAGGCTTTAAAATGGCTTTAATTCTATATGTAAAGCTTAGAGGCTATGGTGACCGAACCTGGGTGAGTATTCAGGCTGCTTATGTATCCCAAGTAGGGAATTACGTTAACGTAGTTCGAACCTAAAGGTCTAAATGCCCGCTATTTCATGTCGACCTATTTGAGCCATTCAAGTTTCTTTGCCCAAGATCAACTCTATTTGCATTACATAGGTGAAATACAATAACAGATGGCCTTTTAGAGATAAGTTTATTTCTTATTTTGATCAATATTAATTTATTTTTCAATTTTTAGTGAAGGGTTTATATTGTGAGATATTTAGAATATAGATATTTTTACATAAAAGTGATTTGAGAAATTATAATGAATAATATTATAAAATGGAAACCACTAATTTGAAATGGAGAACAATGAAGTAAAGCAAAAATATTAAGAATTGAAGTAAAGTAAAAATATTAAGAATTGTTCTCCTCACACAATTGTTCCTTTTTTTTTTTATTTTTTTTAACCTTTGAAGAATTCAAGGGTGTTTTGGACATTTTATATAGTCTAAAAGGGTAAAAGAGACACCTTGTATGATTTTTCTATGTGATCGTACTACTTTCCATTTAACATTGATGGTTGGATTGATGAAAAAATTTTGTTCTAACAAACATTTTAAAATAAGAGGGATAAATGTAAATTTCAAATAGTGTGAGTAATTACTTGTAATTAGTTAAATGCTGAGGGGAGATATGTGTAATTTACCCTTTAAAAAAATTAGTATTAAATACTTCATATAAAATTAATATTTAAAATTATCAAAAAAAATATTAGATTTATATTTAAAATGTGTAAATTTTAATAATTATGCATATTATATGGATAGGATATAAATAAAATTTGGGACATGTAGGTTTTAATAATTAATTTTGTGCTGTGTGTGTAGAGAGATTTTGGGAGTTGTGATTAATTAGAGTAATTGGAATGTGATTTTGGGAATTGGAGTAATTAGAGACAATTTATAAACTGTAATAATTATTTATTTTATTTAAAAATTGGGAGTGAATGAATAGTGAAATGAGAGCGTAATGACATGTGACATGTCCTATTTTAGTTTTTATGTCAAGAATTTTATAATTTAACTTTTTGAGCCTTCTTGTACTTTCCACATACCTGTATGTTATATTATAAATCACCAATAATTTACTTTCTTACGCAGATTTTTATTTTGGAGTAGGTATGGTCATTCTTATATAGCAGTTGTACCTCTTTAATTAGGGGTGGAGCTTGACATGACAATTTAATGAAAACTGATTAATTAAAATGAGTTTAATTTGTTGCATGTGGTAGATACCTAGGTGGAACTTAGAGTCGAAGCTCGATGCCTTTGAATTGCAGGTATGCTTCCCATTTTGTCTCCGTTTTTTAAAATCATTATAAATCTTTCTCTCTCTCTCTCTCTCTCTCTCTCTCTTGCTATGGGATTCTTCTAAATTGATCATGCCGATAATAAAATGTTATTATTATTGTGAAGTCTTATTATTATTATTGTTGTTGTTGTTATTATTATGTTTTTATTGATATTTTCCTCTCCATGCAGCACTTGTATCGGATATTTTTATGAAAATCTGACAATGCTCATGGTTTTTCTTTTGATGACAAATCAAGTGCAGATGCAGCGTTTAGCGACAAACTTAGGCAAAGTTGTCCAAGATTTAATTAGGTTATTGATGGCATGATAACGACATGTAAATGAACAATGGCTGTTCACTCTGTCTCTTCTTGCCCATCAATTCTCACTTGTTAACTGAGATGTATGGTTTGATGAGTTTCTGGGTTTCTTGGAGAACTAAAAGAAAATGTTATTCTGTAGTTTCTGATGTATAAAATTCTGCCTTCGCTTGTGAACTGAAATTCAGACTATAACTGCATTTCTGTAATTGTTTGCATGGCATAAATTTCTGCTGCCTGTTGGTTTTATAGTGCAATAATTATAGTTCTATAATTCATTCCTTTATCTAGGGAATATCATGGGCCTTGGTTGTCTCAATGTAGACATTAATATTTATCTTTTTCCAAAGAGACATTATCGGATGTGTCTTAATTTATTATGTGTTTTCTTCAGTAATTATAGAAATGTTCATATTTCTTTTGGTAAAGTAATTTGGATTAATGGGAAAATTATTTATAAGTATCTAAGGGTCATACTCCCAATTAAGTTATATATCTGTGATCTACTTACATTTATACAATAGATGGGATCCTCTAGTTAGAGCATATGATAAATTAGATGATGGATGTATAATGGTTTTCTATCCATATGTGATAGATTGCTGCTGACCAAGTTGACTTGCAAATAAAGTTGGCAATAGTTTTCTTGCTAAAATTACTTACTGTTATTCAACATTTTTTACCCAGCTGTGCCATTGTCTCTCAATATTGCACAGGTGGCACAAAGTGCTCCATATCTCATTAGAGAAAGGACAGGGAAAGAACAAATGATCAGTGTATTCATTGTCTTTCTTACCTACATCACATTGAGGGTTATTCACAATTCCCTATTTAGCAGTGGGATCCAAAGTTAAGCTTGCTATGAATAGCTCGCCATGATATGAAGCTGTGTCTTGCCACATGTTTTGGAACTATATCAACTTGTGCCAATTGAGTAACAAGGTGAGAATGTCTTACAACTGGCCACGTAGCAGCAGCATAATACATGTTGCTAGAGATGCTCCAGATAAATTTATATGCTTTTGTGGCATCTGGTAAATAGGTAGGAGCATTAGAGTTAATTTCCATGAGTTTCTATGTAGTTGGAAAAGGCCAAGTCCACGATCCATTGGCAATTATGGTTGAAACTTTTGCATTGAGGGGATCTGTTTAAACTTGGGAACTAGGGGACTTAAGGGGATGTTGGTTACCGAACCATATACAAAGGTACCATCTCCAATGGAGTATTTAGAAAGATGGATGGCTATGTTCCTGAGCTTAAGCAATTTTCTCCAAGTCTAGGAACAATCTTGTGGAATCTTTACTTGCTAGTGATCCTTTCCTTTTAGCATCTATTTTTGGCACCACAAAGACCATAGGGAGAATTTATTAGAGTAGATGTTCTATATGTGCCTGAGCATAGCTGCTTTATTCCACTCATCCAATTTTCTGATTCTCAATCGCCCCTCTTCTTTTGGATGACAAACTTCTTCCTAAGAGATTTTGCTACTATATGTTTTCAAGCCAACTGTAGACCATAAAAATCTTCTGATGATTCGTTCAATTGTAGAGCAAACTTTCTTAGACAGAATGAAGTGGGGGCTCCAGTATATCTGAATACTAAACAGGATAGCTTTTATGAGACGAAGTGTGCAAGATAAGAAAGTTCCCTGTGTTTCCCAGCTTTTGATTTTTTTAAGATTTTGTCAATGAGTTCTGAGCAATAGGTGAATTTCAGCTTGGTAGGCTTCCTAATTGGATCCAAGAATGGAGCATAGTTGTGTTTTCTTTCCTCAGCAGCCCCCGTGATGGATATCTTACTTTTTGAATTGTTAGGGAGGAGACTCTAATATTAACGGAATTCCATGATTGTGTTTTTGATTGTGAGAAAAGATGGCTCATAAGGGTAGCATAAAATGAATAAGTCATTTGCAAAGCATAGGTGGTTGATGGAAGTTTCTTTGCATTTAGGTTGAAAATTAAACACACCTCCTCCTATTTGCTTGATCAGGAGCATAGAGAAAAACTCCATGACAAGTAGAAACAAGGATATATAGGATCACCTTGCCTTGGTCCCTTAGCTCCTCTGAAATATCCTTCTAGTGATCCATTTATGGATATGGAGAAGCTTGGAGAAGTGATACAAGATTCTCTCAGGCAGTTCCAAGTGCTTTGAGATTGTCGGGAACAACATCCCTCCCAAGCCACTAAGTCAAAAGCCTTTGCAATATCAATTTTAAGGGCACATCTGGGGCTTATACCAAACCTGTGACAATTCCTTATTAGTTACTGCATAAGAAGAATTTGGTCAGAAATTGATCTTCCCTTGATGAATGCTGTCTGATAAGGGCCAACGATCAAATGAAGAATTCTCTTTAGTAAACTGGCAAGAATTTTGGAAATGCACTTGTAGATGGTCAAGCATCATGAAATAGGTCTATAGTCTGATTTGGAATGAGAATTAGGGAGTTTGGGGACTAGGGGCAATAGTTGAGTGGAAGAAAGATTGGAGAGCTGAGGTAAAATATTTACCAGTTATGTCCCAAGTTTGAAGAAGGCTGTATATCCATCTTGGTTGGGGAGAGAGAAGAGAGTGGCCTTGATTTCTTCTGGATTCACATCTTTAATCAGATAATTGAGAGACTCAGGGAGGGATAAGAGTGCTTATTGTGTTTCTAACTTGCTGAAAACCATTAGTACGATAGGCTGCTGGAGTTCCCAATAAGTCCTTGAAATGCTGTACAATAATTGATTTACCTTCCTCATAATTTTCATGCCTAACACCTTGCTTGTTTTAGATCTACGTGCTTTGACTCTCTTGTGGAAGTATGAAGCGTTTTGATCCCCCACCTTTATAATATTGTCCCCAGACTTTTGTTTGTAAAATGCGGCCTCCGTAAGGATTAAGTGGTGGCGATCTTCTAAAGCGTTCTTCTCTTCTTGAATGATCGGGTCATCAGTTGGATTTTGGAAGAGCCTCGTGTGTATTTTCTTCGGATGGCCTTTGGTTTTATGGACCCTTATAGAGGTGTCACCATAATTCTTAGCATTGAATTCCTTGAGTGCAACCTTGAGAACTTCGAGTTTGGTTCGAAGACCATACATAGGAGAGTTCCCCTTTCTTCCATGGCCCAAGCATTTGTTAACAACTTCTTTAAATTTATAATGCTTTGCCCATAAGTGGAAGAATTTGAAAGGCTTCTTAATGGCTGAAATTTGGGATCTCAGGTTGACAAGAGCTGGGCAATGATCTGAAATATCAGGGGGAAGAAAGATGGCCTCCGATTCAGAGTATTTATCAAGCCGAGATTCATTTTTAAGAATTTATCCAGTTTACTTAAAATTGCATGTCCTGCTTCTTGCTTGTTCCACCAAGTGAAGAAGTGGCCTAAGAACCTAGGGTCTGTAACTCCGATGTCTTTTTTTTTTTTTTTTTTTTTTTTTGTTTTTTTGGGTAATTTGTAACTACGATGCTATCAAGGCTAGTTTTAAAAAGGTCTTGTGATGCTTGTTTATTAATTCCAAAGCCTCTCCTTCTTTCACATTATTCTTTGACGGTGTTAAACTCACTAATGATAAATCCAAGCGGTGGCTTGATAAGTGGAGTCGATAAGTGGTAAAGTTAGGATTTTGATTTCTTTTTTCTTTTGAGTTCAAAATTCTTGTTTAAGTTGGGACAAAAATAAATTTTAAAGTCGGGTCAAATGTATAAAATCAAGGTGAAAATTATATTTATTTTTGATAAAATTTGGGAGCGAGAATAGATAAAATTTGAGAGCAAGTGGAGTTGCCTACCTACGATTATCCCTACATGCCGTGAATCCAAGGTTGGTCGTTAGATGCAGCAAGAAAATTGCAGTGAAGTAAGCGCCATAAGTCTTCCCAGTTTTCCTGTTATTAGCAGCCTAAACAAAAGTAGCAAAAACGATCATACATAGAGATTAATGCTTTGTCTTGCAAAAGTATAAAATTCAACTCGTTCATTATAAGATTCAATTGAGAGCGCAATAGTCAAGGATCCCAAAAAAGTATAATTCTAGCAACATTTGAACTATTACAGTTAGCCAAATAATCAAAATCATTTCTGATAACCTTGCATATCCTCGCTTTTTTATAGATTCGGGTTGGTTTGTCTTTCAACAAATTAATTGATTAGGGCGAAGATCAACAAATAAATTAATATCTCCAAGATGTCTGAGTATATTTCAACTTGGATTGCTCCTTATTTTCACTTTTCCCCATTTTCTTAAGTGTCACTTGGGCTCCTTGCGATTATGAATGAAGTGAAACTGTTAAACTTTTTCGTTTAAATTAACTGTACTTGATTAAATAGTAATTAAAATATTTTGTTTTAAAATTACTCTTAATCAATTAAAATGTTATTTTTTTGGCCTCATAAGCTGTTATTTGCTTTTGTTTTTTTTTTCTTCTTCTTTTTTTTTTTTTTTTTTTTTTTTTTTTTCTTTCTACGTAATGGTTAAAAATTACATTTTAATGGTTGTGGTGAAAGGTAATTTCATTTTTCTTCAATTTCTGTTAAATTTATAAATATTTTTAATGTGAAGTGTTGTATTTAGTAATATGGGGGGCAGATTAAAATGGCCTTCAACACAGGATTAAAATGGAATTATCCTTTAAATTAATATGTAAAAAATTAAGATGGTATTTATATAGCTTTTAAAAAAAATTTTGTTTGTCCTAGTTGTATTATGAGAAAGACAAATAATTTAATACCTTTTGCTAAAGAAATATAAATATGTTACATTTGGATCAAGGATATGTGCCCCACCAAAAGAAAGATAGAAAAATGAAGGGGGAAATGTATGGAATTAAAGAAATCAAAACTAACTAAACTAAAAATTAATATATTAATGAATGTCTTTGATTCTATTATATATGAAATTAGTATGGATGTACAATAAGTCCTATATATATAAAAACAAGAAACCTGATAAAAATACATATTCTAAAATATCCCTGTATGAGTATGTGTGTGTGACAATATGATGTTAAATATGGAAATAGAATGGAATTTAGATTGGTAAACTGATGGTTCTAACTTGATGTAATAGATACCTATGTGATGCACAATGGTAGCATGACAGGTTATATTGTTTCATATACATTTATTTATTTACATAATGAATACAAGTGGACTCCTACTCACTCCTCTATAAACTTTAAAAGGTTAAAATTTCTCTACTTTAGTTTCTTTAATAACCCCAAATTTAATGCTTTGTTTTAGGTGTTTGTAAAGTAACACAGGAGGTGAATTGAAATTCTGGTTCTTTGCTTCTATGATTGAATGGAATCAGATCATGGAAATGATATTAGGCCATCTTTCTTAACACTTGAGCTCACAATTCATTTTTTTCGTGAATATCACCATTGTTAATCAAGTTTGAGCCTTACAAGAGCATTCATATTTCTTTATTCTTACCACATTATTCCCTTAATTACAATGAATGCTCTTCAACTTTCCTTATATATATTTTAAAATACACTGAAAATAGGAAGGAAAGACAGTGAAAAGAATTTTGGGATTTTAAGGTGAGAAAAGGAAAAATGAATGGAAGAAAAAAGAGAATCGTTAAGGAGAATGGTGATATAAAAATAAGAAGGAAAAAAAAATACTCTGGCTATAAATTTCAATCCCTCAAATTTTGTTTCCGAAAAAAACGTTGTTATCTTTTTGAAGTCTGAGTGTTATGAAGGAAGAACTAAAAATAAATTAGTAGAATAAAAAATATGGGAAAAGAAAAAAAATAGAATGAGAAGAAAGAACTTGGTAGAGGCTCTAAATTGATTGAGTGGTGAAAAGAGTAAGAAGATACTTATATCAATGTTTCAAATTACTTTGAACTCTTTATCCGTTCTTTGATTTACCTTATTATACCTAATGGCCCTATTAAAACCTAATGCAACCCCTAATTGATTCATGGAGGAATTTTCATTCAATTGTAAAAGTTGAGAATTTGGGAAAATTTAGTGATTTACTACATCATTCTTTCATGGAGTTGTGCTAAGTTGTTTTTCTTTCTTGAATAAATCGTTCTTGACTCGTGGACGCTACATTCTAGAATTTGATTTACATTTATTTTAATAAAAAGAGGCATTTTTAGTGAAACCTTGTGTGTTTTATGTTCTTGAGAGCGATTTCCAAGGTGAGAATTCAAGTTGAAACTTAGGAAAGAAGTAGAATATAAAGTGTAGAATTAAGTGAAATTTAAAGAATTTATGTTGAATTAATAGATTTAAAAAGCTATTATTCTTTTGCATTCAATTCACATACTTGGTAAGTTTCACATATTTTATGAAATTTTGAATTTTAAACTCTAATCTTGCACTCACTGCTCATGGTATTAATTAACATTCTTAAACTATTGAGATATCATTCATTTGAAACTAGAATTGATATTTGTGGGTATCGTCATTGCAGGCCCTCACGAGACTACACTCGTTCACTAGAGGGAACTTAGGAGTTGAAAAAGCTTGCTATATGAGTTAAGTATAGTCGTGATTTTTTACGAAAGTGGATTTACTTTTGTCCTTTCAAAAATAAAAATAAAGTCTCTATTTTTCTTTCATAACATAGCACTCTTAAATCTTTTACTATAGGCATTACAAGGGATTAGCATTGTTAATGTTGTAATTAGGGAGTGTGATTGGACTTTAATTGTTACACATTTATTCATTTAAATTTATGCCTTAAATTCACGTTAATGATATGAAATCCTTGTTTCGTGTAAGTTTTATCCTTATTCCCCAAACATGTAGCATATGTTGATCTTTATCACAATGTAAAGTAATTTGAGTCACATTAGAGATGCAATGGAAGAGGCTTAAAGAATGGAATAGACGTGGATACATTAGAATGAATTACATCAGTTGGTCAAAGCCACTTATAGAGATGAATGACTCTTATTTAAATTTAATACAAGAGGATTTAACTACCAACCTGAAAGTCTTATAAGCAAGAATTTGTATTCAGATATAAAAATGGCATATTCAAATACTGTTGGTAAGTGAAACAAGTTTTGGAGGGAATAACATATTTGAATATAGTTTCACGGTATCTAAATGATTGGTTGCTTCTTAGCAACATTTTCCATGTGACCTCAACTTCTCCATGTAACAAAGTTCCTAAAGTCAATGAGGGGTAAAACTGTAATTAAACGAGCACTTGCTGAACAGAATAGAAAAGTCTTTGAAAGAATAAAAAGATTATATGAGAATACAACCGATATCATAAAGAACACATTCCCATTAGTAAGTTTTAAAATTAGAGAATTCGGTATCAAATTTTGTAAAGGGAGAGAGATCTGTAGAGATAGAGAATTGTTAGTTTTCAATTTCTGTTTTTAATTATGAACTTTAGTTTTCAATTTCAATTAGTGTAATTGGATTTTAATTCTTAAGCAACTTCGGTGGCATTTGGTTTGATTTTTGCTTTTTATTTTCTGTTTTTTATTTTGTGTTTTATGTTCTAAAAATTTCAAAACATGATAACAAAAAATGTTATGTTTTCCTTATTTTGAGTTAAAAATACTCAAAATAATTTTTTGTCATTTTTTATTTTATGTATAAACTTATTTTCTGTTTTTTAAAACAAACTTTGAAAATGCAAGTGACCAAATATGTTTTAAACTGTTTTCCTTATTTTCAAAAGTTTAAAATGAAAAATGAGCTCAAAACAAAAAATAAAAAATAAAAATTGAAAACAAAAAATAGAAAAACAAACCAAATGACACCTTCATTTCTAGAATTTAATGTTTACACTTCTAATTTTCATCGCTATTATTAATTTTTTGAGTATGATCGGTTGGGTTTTTTTTAGGGGCAAGGCAAGGACAATGCCCTTTCAAATGACTCTCAAGATACCAAACTTCATGTTTACATTTTGAGTTCTTCAATTATCGATTCAATTTGTGTTTGACTACTTTAGAAATTATTGATTCAAGATCCGAATAGCATTGATTTGCATATTTTATTGATCTCATACACGTTGCTTAACTTAGAACTCTCATGACAATTTTTTATGTGGGTTGCTGGACTTAGAACTTCTATTACTTTTAAGATAGATTATGTACACCAAATATTCGATTCATAGTTTGTTTCAATTGAAATTAGTTTTTTCAAAATCAGAACAAACCGAATGGGTCATTTACAAACTCTTGGCATCTTGAGATTGATTTAGAATGGCATTATAATTGTCTTTCCCAACTTTTTAATCTTAGATTTTGATTAAATTCAACTTTCATTTCCAAAACCACTAACATTATCAAATCAGATTTTTATTTCTGTTTTAAATTCATGTAAGTCATGTTTTTACTACTTTAATCTATAAGAATCAACCACTACTTTGCCCTTTAGATGTCACACCCCTAACATCATTATCTGGATAGAAAGCATGGGAATATGGGAACTAATAGAAACATAAAATAAACCTGTGCCAAGGTTAGGTCACATAACAATAACAATAATCAGAGCAACTAACAATCGTCCCTAATTTCCTTATTAAATAAAAGCAATGTAATGCATCCTCATAAAGTCTCAAATTCCATAAATATTGAGACCTACAACCCAGGTCACACAAACAAGATACAATATTCCATAATGTATAAAAAAAAACTCTTTAGGTTCATCTAGTAGTTATCTTAACTCAGAGTAATCACTTCCTGACCTCTCTAGATTACTTGCAAAGTGGATAGGGTGACCTAACTAACCCAGTAGGTAGGACAGTGCAAGTGTGCTCCAGTGAAAATATACAACACATACACATTTTCACAATGATATCCGTAATAACATAAAATAAACAGGTGTAAGACTCAGGGGCACCGTGTTACACCCCTTGCTAAAGAAACGTATTACACCTCTAGTTGGGCATCCATCTATCCCAGGTAGGCATCTATTTATCCCAAGCACGTATCGTGCTGCAGTCCAGAGAAATCTCAAAGCCCATGTCTCATATTAACGTCCCAACTCCACTCAACTAAGCTTTAGTCATGTTTATATTGACTGGGGATCATCCGGTGTTTTCAACATTACATTTTCTCAATTTTATCAAAATCATAAACCAATATATATATGGGACGTGTCTCACCATGTCACATAAACACGTGGCACTTTTGGCTAATCAACACATCTCAATTCAACCGGATGAAACCACCCCAACCCCAGTGCAAATAATATGCTAAATCATGGAATTAAACATTAACTCAATATAAAGACATATTTACATCCACCTCTAGGATGTTTTGAAATCTATTTTATAAATAGAAAACATCAAGAATCAAGTTCGTGGCCAAAAGCAAGCATCAGGGGGCCAAAAAACCAAAAATCCACAAAGTAGCTCACGATGGTCCGGACCACCTCTCCAACCGGTCCAAACAACCGAGATTTGGAACTTTTCTAAGTTCGTTCCAAGGACAAATCGGGCCCAACTTCGTCTAATCCAAGCCCCAACTCAATCAAAAATTAAATAGAAACATTTTAACACTTAAATCTCATGTTTTTGTGATTTTAATTCAAGAAAGAACTTAAGAACATGTAAAATCTATCAACATATATGCATAAATATATACACAGACATATATATACACAGACATATATATACACATATATATACAATGCATAATTAACTAAATCAAGCATATATATTTACGAAAATGATCCCTACGACGTTTAAAAGACAAATCTAAGTCCCACATACCTCGAATCCGAAGAAAAATGACGAAAAATGCAGAAACCTAATTTGCTCTCCAAACTTCAAGTTTCGATTACTCCCTTCCCGGTTTGAATAACGGGAAACAGGTCGTACCATGTCGATCACCGCGTCGAAATCTTCTTAGATCGACCAATTTTTAGCTCCAAATCTCTTTCTTTCATCTCATTCCCTCTCTTCTCTCTCTCTTCCCGTTCTTCTCAGGTAACGAACCCAAAAAGAGGAAAGAAAATAAGAAAAATGAGAAAAAGAAGAAACGAATAAATGAAGAAAAGAAAAAGAGAAAGAAAAAAAAAAGATGATTGGGCCCTTGGCCCAGTTTGTCTAACCCAATATCACTTTGGGCCAAACTCAACCTAGAAAAATTACAATAATCCACTTAAACTCAATTTAAATATTTTTTTTACCCAAAATAGTACATAAATATCTGAACTTAAAATATCTAGTGTTACATTAGATCTCTGTGGAATTGACCTAGTATTCACCAATTTATTGTACTTGAACCGCACCTTACACTTTAAAAAGTTTGTCTCAATTTTCTCTACTCAAAACATTTAAATTGCAATTTAAAATTAAGAGTGAAGTAATTAAGCAACACAAGCACAAACTACGGGTTGTAATGCACTAGAGTTCTTAGTCCAAGTTGTGCACAAGTGAAGCTAGGCCACATGCACACATAAGAGTTCATGTGCGAGACTGAGTCTCGTGCACACAAGAGCAAAAAAAAATTAGGATGTACACACAAAGGCTCCTCCATCATACGCGTGGAGTGTCAAAATATAGGTCATTTGCATGAATTTTGAATCAAGCATGCACACTACAGAGGCCCTACAATTGTAAGTTGACTGCTATATTTTTAGCCACCACATTCTATTGTTTGATTTTCTCATTTCCTAGGAAATCAAATTAAAGTTTATGCTCATTTTAGTACTAATTAATAGTGTATGAAGATAACCACAACATCAATTTCTCATTTAATCCAAGCTTTGGCAATATTCTAAACTATTATTCATCATCTTCATTCTTAGAGAATGTATGTATACATGTATATCCATTGTATCAACTTCACAACCAATTATATGTTGTGTAATATATCATAATCAAACTCATCATATATGTCAAATAACTCAAATGCAACAAGAAAATAATGTTCTTTACCTTGAGTTACTTAGTGGAAGAAGAAAATCAAACAGAAAAATGTCGAAAGTCGTGAAAATCCAGCATGATCAACATAATAACCTCAACACCCAAGGCAGGCTCAAATCACACTCTTCACAATGCTAGTTGCACAAAAGACTAAAGATAGCTTGCTCTCTCTAGATTATAGAGAGAAGCTCTTTCTGTTTCCCCTTTGAGCCTACTCTCTTAAGAGAGTTATGATTATCTATACAATAAAATATAATATATTTCAAAAATATCCATTTCACAAATTATAATCAATGACTGTGGTTGAATTTCACAAATAATCAAACGACTTAAATTTTTACCACCGAAACTTCTACTATAAGCTCATGCTTTTCCCCGATTTCTTTATTTTACCTTATCTTTGCTCGTCCAATTTTCATATTCTTCCTTCTTACTCTCCCACCTCTATTCTCTCTCTCTCTCTGTGGCCAACAACACTCTCCTCACTCCCTCTCCTTAGCTGAACAGCATCACAAAATTACCACAAGCCATAGCTACCAATGCTAGAGCTCAGAGCCATAATCAACAGCGACGACCGGACATTAGTGAGGCTACAGAAACTAGGGCAAAGGAAAAAAGAAGAGTGAGGTACCTAGCTTTTTCACTCTCATATCTTTCTGTTTAGCACAGAAATAATATATATGTATCTACGTTAGTGATAAGCGAAAAAATAAAGACTAGAAGGAACAAAAGAATGTAGAAGAGAAAGGAAAAAAAGGAGAATAAGGGTTGTTCAACTAAGGGTGAAATAAGAAAGAGAAAGAGAGAGAGAGAGAGAGAGAGAGGAATCTAACAACCTATAAGCCCATAGAAGAAGCTCATGCATATATATGCCTTCATACATATATATATATATATAAATAGCACCCAAATCAAAAGACGTTCCTTTATTTTTTTTTCTTAATTTGTTCATTATAATTAATAGCCACACACAATCTTAAAGCACTTACGCATGAACCATCGGAATCCCTTCCTGCGAGAAGCCTTGACCTTGCCCTTAACGGTGTACAATTTATACGCAGCGACTCAATTTTGTATCTGTACCTTTGGGCCACCGAACAAAGACTTGGCTTTGGGTTTGGATTTGGCTGTGTGTGTGAAAGTGAGCATCATTCGAGACGGTGTCAGCATCGAATATAGAGGGCGGGAGTACGGGGAAGGATAGGTGGTAAGACCTCTAACCTCCTCCTCTACTGTCGTAAAGTCGTCTATTGATGGCAGTGCTTCGCCGATTGCCATGGATGAGGGGTGTCGAATTTCATATGGTGCTTACTCCGAATGTGTAATAAGGGTTCGGAGGGTCACCCACTCGAGCCATTTTAGTCTCGCTCTCTCTCCTTTTTTTTTAATTACTTGTGAGAGAAGAGAGGAGTGGGGAAAAGAGAGGAGAGAGACCGAAATTAGGTGCTTGTTTTGCTGAAATATGTATATATATAATAAATATATCCTTCGATGTGATGTTTGTTTTACGTGACATGGATGGATTTACGTGGCGTTACCAATACTATCTCTCTTACTGCCAATAAAAAAAAAATAGTCTGAGCTAAATCATTCTCAAAATCAGGACCACCATCTCGCAGTGCATAGGGTTGTGTAAATTTGGTAACGTGATAGTTAAACTCAGATAAAAATTTAAAATTTTGGGTAAAAAATTAATCATCATGTGGGCGAAAAATTAAAATTTTAAATAAAAATTTCAAAATAAGAGGAAAAGAGAAAAGGTGGCTGAGTTTGAGCAGAATTTTTTTTTTTTTTTTTTTAGACAAGCTAAATTTTTTATTTGAAACAAATAGAAATACATAAATAAGAAAATTGTAAATAGCATATTATATTGGCGCCATTTGATGTTAAATAAAAATGTATAAAATTTTATGAATTTCTAGAAACACAAAACACAAAATTTTATAAATTTTTACAAATCTATAAAATTTAAGGCCTCATTTGGTTTATTTTTCTATTTTTTATTTTCAATATTTGTTTTTTATTTTTTGTTTTGAGCTAATTTTTCATTTTGAGCTTTTGAAAACATGAAAAACAATTTAAAACGCATTTGGTAGCTTGTGTTTTTAAATTTTATTTTAGAAAATAGAAAATGAGTTTATACATAAAATGAAAAATGGAAAAAAATCATTTTGAGTATTTTTAAATTGAAAAAAGGAAAATATAACTTTTTTGTTGCCATGTTTTGAAATTTTTAGAACATAAAATACATAAAATAGAAAATAAAAAATAAAAAACAAAAATCAAACCAAATGTCACCTAAATTTTTTACTCACTGTACAAAGTACGAAACACTAATTTTTACAAATTTATACAAATTTATATAACTCCAAACACATCCATTATAAGATAAATTTTTATTTTTATAAATTATTTTTATAATTTTTCATCTAAGTTTGTCTTACAAATTTATATTTAAATTTTTTATCAGTTGAATTATATTTACGTGCCTTGAGACTTGGGTAATTTCTAGTTTTATATGAAATATCGAATTGCAAGGATTCCATAACAAATTCAATAATCTTCTTAAGGGGTTTTCAAATATAATTCTCTTTTCTTTAGATTGCCAACTTTAATTGTATTGTTGGTACAAAAAATAAAATAGACACATGTAGTAGTTTTCTTGAGCACATGCACCGACCATCGTATTTAATTCTCATGCACAAGATCACTTTTCTGACCTCGAAGGCATGTTTCCAGAATAAAGGATTAAGGTTTCAAATTTATTTCTAACCATTTTATAATATTCAATCTTGGACTAGTTTGTTATTGTAATAATGGAGGACATGATATAATAATTATTTTTATCAAATCTTTCACATCTTACCTCCCACTCTGTAATTAATCTCACGCACATTAAATATATTGCGAACCTTCACTATAATTATTAGTAAAAAAGAAAAGTTAGTAGAATTAATAAAATACATTAACTCTTATTCTATCTTAACCTATAAATAGTTCAGAATTATTACTAAGAAATGTATGCTCACTGTTATCAACAAATACGCTCTCTACAACTGTTCCCTTACATTGAACTGATTTAAACATTTGAGTCCTTAGTTGGGAACTACGGTCCTGACCTCTTTCCTTAACTGTTTTCTTCGTTTGCAGTCAACCATTCGAGGGAGAAAATTTGAAAGTGTGGTGAGTATGTGCGAATGAAATTTTAGCTTCGCACAAGTATCATATTGTGGTTTGCTTGTAACCTAACCATAAATTCGTTCCAGCAAAAATAATTATCATAAAAATAGCGAGTTTTAATACGCCTTAAACTGCAACATTTTATTCCTCCCTTTTTTTTTTTTTTTTTTTTTTTATCTGATTCCTGAACCAAAAATTGAGTCCTCTACTTATTTATGCGTAGTACACTGTGCATGCTTCAGCAATAAGATTAGCATCCTGACTAGGTTTTCGTGAAGCTGAACCCCCCAACCCTAACTGGCAGCAAACTAGCAGAACTCTCTCTCTCTCTCTCTCTCTCTCTCTCTCTCTCTCTCTCTCTCTCTCTCTCTCTCTCTATAAATATATTACATAAATCTAAATTCAATTCTCCAACGGGCAATAAAACCTAAACTCTTCAACCTAGGGCTGATGGGCGAACCCAAAATTTTGACCAAAAGGCGTGTCTAAAAAACAAAGATAATGAGTTATATCGAGATTAAAAGAGGAATAAAAATTATATTATTTTTAGAAAAAGAGAAAATTATTTTTAAATATTAAAGCAGTAAATACAGTTCAATGATTTAATTGACTCTTTTAAAAACACTTAAAATTTAATAAGAACGTTTCTCCTTATTAAAAAAAATAATAATTATTAATTTTATTATTTATAAAATTTATTATTACTTTGTATGTTATAGTTATTGATATTATGCTTAAAAGTATTCATTAGTGTAGTAAAAAAATACACTTTATTTTACAAATAAATACTTGATTTTGATTATTATAAATTATTTTTATGTTAAAATTTTTTTTATTAATTTTAATTTTTTAATAAAATTAAAATACTAATAATATTTTAATAATTTTATATCTAAAATTAAAAAAATCACTTGTCCCTCGCGTCCATGTGACTCCGCCCATAGCGCCCCCTATTGACAGAAGTGAACAGTCTACAAGTTTCACTGAAAGAAATGCCAGTGTCACAATATTGCGTATGTATAGTTGCTTCCAGATTTCATAAGGAATCCCTCACTACTTTTTGTCACTAACAGAAAAAAAAAAAATGAGAAAGAAAAAGTTAAGGTTTAAAGTTGGGACAAATATAACTCCAGTCCTTTATTCGAACTCCCAATTACATTAGTTAATCCTCGAAAGTGTCAATGAAGCAAATTTTCTTAGCTTTTTACTTTTGACTGATGGGATGAATTTATAAATATATATAAAATATTTATTACCTACTCATCATGCCCAAAAGTACCTTGTCTTTTTTATATCTGTATTTCTTTTAGGTACTGATATCCCCCCCGGCGGACGCAAACTTTAAAACATTGGTGACACAAGGCAAGGGCAGGCGAAGGCGAAGGCGAAGGCGAAGGCGCGTGATACTATTTCTATAATTGACCAAGGAAACTGCAGTGAAATTTCCTTCTCGTTATGAGCTGCAAGAAAATCCAAGGAAAATGCTTTCCATCCCCTCAACATCACATCCTCTTCCGTTTGAAATTACCTAGTAGAAAACAAAACTCAATGTTATGAACCGTCCTTGTTCATTTAACACTTGGACCGTACAGGCTATAGTGAAGTACTAGGCTGCCACGTATCCCAAACAGTACCTAAATCAAATCCTTCCCTTCTAATTTTCCAGCATGCAGATACCAAGAGTTTTTTTAACTTCATAGTTAGATTAGACAGATGGAAATGAGGGTTTGCATTTCAATCATCTGCTCCATCTAATTTCAAACTCAATCTCCAGGCTCGGTTATTGTTATTATTTGATATCAATGGTTGCTCATTTATTGGACAAGCATTAAGTAACTAGTGTTTGAAAATTGTTATCAGAATTAACTACTTGCCTTAATTGCCAGCTGAATCTACCAAAAATATATAAGTTGGTTTTTAACTGATCTCCTCTTTAGTAAACTAGAAATTAACGTCAGACATACCAAAGTTCACCAGACTTTTATGTTTGAAATAGATAGCTTTAATTCTTTAAGAATATGTGAAAGATGGTTAATTAGGAACCTACTGAAAAAGGCAAATGTTTCATGTTCATGTTATGATCACTAAGAACAATATGTTACCTAGCTATATATATTGCCTGGGAAAATAGGCAAGAAAAGGGGGGGAAAAGAAAGGGAAAGAACTGGCATCTCAATTTCAGCACTTGGGATGGAAATGACTCTCCAAATGAATCAGAGTCATGAGTTTACTTAACTATAGCCAGGCGGTCAGTCTGTTAATAAGAGCTGAACTTTTTTGTGATAAGTAATGAGACATATCAACTTTGCTTCTCCTTAACGAACTACAACACCTCTGCAGCCTTCCAATGAAGCACAACTGACACAGACTGCTAATACAAAAGAAAGAAGGGTCTGTACGAATAATCCATGTGAGCAACAAAATTTTTGTCAAGAACTGAGAGATTGTGATGACGATGTAGCTTCCAGTTCTTTAGATCTGCCATTCTTTGCAGTGTACAAGACAGAGACTATAAGAGGCTCCTAAACAGTGAATCAACAGTACTGCTGTTATTATTAATTTTTTTTAGTCAGCTAGCCAAAAACTGCACCATCTTTAATCTCCTAATATGTTATTGTTTGATTCCAAAATTAGTTTTTTCAGGGAGATGTACCCATCACATATGAAAGCTTTACTAGTGATAAGCTTGTTGAATAATTCAAACTACTCAGATTTTTAGTTTTATGGTTTTGATGGTTAAACTTGCACCGCAAACTTACAAAAATTGGTGAACAGTTGCTCTCATGCCAAATTATACATGAACTGGCCTTTTGATCAACCAAAATATAGAAAATGTATATATACTACTGATGACCTTGTAGATTAATAATTCAAAGACCACTCACTTTAGCTTTTTGAGTGGCCAAACTTGGACCACAAACTTACAAATATTGGTGAACAGTTGCTCTATCACTTCCCCCCTAATTGTCAATTTCACAATCATTGTCACGCGCGAGGTATATGGTTCTTCTGTAATTCTCGGCGTAAACCAGGTTTGTTTTTATAAGACGACCTAAAAGATATCCTTTGATCCCATGCAGCTTCCAGGAAGGAGAACCCTAGGGTGGTTAAAAAGTTAAAATATATATATATATATATATATAGGAAGAGAGAGAAAACGAGGTACACAAATAAAAGGTGTAAGAAGCTGACATCAAGCACAGAAACTTCTCTCTTTATATATATATATATATATCTACCTAGGGTCGGTTTTAATTAATAGCTAGGCTTTGCTATATTCACTTATGTTATAACCCTAGCTCCTTTCTACTTTCCTCTGATAAATTTAATTACAATCTCCCCTAATAATTGTATATGGCATTCTCAGCAATGACAATGGCAAATGATGATCCATTCCTATTCGAAGACTACTTCCCGTCGATGATAGAGAGATTGGGAGCGGATGGATTTATGGGGGAGCTGTGTAATGGGTTCCGATTGTTGATGGATGTGGAGAAGGGACTCATAACCTTTGAGAGCTTGAAGAGAAACACTATTCTACTTGGACTGCACGATATGAGGGACGATGAACTCTTGTGCATGCTTTCAGAAGGAGATCTGGACGGCGATGGGGCTCTCAACCAGATGGAATTTTGCATTCTTATGTTCAGATTGAGTCCCGGTTTGATGGACGGATCAAAGCGGTGGGTGGAAGATGTGGGTGTAAATGGATCAGTGCAAGCAATTGTCTAGTTTCATCATCATCATCATCATTATCATCACCGTTGATCTCGAGAGATCTATGATCTTATCAATCAGGATATGTTCTTTGTTGGGTTTTAACACTTCCATGATCTTAAGTTTCTATATATATATGTCATGCAAAAGATTCAATAAAGATGGATATGTTCTTATCTTGCACCAAGCATGGGTACTTAGTTGTATTAGAAACCCTATGTTTCTAATTGAAGTGCCCTTTTTTGGCTATCATAGTGATTGCTGATTTTCATAGAAGTTATTATTTACAGGGAAAGTCTACATCAAGGTATGTAATTTTGGATCGATCATGTATGGATTCAATAAAAATAATTTAGTTAACAACTTTGCACTGATGTGAATGATGGAAATTCTGGTTTTCCAATAGTACTCTTTGGTTTGTATATATTCTTCTCTTCTATCTAGGAATATCAAATCTTCAGTTAATTATATGTAGCAAGATGAAGTTACGATTTCCACCAAATAAAATAGACTGATTTTGTTTGCAATTTGAAATCTTTACAGAAGCAATTTTCCTTGTAAGATGGATAAATAGATAACAAAAAAAAAAAAAAAAAAAAACTACCTAATTTTGCCAAGTTTTCATAAAATTAAGTACAAGACAAGAAGTTTGATGGATATGTTCTTATCTTGCACCAAGCATGGGTACTTAGTTGAATTAGAAACCCTATGTTTCTAGTTGAAGTGTCCTTTTTTAGCTATAAATTTATATCCATAGTGATTGCTGATTTTCATAGAAGTTATTATTTACAGGGAAAGTCTATATTAACGTATGTAATTTTGGATCGATCGGGTATGGATTCAATAAAAGTAGTTTAGTTAACAACTTTGCACCAATGTGAATGATGGGAATTCTGGTTTTCCAATAATAATCTTTGTTTTGTATATATTCTTCTCTTCTATCTGAGAATATCAAATTTTCAGTTAATTATATGTAGCAAGATGAGATTATGATTTTCCACCAGATAAAATAGACTGATTTTGCTTGTGATTTGAAATCTTTACAGAAGTAATTTGCTTTGTTAATTAGATGGATAAATAAATACAAAAATCTACCAAATTTTCTCAAGTTTTCATAAAATTAGGTACAAGACAAGAAGTTTAATTCAGTACTTTGTTGGTTCATTTCCTCCAAATGCAGTACTAAAGCCTTCATTTTATAAGGTTTTCATACTCAATTTGCAAGTGGTAAATTTTCTTCACGGAAATTAGATAAATTTTAATTTCATGACTATAATGTTTATATATAACAATAGAAAATTAATAACCACACATCTATGTAAATTGTATTTGTGTAGGTACAATACAACATCTTAATAATGCATTACCTCCCAAACGTCTGAGAAGTTTGACCTCTTGGGATGGTTTATTTCCATCAATTTTGATGTAATTCTCTCATGTTTGGATCTTGAATATATTTGGGGAGCATAAATTGATTTATTTGTACAAATTCAATCTTTTGCAGCTTAACAACTCTTCATTTTTTGCTTCTCATTTTCTTAATGCAATCAAATGAAAGAGGAAAATTTAGTTTCTTTCCCCTGATTTTCATCCTTCAGTCATGTTTGTTTCAACAAATTGAAGATCTGAAGATAGTATCTGTGTGCATTCTCCGTTCTCTAGGTAATTTGCCAATCCATGGTTGCCTAGTTAGGTTAAGGTGGGGCATGGCCCCCAAATTTGTAGGGTTGTAAACTTAATTCCTTGAGGTGTCTCCAGGTTCTCAAACCCTTTATATTGAAAGCACTTGTTCCTTAATTGCATCCGAAACATATAATTATTTGAATCTTCTAGACGTTATTTGGTTTATTTTTTTATTTTTTGTTTTTGTTTTTTATTTTTTATTTTAAACTCATTTTTTTATTTTACACTTTTAAAAATAAGAAAAAAAAGTTTAAAATGCATTTGATCATTTGTATTTTTAAAATTAATTTTAAAAAATAAAAAATAGATTTACACATAAAATGAAAAATAATAAAATAAATATTTTTTTACTTAAAATAAAGCAAATTTCCAAATAAGGAAAAGACAGCATTTTTAGTTTCCTTTGTTTTCAATTTTTAAAACGTAAAAAACATAAAACAAAAAAAAAAAAAAAAAAAAAAAAAAAAAAAACAATAAAT